>CANTUQ010000021.1:10342500-10942500 GCA_947683425.1 Excoecaria cochinchinensis
GACGCGGCTGAAAAGTAATTTTTTTTTAAAATAAAATTTTAAATGTAACTAAAAACACAATAATTTTCAAACTCTATTTTTAAAATTTAATTTTTAATACATTTTTTATTATTTTTTTATTTTTTATTCAAAAAAGTAAATTTAACAAGCAAATCATCACTTTTAACCTTTTTGCCTGTAAACAGGCATCTAATCATTATTGGATAACTCTGATTGGATAACTCTAATCTAGGCTGACTCAGGACCCGGTGTCTACATGGGCCTTTACTAGCGACGACAGTCGTCGCTGCGAGAAACGGGCCTTCACCAGTGAACGACAGTCGTCGCTCACTATGGGAGACGGGCCCTCGCACGCGAACGACGGGTGTCTCTCCCGCGAAAGACGAGCCCGTCCCGAGCGAGCAACAGGCGCTGCTCGTAAGGGGAGGCCGTCTTTCGGAACTAGCAACGGGCGTCTCTCTTGACCGACGGGTATCCCGTCAGTGGACCAAAATAAAAAATTTTCCATTGATGAACTCCTCTTAACGTACACATATCTCCTATTATCAAGAAAAATCCTCAATCCTTGTGAATTCAAAGAGTGAAAGCTCATAACTTTCATCCATTTGCCCAGAAACAGGCATTGATATCTTCATTAGGTAACTCTCATCTGAATTGCCTCAGGACCCGGTGTCTACAATATGGCCTCTCGCACCACGTTGTGTCTGATAATGGGGTATAATTCTTGGCTAAAACTAACCAGATGCTTCAAAATTATGGAATCTAACATCACAAGTCTTCTCCTTACCGACCTCAAGCTAATGGCGCAGTTGAAGCAGCAAATAAGAATGTTAAAATAATACTGGTCAAGATGGTTCAGAGCTATAAGGACTGGGCAGAAAACCTACCTTTTGTACGTTGGGGTTATAGAACCACGATCAAAACCTCTATAGGAGCAACACCATTTTCTCTGGTATATGGAACTGAAGTAGTTTTGCCAGCTGAAATCTTTAAGGGTGGTCATGAAAGCAAAGATTCCAGAGGCAGAATGGGCATAGCAGCGATTACTGCAGTTGAATCTATTGGATGAGGATAGGTTGCGAGCTTATTATCACAATTAGGTTTATCAGAAGAGGTTAGCTCGGTCATTTGGCAAGAAGGCAAGAAAGCACCCATTGAAAGAAGGGGATTTGGTCTTCAAGATAATGAGGCAATGGGTGCCAGACATCCGAGAAAAATTCAGGCCAACTTGGGAAGGTCCATTTGTGCTGAAAAAGTTGCTAACAAAAGGAGCAGCAATTTTAACAAATAGCAATGGGAATGAATTTAAAGATCCGGTCAATGTAGACAGACTAAAAAGGTTCCATGGCTAAAGACCAAAAATCAAAAGAAGAGAATAAATGCCCCGCGGGTTGAAAACCGAAAAAAGGCAGCCTTGCTAAAATTGGGCGCCCTGTCGAAAACCGAAAAAAGGTACCCTAGGCAAAAATAAAGGGCCAAGAGAAAATGTTCATTCGAGAAAACTCGAGAGGGTAGATTGATAACAGGAGTTTGATGCATACAAGATCTATTCCGAGATTAGGCATAGTCTTGTGCATTTGAGTTCTTGTCAATTAAGGATCATGTATGATAAAATCATATAGAAATGTACACAAATTTGCAATGAATAAAAGAATTCAGTTTGTATTCTCATCAATTTTTAGTTCTGTCTTAAAAACACATATTTTATTTATTTATCTAATGACTATTCTCTAATCATTTTCGCCTGAAGGTGTCTAAGTGAATATGTGCTTATCACCCTTAAGGGAGGTTCTGATAAATTCCTTCATTTCTCTTGTAGCCACACCTAAAAAAAATAAGACCGTTAGAGATGAAAACCATAACTGCCTCTCTAAGCAAAAATTAGGCTAAAAGGTAGGGTGAAAACCTGAAAACAAGCAGTTTGCCCTTGGAAAAAAGAAGAATCCGCTGGAATGGGTTGGGTCTGCTCCAGGCAAAATTTAGTCACAGAATTATGCAAAAATCCGAAAAGGACATATTTCCCAAATAAGAAAAGCTAGTGTGAAAACCCCATAAGGGGCGCACTACCTTTAAAATAATGACAAATGTTACCAGGAGCAATAAGGGGCTTCCAAGAAAGCATCCAAGCTGAGAATGGTCTCCATCTGAGTCATTAGGAATGAAGGCCACCCCGGCCTCTCCTCGCCAAATGAACGCCGCCCCTTAAATTGGAGCTGCTTGGACGAATTTGTCTCCTACATTTTGCATGGCTCATGCATTTTCACATGCATAATTTATCCCTTTACGCTTGTTTTTTTATTATTTAGGAAAATTTGGCGTCAATGTCACCTGAAAAACCGACTTCGATTTTTCATAAAGGAAATAGCTGAGGCAAGACATCGTGACAAATAGTTAGATGCCAAAGCTGATTCAGGTGATATCTACATTTTGCAAGTCTGAGATGACTCGGTGCAATCCAAGAGGATGATATCTGCATTTTGTGAGCCTGAGAAGACTCAGTGCAATCCAGGATGATATCTGCATTTTGTAAGCTTGAGATGACTCGGTGCAATCTAGGATGATATCTACATTTTATAAGTTTGAGATTACTCGGTGTAATCCAGGATGATATCTACATTTCGTAAGTCTGAGATGACTCGGTGCAATCCAGGATGATATCTACATTTTGTAAGTCTGAGATGACTCGGTGCAATCCAGGATGATATATGCATTTTGTAAGTTTGAGATGACTCGGTGCAATCCAAGAGGATGACGTCTGCATTTTGTAAGTCTGAGATGACTCGGTGCAATCTAAGAGGATGACGTCTGCATTTTATAAGTCTGAGATGACTCGATGCAATCCAAGAGGATAACGTTTGCATTTTATAAGTCTGAAATGACTCGGTGCAATCCAAGAGGATAACAATCACTAATGACCCAGTGAGATTCAGGAATGACCGCACTTCGTAGTCTTATTAGCGACTCGTTGCAATCCGAAAAGATAATATTCACGGTTCAAATCACAACACTGTTCTCCAAGAAGCAATCAGCTCTTTAAGGGGCATCTATCTGGTATCAACCTAACGGGAATGTAACACGCCAACAAGGCGACATCAATTTGCTACCAAGAGCGTAGCTTAACATGTCAATAAGTTCGGCGTTAGCAAACCCGCCATGACTCCATCGACACAGCTGGAAGGAGGCAGCCTCAGGTACGTGTCTCTTTCTTTCTTTGAATTTTAGCTCACCTAGACACCCATGCACTAGCCTCCCCAAAATTGGGGGCAACTGTAGACATCGGGTCTCGAGGCAGCTCAGATCAAGGTTACCCAATAATGAAATTAAATGCCTGTTTATAGGCAAAAAGAAAGTTGAAAGTGATAATTTTCTTGTAAAAATTGCATTTTTAAAAAATAAATAAAATATATATATTTTAAAAATAAAAAGAGGTTGGAAATTGTAGTATTCTAGTTAAGATTGTTTTTTATTAAAAAAAATAGGGCGTATTCGGCCGCCGACGCACGAGGGTAGGCCTCCCTCCCGCGCTGGCACTGGGGCAGGTGCGCTGGCGTCGCTTGTCCCTCCGCTCGTGCAGGCTGGGCACCGCTCGCCCCTCCGCGCGCCCAATAGTCCCCCCACGCCCCGCTGGGCATTTTTTAGGCCAAAAACTGTTTTTTTCTCTTTTTTTTGGGAAATTTAATTTTAAAATGTTTTTTTTTTCTTTAGACTTTTAAAATTCTCCAGTTGTTTTTCTATTTTAATGGGGATTAAATTGATTTAATTGTTCCCAAAAATCTAATTTTTAGGATATAAAAGAGTTTTTAAAGAGAGAAATAGATGGGATTTTTTTAAGCAAAAATTTTCTTCTTTTCTTCTTCTCCAAGAGGTTTCTTCTAAGGTTCCAAGTGAATTTTTTCTTAACAAGATAATTTTTGAGACAAAGAAAATAATTATTTATTCTTGGGAATTTTCTTCCATTTTTAACAACTTTTTTTGAGACAAAAAATAATAATTCTTTATTCTTGAAATCCAAATTTTCTTCTATATTTTTATTTTTTTAATCTTATTTTTGCAAATTAAGACAAGTAAATCAATCATTTTCCTTCATTCATCAAATCCAATTATGAGGGTAAGTATTCTGAGTTCAATTTTGTATTTTATTTTTTATTATTATTTTTTGTTTATAATCAATTAGTCATCATGTGCATTTTTTATTATTTTTTATTTATAATCAATTAGTCATCATGTACATTTTTTTATTATTTTTTGTTTATAATCAATTAGTAACCATGTAGATTTTTAGATCTATTATTGATTTTTTTGTTTTGTGTGATTTTATTCATATATTTAACAATGTTTAACATTTTATTTTATTTTATTTTATTTTATTTATTTCCTTTTTTCTTTTTACTTACTTGATTGATCATCTTTTGATTATTATTATTATTATTATTATTATTATTATTATTATTATTATTATTTATGTTTTTATGTGTGTTGAGTTATTAATACGTTTATTTGTTTATTTTATTATGTCATTTAATTTATTTGTAATTCATAACGCATTTTATTTATTTTAATTCATTTTTTATCTGTTTAACTGATTTTTTTTTTACTTAATTACTAACATCAATTTTATTTGTGTTTTTTTTATTACAATGCTTATTTTTTATGTGTGAGCATTTTAAATGGCAAATGGGAGTTCATGGAGATTTGAAGACACAATTTTGGTTGGATTTATCATTTTTAGCATTTTTATTATTTTCATTATTTTGCTTTTATTCATTTTTATTATGTAATTTGTAATAAAATTATTCATTTTATGCACGCTAAAAAAAATCACAAAAATATTTTTATTAATAAATTGGTATTTTTTTAATAAAATGGGACACATGTCCTAATTTTTAACCAACAAAATCTCACCTTTAAAAAAGAAGATTTAATTTTTCGCAAAGTGGGATCTCTCATCCCAATTTTCCTAATAGTGCCTAAAAATAACTCTTCAATTTTCTAAGTGAACATGAAGGAACCAATGTTCCTATTCTAAATAAATGTCCCGATTTATGAATGTTATTTAGTTAGTTAATTTTGTCTATTTAACTTTTTTATTTAGGTAGATTGTATTTCTGTCCCAAATTTTAATACCTTTTTATTTTGCAGGATTGTATTTTGTCCCAGTTTTATCTTTTTATTTTTTGTAGTTTATTATTTTATTGCTTTCTTTACCGCTTTCTTTACTGCTTTCTTTGCGCTTTAATTTAAATGCATGACCGTGTGAGATGAGAGATGGAAATTTAATATTAAAAACTCATTTATAATTAACCAAGACATTAATAAGAGTGAAGTTCCGAATCTTTCTCTGGTTTAGACCCCGAGGCTAGACGAACTTCTCCAATTTCTTGTAAATTGGGTGGCGACTCCAAAATACCTCAAAGGTGCCTAAAGGTTTCATGGGATTAGATGAACTTCCTCAATGTTCTATTGGATGGGGATTCCAAATTATCTTATGTTGCCCAAGATCAAAAGACGCGAACCCTTTCGGGCCCTAAAAGCAAGCACTCCGAGAAACGATCGGGATCGGCACGCGTCACAGATACAAATGGCTGCTGCTTCCAAATCTATTATCGTTGAACTAAACAAAAACTTGAAATTGAATGATGAAAACTATGAAATCTGGAGTATGAAGATCCAGTATGTACTTGAGGAGTAAAAGGCTATTGAGACCTTAAGTTCGGTTATGGCTGAACCTGAGGATGGTAATACGACCCAGCATAGGTGCGACCGAGATGCCTATGTGGCATGGAAGAAAAAGAAGTCCACTAATCGTATTATCTTTCTGAGTGTGATGGAAGATCATATAACTAAGCAATTTTGCAAGTATTAAAATGCAATGGATCTGTGGATCGCTTTGCGGGAGAAATTCGAAGTTGTGACTCTGACTAAGCTCCAATCATTGACAATCAAATTTGATACTTATCAGAAAAAGCCTGATCATCCAATACGAAAATATCTCAAAGTGATGGAGAACATAATGAGTGAGCTTAGTGAATATGGTCATAAGTTGACCGACGAGCATTAGGTCCAAGTTGTCATTCGTTCCTTACCCAAGAGTTAAGAGCATATGAAGATACAACTGACTCACATGGACAGTGTCAAGACATTTGAAGATATTGCTCGTCACTTGGAGCTTGAAGAGGACAGATTGGCAGCGATTAAAGTCAACACCAAAATGCATATAGCACAGTCCCGTTTTGGTGGAATTAGTTCAAACCAGAATAAAAGAAAAAGCTTCAAAGGTCGAGATAAGGAACATGCCAAGAAAAATAAAAGGCAAAAAAAGGAACAGAATTCCAAAAGGTACAGAATTCCAAAAAAAGGAACACAATAAAACACCTGCTGACTCACAATCGTGGATAACGAGTGAACACAATGGGGGTACCCGAGGGCACCATTGAAAAGCAATGTCATTATTTTCTCATTTAAAACATTTTTACATTGGGGATCTTAAACAAGATCCGTACACATTGAGGATCGCGAGGATCCAAACGGAGACCTGATCAGGGTCCAGAATAGAACAAAGGGGCTGCAGCTACTGAACTCTATTAGGCATGCCTAACTATCCACTAAATTGACTTTTGCAGGCTATACATAATACAATCCATATTCAAAATATAACATATAACTTATAATATAAAAGCCATAATATTATACATGCATAAGCAAAGTCATGTACCATGCAGTAGTGAGAACCCATATAAATAAGACATGAAAATCATTTTCAGAAAATGGGGCAGGCAGGGAGGGTCACTGTCACACTCGTGATGAGAGGTCGCGCTCACGACAATAGCCAGATATGCCAGGCGCGAAGGAAGGCTAACATGAGTTGTGCATGTTGACACGACTCGTGTCGAAGCCAGCCTTCACCCCAACTGGCAGAAGCTGTCACGAGTCATGTCCTAGTGCACGACTCGTGACAAGGCTTCCCAACCGAGTCGTGCTGGCTACTTTCATGACTCGTGAAAAGCTTCATGACTCGTGTAAGTGCCATGCTCCCCGCTGAGTCGTGCTGCCCTTCACGACTTGGAGCAAATCATCCTGCACTGGAAATCTAGCAATCGCGAGAACTGGAATACCCGATTTTGTCGCACTTGCGATAACATCACGCTCGCGACAGTGTCATGTTTCCCAAATCTCAGCCAAAATGCAGAAAACTCAGAGTTCCTAAAATCAAATCCAAACTTCCACTCACCTCAATTCAAACCTTCTAATCACCATAAACAATATAAAGCCCAACTTTTACACCAATAAACACAATCAAAACAAGAGATAACAAGATCAAAATTCCACATTTAACAAAACCAGCAAACAGCTACAAATGTTCATCCAATTCCCAATTTGATGCAATAACTCAACAACAAGGCATTCCAAACTCAAATTAAATAAAATCCATAGCAATTAGACCCACATTAACCACCAGATTCCCAGAAAACCAATCAAAATTACAAAATCATAAAAAAAATGCATCAAAAAGCACATAAATCCCAAACCTGGAAATCTTAAGCTCCAAATCATTGAGCACCACTCCCACTTGCCTTCTCTTTTGCCTTGGGATCTCGAGGAGGCACCTCTAAACAAAGATACCCAAAAATCACACAACCACAAAAACCCTAGATCAAAACACATTCTAACAAAATCCAGAGAAAAGACAAAAGAGAAGAAGAAAACCCAACAAAACTTACCAATAAACTCTTGAGTTGATCAATTTCCACCAAAATCTCAGCAAAAGGAAGATGGATCAAGATGAAACAAGAAGAAGAGGAAGAAGAGGAGAAGAAACGGCATTGGGAGGAAGAGAACGGGAGAGCAAGGCAGCCAATTGCTGCTCTCTCTTTCTCTCTCCTTGCTATTTATACCCCTTTCTAAATCCCTTACCACTTGTCATCCTACCATTGGTGGAATTTAACCACTCACACCCTACAACCATACATACAACCACACTTTATCATAACCCACAAAACATGCATATACCCCACAATAACTAACACATTCCAAGACACACACATGCAACGCGGCTCAAACTACTAGGGTGGGGAATGGGGTGTGATAAGTCTCCTTGATATGGTTATATCTATGATGCCAGAGGCAAATTTGCCTATCTTATATTGGGGAGATGCTTTATTGACTGCCACATATGTTCTAAACCGAGTGTCCTCTAAATTTGTCGGTTTCACACCTTATGAGTTATGGACTAATCGGCAACCTAACCTAAGCCATTTACGACCTTGGGGTTATGCTGCTTATGTTCACGATTTCTCAAGTAAATTTGGTAAATTAGGACCAAGAGGTAAAAATAGTATATTTATGAGATATTTTGAAGTGTCAAAAGGATACATTTTCATGGGTGAGCAAGAAAATTGTACAGCGACAAAATTTGAATCACGAGATGTCATAATCTTAGAAAATGAATTTCCAAAGTTGGTCGAAGTGAATCAAGATTTCATTTTTTATGAAACTCAAGAAGAGGAACCATCAGGATCACTCCATCCGAGTGGGAGGGAATTAGATGAAGAGGGTCAAGACCTTTCTCCTCCTAACGATCCGGATGTTCGAGACCCAGATTTGAATGGGAGTATTTTTTACTCCAGTAGGAGTATGGAACGTGGTCCCAGTGGGAGCATTCCGAATTACGATGAATATATGAGACATATTTATCAAGATTTGGAACTGTAAAAATTTAAAAGGAAAAGTGTTCCACGCCAATGATTTGAGATTGAAGGCTTGAACAAAGCCCTTTTAGTTACACCACAAAACGAGGAAGAGCCTAAAAACATACAATAGGCTTTTTCATGCCCGTCTAAGGAAAAGTGGATTAAAGCAATGGAATAAGAAATGGCATCCTTGAGATCAAACTGTGTTTAGGAACTGGTTGATCTACCGAAATGATGCAAACTAATTGGGAATAAGTGGATTCTCAAGGTGAAGCTAAAGGTTGATGGAAGTATCGAAAGATATAAAGCTCGGCTAATTGCTAAGGGGTTCACACAACAGGAAGGGATTGACAATGAGGACACTTTCTCACCTGTTGTAAGATTTATGTCCATAAGGTTAATTCTTGCCATAGTCACAAATTTAGACCTAGAGCTACATCAAATGGATGTGAAAACTACTTTTCTCAATGGAGAATTGAACAAAGAAACCTACATGGAACAGCCTGTAGGTTTCATCGAAAAAGGCAGCGAACATAAGGTTTGTCGACTGAAGAGATCAATCTATGGCCTTAAACAGTCTTCAAGACAATGGTGTTTGGGATGTCACAATACAATCATGTCTAACGGGTTCAACATGATTGATGAAGACCATTGTGTGTATAATAAAAGCTCTGAAAATAATTTTATCATTTTAACATTATAAGTAGACGATATACTAATAGCTGGGTTCATAAATCAAATCAAATATTGGTTATCATTTAACTTTGAGATGAAAGATATGAGTCATACATACTACATTCTTGGAGTTAAGATTTCAAGAGATCGTTCAAGAAGGTTGTTGTCTCTTTCTCAAGAGACATAAATGAACAAAGTTCTTGAACGATTTAATATGCAGAATTACAAACCCGTTGACGATCCCATTGCCAAGAAGCAATTTCTTAGAAAAGAGATGTGTCCAAATATGCCAAAAGAAATAGAACGAATGAGGAACATCCCATATGTCAGTGTCGTGGCTAGTCTTATGTATGCAATGTTGTGTATAAAACCGAATATATGCTATGCAGTGGGCATGATAAGTAGATATCAATCTAACCCAGGCGAAGTACATTGGAAAGCAGTAAAGAGGATACTTAAATACCTTAAAGGTACAGCAGATTATTCTTTTTGTTGTCAAGGCAGGGATCTGCAATTGAGAGGATACACTAATGCTGATTGTGTAGGAGATGTGGATGAGAGGAAATCCAACTCAGGTTTCATATTCTTGCTTAGCAATAGTGCCATCTCATGGAGTAGCAAGAAATAAATTTGTGTAGCCTTATTAACAATGGAAGCAGAATTTGTTGCTTTCGCAGTTGCAGTATAAGAGGCAGTTTAACTAAAATGATTAATGGACCATTTAAGAATAACTACCTCAGATGAATTGGTGACAATCAATCGTCGATAACTTATACGAAAGATCCAAAATTTCATAGTAGGACTAAGCATATCGATATTAAGTATCAATATACGAGAGAATTGTAACACCCCAAATCGTACGTAGGCGAACCCATCCGCAAGGGAGTAGGAAGCCGTACGAGTAGGTGTGTTACCGAACAGAAACGATACAAAGCGTATATAATTATGAAAGAATTAAAACTTTTATGGAGCAAAAATCTGAACATACATATTCATAAACGCGCATATTCTAAACGAAACCATACACATCTACAATTTTACAATCATACAATAGGAGTCTGAAATATTACATCGTTCTCTTTACATATTATTACTTATACATATAACATAGATGTACAAAAATTCAGAATTACAAAAGCTGAACAAGATACAAAACTTCTAGCTTCTATGTGGCCGACTCTGCAGATGCGCGACTCGAACAAAAGAAAACCTGCCACCTGCACGAGGAAAAGAGCCTGTGCTAAGCGATAACGCTTAGTGGGGAAAACAAACATAATAATATGGACGGCCATTCACAATGGTCGTCGAGACCAAATACATTCAAATGGCAATTGCGGATACTCAAAACACATATCTAAACAGACTTGCATAGTAAAGGCATTCATTCGGAAACTCACACACATAATCATATACATATATCAGGAATGGGCCAAAACAGTCATAACCCCAAAACACGACACCAATGTTATCATGCTGAGCCACATACCCAAGAAAACATCCAAAACACCACACTTCTGCTGCACAACTCTAATACATAGCATATTATGCTGTAAACACTCCCATAACGGAGACTGAAGGCATAATCACATCACTTCACATTCATATCAAAACCATGCAGAAAGTACGATTACATCTTATATACTTACCCTCACAACCGATCTGATTCACATGCTTGTACACAATAAAACCATGCTTAACTCATATACATAAATACATCGATCGAATCACTTCAAAGCATTCAGAAACTAATAACAAATCACATGCCAAGTACGGATAATCATGTTAACTGAAAAGTCATGTTTACTAAATACAGATTTACCTTCTGAAGCCCGGAGTCATATTCATAAACATACAAACTGATTCTTGTTCATTCAGATATCACATTCTAATGGCTATTTCAAAACAGAATAAAACAAACTATCAAAGTACCTGCTGACTCATAATAGTGGATAACGAGTGAACTAATTAGTACCTTACGGGTACAAGTCGGCCAGAGAGTACCTTACGGGTACTAATCGAAAATCATTTTATTTTGTCACAAAAGCATTTTACTGATGAGGGATCTTAATCCGATCCAACCACATTAAAAAGGATCGCGAGGATCCGTACTAATAGGGGTTCGCGAGGAACCAGTCGTGGGACCTGATCAGGGTCCAAATCGTTCAAAGGGCGCTGCAGCTACAAAGACTCTATTAGGCATGCCTAACTATCCACTAGACTGACTCTCGCAGGTCATGCATCATTCAAATCAGGTGTCATATCAGACAGTATATAAATATCATCATATTTAATCCAGAGTACGATGGACATATTCACATTAATATACACATACTTCAGCCGCAGTATTCCGTAATTCAAACTCATATTCATATACACATACTATAAACAAGACCATTTACAGATAAAAACGAAAGTACAATACGTAGGTCAGAGTTACCTTTAGCCTGTTCAGAGACTTGTAATCACATCCGCATATCCCAAAAATCATATAAATTAAATCTATAAATCATACTGAAATCATCAATCACTCAAAAATACTGTATACTCTATCAGAATGAAGCAATAATCCAATGTTATTGTGCACGCAAAATCATTAGTTCCACATTCAAACCACTGCATTTAACGAATAAATACTCATTACAAAATTAGGGTAGGTCACGGTGGTAACCAATTCCATTGCCACCGTGACATACAAAAGCCCCCAAAACAGAATACATCTTTGAGGTAGGTCATGGTGGTAATCAAATCCATTGCCACCGTGACATACCAAAATCCAAAGCAGAATACAAACCAAAGGTAGGTCACGGTGGTAACCCATTTCATTGCCACCGTGACATACCAGAACCCCAAAACAGAATGCAAATCTGCGGGAGGTCACGGTGGTAACCACATTCATTGCCACCGTGACATACCAGACCCTCAAAACAGAATGCTATTCTTCTCACTTAATCATATTATATAGGCACTCAAATATCCACATGAACCGTTATAGTATCATAATTATCTTGCATACTAACACATTCTAATAACATTTATTACCAATGCATGCATCGTATAGTATTGTTAGGCAATTACTTTAATCATGCATTCATTACTCATATCCCCTATATACATTTTCCATTAAGCCAACTCAATTCATAATTATACATACTTGTTCACATCGTACATGATCAATACCACAAGCATATCCTGTTCGATAATTAAAAGCATATATATATACATTTAATTTCATTATTAAACTCTTATGCTATAGCTTTAATCACTTATAATTTGGATTAACGACCACCCACATACTCATTTCCTAAGGTTAGAAATGAGTTAGACATGCTATAGGAACTTATCATGAAGTTCGGGTACGTTTCGGGAAGAAAAACACTCAAATTATGCATATTAGGAGGTGGTCACGGTGGTAACCAATTGGTTGTCACCGTGAGGTCCAAAAATGAGCATTCTGCCCTGAATTTTCATAGGTCATGGTGGTAACCATTTTGGTTGCCACCGTGACATACCAAAATATTGCAAAACAGAAGCAAAATTTTGGGACTGGTTCACTCCACAATTTCGTACAGCCTATATCAAAGTCTAGAACTCATTTTTAGCCAAAACTTCCTTCTTAACAAATGTTATATAGGATGTTAACTTCCAAATGCAACAAATTACAGGTCAATTGGACATCTATAGATTCATATATGATCTAAACAACCCACAGTGCTTCTCTGAACCCGTCCAAAGAAGATAGGTCTACTTCTTGACCATTTTTCGGACACTTAGAGTTACAATTAGCTCAAACCTATTTCTAACACATTTGTAGACATATATCTTAGCTTTCTAAAGGTACTGATTTCATATCATTTGGAGTTCTATAACTCCCGAAACAGTGTAATAACCGAAGAAAGGTCCAGTGTATTCTAATCCAGTTTTTCACCTAAAAACCTATTCACATGCAACAATGAGTCATTTGAGCCAACACTCACTACCATCATCACAAATCATCACAATACACTCAAGAAGCTTGTATCATACATGAATATACCAAAAATTCTTATACAGATAGAAGAAAGTTTCCCAAACCTGGATTTGCGATTCAAAACCTCAATCTTCAAGAACCCACTCAATCAAGCCTTAGCTCCTCTTCAAATCATCCAAAACTCGCACAAACAAACCCAATAATCACTAAACCAAAACTCTAACTTACTCAAATCGAAAGCAAACTAGAAGAAAAAGAAGTTCAAAGCACAATAACCAAAACCTAACCACTTACCTCTTCAATCTTGCTCCCAAACTCTTCCAAAATAGATCCAACTCACACACAACCAAGAGAAAGAATGCAAGAAACGGGAAAGGGAAAAGAAAAGAGAGAGAACGGGAAGGAGAGGAGGGCCAAACGTGATTCTGCCCCTTTTCCCTTCTTCTTTCCTATTTCTCTTTCTCATTTAGTGCACACACCAACCATACCACTTGTCACCATCCTAAAGGTCCACTTGTCATAATCCTATTAAATCCAAGATACATCTTTGACTAATTCCAACCTTGGCACCATACTCACTCCACACACAAACATTTCTTGAATAAAAATCTTCAAGGTACCACACTTGAGTCACACCAAATCATTTCCTAAAACCCACTTATACCCTACTTCCATACACAACAAGCACACTATAATAATTCCTTCACTTAACTTATTTAATTAATTCCTTTGCAAATAAATCCTTATTATCCATATTATTCATGTACAAATTACCGAATTACCCTCACTTATTCCGACCGAGCAATCATATTTCGACTAGGCCCGATTTGGGGTGTGACAAGAATTTATTGCATGGAGAGATGTGAACTTACAGCACATTTCTACGCTTGATATGATTGCAGATCTGTTGATTAAACCTGTAACGAGAGATGTGTTTGAGAGGCACATTAGATCTCAGGGTTTGCGTAGAATTTAATGTGTATTATTTTATTTTTATAATCCCTTAATATTATTATTCGTAAATAGTAATAAAGTGTAACAACCCAATTGTGGCCTAGTCGAAATTTGCATGCTAAGTCGAGAAATTAAGGGTAATTCGGTAATTATGCATGTGGGATTTGGTTAATTAAGGACCCAATTGCAAGAATTATTAAAGTTTAAAAGGAAGAATTTTATTAGTGAGTGAAGTGTAGTTTGCCATGGATTAAGAAAGAGATTTGTAGAGTTGGAATTTATGGTCCAATAGGAGCATGCCACATAGGACTTGGTGGGTGAGAGCATTAATGAGGAGTGAGGGGAGGAGAGAGGGAAACAAGAAAGCAGAAATTCTGCTTCCTCTCTACATTTCACGTTTTCCCTCTTTCCCTCTTCTTCTCTTTTCTTTCATTTTTTTGCTCTCCCTTGTTGCCCTAACGTGAATCTTTAAGGTTTAAGTTGGATTTTCTGAGTATGGGCTGAATTTTGAAGAGGTAAGTGCTCTGGTTTTGTAGTGGGTTCTTCTCCTTCTCCTCCTACTCTATTTTTCTGGGTTTTGAAGGATTATTGCTTGCTTTGATTAAGTGTGTTTTGGCTGGGTTTTGTGCAAGAATCGGAGGAGAGAAGGAAGAGCAAGGGAAAGGAAAAAGTAGGATTTGTGAAGGAGTTGGATTGAAGCTTCATTGTCAGTTTTGGGAGTTTTGTTCTTGGATGAATTTAATTGGATTTGGATTTCCCTGTTCTCTTGGATTATTTGTGAATATGTGTTTATGTATGTGTTAATTGATGGGATAGTTAGTGATGTATATTAGTGATTGAGATGATAGAGTAAAATGCTTTGCATGTCCATTTTGAATTTAAGTACATGAATATGAGATGAAATTCTGGGTATGAAATTCTGGGTTTGTTAGTTGTATTGATTTCAAGAGTTTTAGTGTATGATTATCATGTATATTTATGTTTGATCATGTTTATGAGCACATTTTGAAGGCTTAACAGTGATGAGGTAAGTGAGTTTATTTGTATGAATGCTTGGGCATGTTTGGTTTGTGTTTGAAGCTTGAAGCAGATGTGTTTTGTGCCGAAGAACTGGGAAATTCGACTCTGTCGCGAGCACGATAAAGCCGCTTGTTCCAGCTTCTCGTTGCCCACTCGGAGGCACTCCTCACGACACGTGAAGATCCTTCACGAGTCGTGAAGATTGCCCGATCGGATATGAGCGTTCGGCAGCATCCTTCACGACACGTGAAGTATCTTCACAAGTCGTGAAGAGTGGCCAGGATCTTCACGACACGTGAAGTAGCTTCACGAGTCATGAAGAACAGCTCGGGTTCTTCACGACACGTGAAGCAGCTTCACGAGTTGTGAAGAAGCTCGGTTTCTCCCACTCGGCTGTCGCCAGTTCGGTAGCATCTTCGTTCGGCAAGGTGTGTTCTGCTCGGAGCTGGGCTTATGCACGAAACGGACATCCTGTCATGACTCGTGCCAAGCAAGAGAGGCCATCAGGAGTCGTGCCTCCATAGCACGACTCGTGCCGACCAAATCTCACTGTCGCGAGTCGTGCCATGCGACATGAGTCGCGACAGCTCACTCTTCTGACCTGTAGTGCTGAGGCTACTGTCGCGAGCATGACACAAATCACGATCGCGATAGTGAGCCTCCTTCCCCTGCCTGTTCTGTTCTGTTTCACCTAAATGTCTTCTTTCATTTCGCATGGCTTTTTCGCACTGTGTAAGTTATGTCTTGAATTTTTATACTAGTGTATTGATGTTTTTGAATTGTGTTAATAATTAATGACATGTTAGTGTTGGACTTTGGCTTTTGACATTGTCTAGTGATATATGTTTAGGGTAAGTGTTTTTAGCCTAAGTGTCAAGGTAGTGGATAATTAAGCATGCTTAAGAAGGTTTAGTGAGTGCAGCTGCCCGTGTTGACCCCACTATGGGTCAAGTGATTACGGTTGACCTCCGTTAAGGTCTTAGTGAAAATATTTTGAGACTCCGGTCTCCCGTGCTACCTTCGGGTATGAAAATATTTGAGGGCTCGGTCTCCCTTATAGTGTCCCCGTATCCTCCATCAGTGAAATTCAGGCTATTATTTGAAGTGTTTGGCTTTTCATATAGTGAAGTGTTTTGAATATTATGTGATTCTAGTTAGTTTTATTGATTAATTGCTTTCTGTTGTCAAGTTCTGGTTTCATATAGTGAAGTGATTTGTATATCTCTATTCTCTGACACTTAGTGAATTCAGTGTGATGCTTAATTTATGTGGATTTGCATGATATTATTGTATAGTGTTCTGTTGTTCTTGTTCCTCCCCACTAAGCGTTATCGCTTAGCACGTGTTGTTTTCTCATGTAGGTGGCAGGTTGTGTTCGGTTCGTCGCGCATCTGCAGGGTTGGCCACTAGGAGTAAAGTTATTTATTTTGTCTCCTCCTGTAATTCTTTTTGTATATGTATTCTTTTGATTAGTGGCATATGTAATTTTTGTTAAGGATCCTTTGTAATTCTGAATAATGTATTTAATATTTTAATTAATGTTAAGCTTATGTATTTCTATTATTGTATAGTACGCTTCCGCTATGATGTCTAATGTGTATGCTTGTCTCTGAGTGAGCGTGTGGTAGCACACCGGCGTCCTTCCAACGAGGGCATCGGGGAGGGCGTTACATAAAGTTTATTGTTGGTAATACATAAGTGTAAATGTTTATTGTGTGTATATTTACTATTATTTGTTTGAGTTTGAGCATGTCGGACAGAAAAGTAGCCCACTCACAAGGGTGTTTACCTTAGTTTTATCGATGAGTTGGCAAAAATTAAGATAAGGCGAATTTTGAACATATGAGATTGCTTGAGAGCCTGTTAAAAATAAAAGTACCACCTTGCAGAAATTACAAGATGAGTCTTATTAAGGTGCAAGATAAAAAAAAACATATATAAGGTTGTATGCTTTGGATTAAGGTCCAAATAAGAATTGTATGGAATCTGATGGTTTGTTATAGGTAATTATCATTTTCTATCTAAAAAGCTAGAAATAGTCCTTAAGTAAGCGGACTAAAGTTGGGTGCTTCGCTGCATTGCAACTGTAGATACTGGGTCCGAGTCGGTCTAAGATCAGGATTACCCGATGATGAAAGTGATGCTTGCTCGACAGACAGAAGTGTTAGAACTGATGTTTCCCTTGTCGAGAATTTCCAATTTAAAAATAAAAATTTTATTTTGAAAAAAAAATCTTTATTTTATTTTCTTTTTTTTTTAGTTTTGGGGTTTTCGGTGGTCGGCTGCCGAAGCGCCCGCGTGCGAGCGCACGCGAAGAGGGCGCAGCGCCCGCATGCCCGCATGCGGGCTCCAGCGAGGAGGCCGCAGCTCACTGCCTCCGCATGCGGGTTCCCCCGTAGGGCTCCCTCGAGGAGGCTGCAACTCGCGGCCTCCACTTGAGGGCTCCCGCGAGGAGGCTGCAGCTCGCGGCATCCGCATATGGGTTCCCACGTGCGGGCTCCCGCGAGGAGTTCGCAGCTTGCGGCCTTCATATGCAGGTTCCCGCGTGGGGCCTCTGTATGAGGGCTCCCGCAGGGAGGCCGCAGCTCGCGGCCTCCGCATGCGGGTTCTTGCGAGGAGGCCGTATGCGGGCTCCTGCGAGGAGGCCGTATGCGGGCTCCCGCGAGGAGGCCTCAACTCGGGGCCTCCGCACACGGGCTTTCGGTTGCGGGCTCTCTCGCTGCCTGTGCAGTCGCTTTCCCACCTGCAAAAAATATAGTTTTGGGGACTGCAAAAAGTGGTTTCTTTCATGTTTTGGTGTTTTTTTGGAAAAAGTAATTTTGAAAGGGATTTTGTCCCTTTTCCATTTTGGGAAGACAAGGAAAGTAAAAGGGGATTTGGTCTTCATTTTCAAGGGAGCTGGCTTCCTAAGAACAAAAAAGGGCTTTTTCTTCCTAGAGAGAAAAGGGAGGCAGACGAAGGCAAAGAGATCTTCAAAAAATCTGGAATTTAATTCTTCTTCTCTCTAAAAAGGATTTCATTCTTGGTTTAGTTTGAGTAAGGAAAATTAATTTTCTTGGCTTGATCACTCCATCAAAATCATTTTTTTTTAGTTTTTTTTGTGTTAAAAATTAGATTTTCTTAAATATTTTCGGTGTTTTGCCACCGCAAATTTGACAAGAAAGACGAATCAAGACATCATTTCTCCACTCTATAAACTCTGAGGGTAAATATTTTTGGATCCCTTTTATTTCATTTTATTTATCATCATTCTTGTTAATATTATTGATACTATTAATGTCACCTTGTTATTATTATTATTGCAAATGTATTATTTGTCTTGTTATCCTGTCGTGACCATCACTGTTGATATTATTATTATCATTATTATTATTATTATCACTATCATTATTATTATTATTATTGTCCCGTTAGTGTTGTTAGCATTTGTTTTAATGTGATTTTAGTACCATTATTATCATTATCATATTACCACTGTTGCCATTGTTGTTTTTGTCGTAATTATATTATATTATATTATTATTATTATTATTATTATTATTATTATTTTTATTATTATTATTCCCATCACCATTACCACTGTTAACATTATTGTTATCAATATTGTTATTATTTGTTGTCGTCATTACTATTAAGGTATTAGTGTTAGTATTATTCTCATCATTATTATTATTACGTTATCATCCTTGCTGTTATAGTTATTATTATATTGTTGTGATTATTATTATTATTATTATTTCATTATTTTATCATTATGGTTATTTTACTATTATTATTATCATTATTATCATTATTATTATTATTATTATTATTATTATTATTATTATTATTATTATTATTGTTGTTGTTGTTGTTGTTGTTGTTGTTTTTTGTCATTGTTATTGTTATATAATTTTCGCATGACTAAATTTTATTTCCCTTTGCATGTAAATTGTTTGCAATATTAAATTGACATGTTTAATTTAACCCATTTTGTTTTATACACTAGTGTTAATTACGTTTTGCATTTTCTCTTGTCTCTGTATTTATTTTGGTTGATTGTAGAATTATTATTAACGTCTTTATTGTTGTTTTTCTTATGTGGGGTTTAAAATGTGACCTTGTTTGCATGAGCTATTCGAGACTAAGTTCAAGGGTCACGACTCGTAGGAAATCATGCCATTTGGGTGAGACCCTACCCACCTTTTGTTTGTGATTGTACTTTATTTGTGAATGGTACAATTTATTCGATACGTGTGTAGGATAAAAAATTACAAAAATATTTTTATAACAAAATTGGGATTTTAGTAATAAATTGGGACCAATGTCCCTCCTTTCAGCCAAGGAATGCAAAATGTCATGAATAAAACGAAGAGTTATATTTTTTAAAAATGGGATCACTCATCCCAATTTTCAACCCAATAATTAAAATAACTCTTTGATCCCTCTTTAAATGAGTGTGAAGGAATCAATGTTCCTAAGTCGAATGAATATCCCGATTTATGTATGTCTCTTCTTTGACTTCGCTTGTTTGTTTAAGTTTATGTCTATATATCTTGTGGGCCCTTATAATTAATTATTTTTGGGGCAACTTTATTTTAGCTTTTCTTTTCATTTGGGATTGTATTCTATCCCAATTTTCCATCTTGTAATTGTGTGCTTGGCGTGTTTACCGTTTTATTTATCGCTTTATTTGCTGCTTTTCTTTACAGCTTTCTTTTATCGCTTTCGAATGCTTGCAATTCGCTTTTAAATTAAATGCATTAATCGTATGAGATGAGAGATAGAATTTTATGAATCTAAAAACTCATTTATAATTAATCAAGACATAAATAAGAGTGAAGTTCCGAACACCATATCTGGTTTAGACCATAGAGGTTAGATGACCTTTTCCAATTTCTTGTAAATTGGGTGGCGACTCCAAAATACCTCAAAGATGCCTAAAGGTACCATGAGGCTAGATGAACTCCCCAATGTTCTATTGGGTAGGGATTCCAAGATGTCTCATGGCGCCCAAGATCAAAAAACGCGAACCAATCCCTCGAGCCCTAAAAGCGGGTCTCACCACGAGGGCCTCTCCTAGGTTCGGCACGCGTCACAGCAACCTTACACTTTTGTATGGTATTATATATATACATTTTTTAAATGTAAGACATGCACTCCTTTAAAGGAAGGAAAGAATACCATAACATATGTTTTATACCATGTGTGCTTAATGTAATATTATTGATCTCAACTTTTCCTATTGTGAGATCCTATTTATATTTCGACCCTCGGGGCTTTTAACTTATCCCTGAATTATGGTTCAATGTAGCTAGCTTAGTTAGTATCCAAAAGGTCCAAAAAAAATTTAGGCCTGACGGATCTAACTAGAAAAGCGAGTTGAACCATGATGGATGGCATACAGCAAAAGGGGAATATAGCCTTTTGATTAAATTAATAAGAGTTCATGGTTCACCAATATGTCTATTATCGTTTCTATAAGTAGAAACAAAATAGTGAACACGAAAGATGTTTTATGCGATCATAAGTTAAAATAATGATTGTAAAAAAGTCATCTAGGGTTTAGCATACATGGAAAAGTAGGATCTCATTTTTCGAGACACTATATATCCCTAACATATGTATGGCTCTAGTGCTCTCGAGATATTCTGGTCACACAATCTCTTAGCCTATATAACTGGAGATTATGAATGGAATTCGTTCCGTCATGTGCGAGTGAGAGATGATAGAGTTAGGATACGCCCATGACTCTATTTCTGAAAAAGTTCAAATCCATATATAATTAAGTAATTCAATTTCAATAAAATTACCAAATCCTATATTAGAAAGAGTCTGAGTTATAATAGAGATAGGTCTCTAGCTATTAGGAACTCTATATATAGATAGGAGATTTTAGACTTTGGTAACGAGAAAACGTATACGCCGCAGGGTTGCTCGTTCCTACTCACACTCATTTTCCTCTTAATCTTTCAAGGACTTTTAAATTGTGAATTAGTTGTTGTTATCCCACACATGAGTAAAAGCCGGACCAGTGACCAAAAACTAAGGGGATCCTTGTGATGCTTCCGCAACGTATTTCTGCGCTACAAGAGGTAAGTACCATTATTAATGTTACCTCCTGTGTTTGTGTTTATTATTTTCCCCTTCATTTTATTATCTTAATAGGTAATACAAAATAATTTTGAAGGCTCCTTAAGAGTTACAAAGTCATTATCCATATACAATTTATTATATGGAGTGTTATTTGTCCAATATGTCTTAAAAAACTTATTATTTTAAAATATATTTGCTGATATATATATCACTTTGAAACTAAGATTAGAATATTGAAATATGTATATGACAACATTTGTATCTGAAAAATATTCTTGAAAATTATTTGATTTTACTAACAAATAGAAATATTAGTAACCTGAAGTTTACTAAATGTTATACAAATATTAGTAAACCCGAAGTTAATGATTAATTGATACTAATAGAAGTGAATTTGAAGTTTATTAATAGATACAAATACAAGTAAACTCAAAATTTACTGAATAATTGATATTAATATTAAGAAACTTGATGTTTATACATTGATATAAATATTTGATATAATAAAAATTGTAAACTTGAAGTTTGCTAATTGAATAAATTATTGAGAATTCATATATATATTTATTAGAGAACCAGAAGTTTCTTTTATTCAATTTAAAAAATTCTTAGAAGCGTATTTTCTTTATTCATATTAACCACTTAAATATTTGAGTGGTTAATATGGTGAAAATCATAAAATTCTCCCATTAATTTTATTTTGATTAAATAGTTTTCCTAATATCAGGAAAAAAAATAAGCAGCTGAAATATAAAACAATAAATATATTACGTGTAATTTACATCCTCATATCATGAACCTGAAGTTCAAAATATTATTTAATTATGATGCTAATGTATTTATTAGTAGGGGTGAGCAAAAAAACCGATGGACTTGGTTAACCGAAAAAAAAATCCGAAACCGAGCCGATGGACTGGTTAACCGATTGTAATGGACTGGTTAATGGTTAGCGTTTTGAAAAAACCGATATTAATGGACTGGTTAATGGTTTTTGACTCATGTGACTAGTTAACCGAACCGAAACCGAATTTTTAGTTAATTTATTAATTTTTTAATAATTTATAATAATTTATATAACAATTTATCCTAATTAAAGGTGATCATGTACTTTTTTTTCATTATACTAATTATTTTTAAGTTTTTAAGTTTTTTAATTGGCTATTTGTATGTATAACAATTTATCTAATTAAAAATGATTATGAACTAGTTAATATATTTACTTATTAAATATTAATTTTTAAAAACAAATTTGCTTATATCCACCAAATATTTTTATTTTATCAACAATAATGTTATATTATAGTGAAAAAATTTTAATTTTTAAGTATCTTGAATATTTTAATTTTATTTATGAATATATTTTTAATTATAGTGGTTAACCGAAAAATATTGGGTAACCGATCCGAAAAACCGAAACCGATGGACTGGTTAACCGATGACAATGGACTGTTTAATGGACTGGAATTTCGAAAAACCGATATTAATGGACTGGTTAATGGATTGGGGCTTATGGACCGGTTAACCGACCATGCTCACCCCTATTTATTAGTGTGTAAAGATTTATCGAATCTCGTATGTATCGCCTGCAAATGCTCAAACTCAAAGTAATGTTAAAGTAGGACAATTTGCTTTGCAAGGTAAATTCGGTTCCACATAAAAATAAAATCTTTGAATAATAAGGAGCAAATAAATTCATATGGTCATTTTATAGAGGGGTACTCCTAAAGAAACATATGACATCGATAACATTTCTGCATAAAAATATTGATGTTGATATTCTTAACATAATGAGGATCTTAAATTTAAATCTGTTGAAAAATACAGATACTAATTGCATTCAATTCTATAATTTGAATTTTTGAACTTATAGTTCAAATATTGAAAAGTATGATGCCAATGGGGTACAATTGATATTCATGCAGTATATAATGAAGTCATAAAACATGACTTATTTTATGACATTTATTGCACTGAATTGACATTTATTATGAAGAGATATATTTTCTTATAATAGATATGGATGCAATAAGTTTAAAATATTTATCAACCCGACAATATATTAGTATTTAAATAATTGATGCTATTTGCTTATTTGATAATGAAATTATATAAAATTGCTGAAGAATTTATCATGCATGAAGTATATAAATATTTCTGAAAATTTTGTTTAATACAAATATTTATCAAACTTTTATATATATGATTTTGAAGTATTATAATATTACTTATTATCATGATTTATTTATGATTTTGATTTGCTACTGAAACTCTTAAAAAGTTTAAAATACTTTAACAAATATTGAAAATTAAAGTTTTGCATCGACTTAAAGATCGAACACTATTTGATTGAAAGTATAATTTTTTATAAAGTGATTACATGTTTATAAATTATCGTCCATTGAATACCCCAATAGTTGTAAAGTCACTAGATACAACATATTTCTTGATCATATATTACTGCTATTGATGTATTATCTAATCATTTTTTATAAGGTAATTGTCAAATTGTTACGTAAAATTACATATTGTTTTAAAAATTTTAGTTCTCTATATAATCATATAATTTTATTTGAAAAAATCGATCATTTTTATTTATTTGTAAGCATTGTTTTAGAAATATTTGAATTAAATTACTAAATGCATTGGTTTGCAATAGCTATTATATGATTATATTATATATGTGTCATGAAAATTATTACAATTGTTTCATTTCCTGAAGTGAATGAAGCAATATAAAATTACAGCCATATAAATGGTATTTCCAAGAAATGATAGTTATTACTATTATATTACTAATTTTCACCACCAGAAGTGGCTGATAATTAAGAGAAAAATAAGAATGATTAAGAAAATCATTTGAGAATGGATAAATTATATGACATGAAAGTACACTTGTCACGTACCTATTGTATGTATGATCATATAATTAAGTTTTATATATTCTCCATCTTAAAGAAATGAAAGATGTGGCGATGAACTTGTACATACTTGTGAAGGTACAACATGTAATTTTGAAAAATAAGTTTTAGTTGTTATTTTTTAGTTCATGCATAATATAACCAGAAGATATATGGTTTGCATATCCAGAAGATATGTGACTCATTTTTAGAAAAAAAAAACCTTATAATATGACATATCTGAACTCTACATGCACAAAGTTTAAAGTTGTGTATTGATATTATTATAAGGGGAAGAAAAATATATGTTGTACTCTTTTTTTCTTAACTAAACTTTAAAGTTTTTTTCTTAACACAAGTTTTTTCTTATATGAGGTAACTTATGATGTGTATTAAAAATATTGTGTACTATTTTTCCTTCACTAAATTTTTGTCCCATAGGATTTTTTTGTAGTAGGATTTTAACGAGTCACAGTACATATTAATTGATATTCAAGGGGAAGTATACAGTACAAATCCCATTATTATGAATGTCCATAAGCTCTTAAAATTGATAGCATGGCTTATCAAAAAGAAAAGGTAAACAGTTATTATCCATGCAAAATATTTTGCAATATTGTTAATAAATCTAAAGTCCGCCAGAAGTGTATCAGATCTTTTAGTGGAAAAATATCATTTTTTGAAAAAAAAAAGAAATAAAAAATTTTCAAAGTAATACTCTAAAAGAGGCAAAAAGCAACATATATCAATAATTTCATATTTATAAAAAAACAATTCTAGAAGTGGTTTTAATAGTGGTAAACTATATGAATTATGTGAAAATGGATGAAAAATTGTTGTTGATAATATATTTACATATTCAGTTACTTATGAAAAATAATGATAATGAGTATGAGTATGAGTTTCTAATTATTGAAAAGTATGATTGGCCAAAAAGGAAAGAAGCAATACATGATAAGCTAGACTCATATAAGATATTTGGACTAGAAGTCCAGACACTAGAAAATATCAAATATTTTATTCAATGTTATTTATTCATAAAATTAGTTGAGAGTAGGGGTGTACATGGTTCAGTACAATTCGGGGATTTTCAAATCTTCATATTGTATTGAAATTTTGATTCCTAAAAATTTCGGTACAATTTGGTTATTATAAAATTCGGTACGGTTTTTTTAATTTTCGGTATAGTTCAGTTCAGTTCTTCGGTTCTTTCGGTACAAAACAAAACAGTACAGTACAATACGGTAATTCGGATAATTTGATATTTTTAAAAAGTTACAAAATAAATATAAACAACAATAAACACAAATATAATTAAAATATCCCAATAAGAACATACAAAATTTAAAAATTAACATTCGACAGTCTTTCTCTGTATTATGCTCGCATTGATTTGAGGATCTTGAGTAATATCTAAAAACAACAAAAAAATTAAATATTAGACCAAAAAAATCAAAACATTTAATAAATAATTTCAGAATTTATGCAAATATAATAATTACTTGATTCAAATTTTTCCAGTTCTTCTGTTGATGCTTCTAAAGCTAAAAGTGTAGCTGATTTCAACCAATTTTGGCAACAAATAAGAATTTCGGCTGTAATCGGAGTTAAAGAACTTCTAAATTTGTCCAAAGTTCTCCCTCCAGTGCTAAAAGCTGATTCAGAAGCCACAGTAGAGCACTGAACAGCCAACACATCTCTCGCAACTTTGGCCAAAATTGGATAATTTGGCTCATTAATCTTCCACTAACTCAAAATGTCAAAATCAGGAGAATTTTTTACTAATTTATCATTCAAATAAGTATCTAAATCTCCTTGAGACACAACTTGCTCCTTATCCTCATTTTCTAAAAACCACGCATCAACATCATCATCAATATCATCAGAATTAGGTGTTGGAGCAACAATTTGATCAACATTTTCTTCCATTTTTTTATGTTCATCTATCAGTCCATTCAAAGCATTTATCACTTTAGAAACTAATTTCTCTGATTCACGCTCACCATAAAAGCTGTGTACTTTGAAACTAAAAATTTCATTTTAAATCTAGGATCCAAGACCACAGCTATGAAAAGAATGATATTCATCTTATTAATCGAACCCCAATACTTGTCAAATTTCAACTGCATTTGTTTTCCCATTTCCATTAAAGAATTGTCACCACTAGTTTGAGAAGATTGCAACAAATTCAAAATACGCACAATCTCTGGAAAATATAAATTTTAGGTTGAATATAATGACCCAGATAATTTGCAAGTCACGTCATAAAATCTTTTTAGAAATTTCGTTAAAGTTGCGACTTGTTTCCAATTAGCCTCAATCAAATAAACAGGTCCAAACTCAATGAAATATTTGCTATCTATATCCTCCAACTTATCAAAAGCCTTTTGATATCCTAAAGCAATATCTAACATCAAGTATGTTGAATTCCACCTAGTTGGGCAATCTATTATCAAACTCTTCGCATAATTGATGTTTATTATCTCACAAGATTTTTTGAAAGAATCTAACCTTTGAGGACTGCTTCTAACAAACTTGATAACATCTCTAACTTTTTTAATAGACTCTTCAACACATTTAAGTCCATCTTTCACAATAAGATTTAAAATGTGAGCACAACATCTCATGTGAAAAATTTCACCACCCAAAACAAATGCATCTCTCTTATTTAATTTATTTTTCAACTATTGAATTGCAGTATCATTAGATGATGCATTATCAACAGTTATACACATCACTTTGGTCAAACCCCAATCATCCATACAATTATCAACAACCAGCCCAACATTACTTCCTTTATGACTTTTAATAACGCAAAAATTCAAGATTCTTTTATGCATCTTCCAACTTGAATCAATAAAATGAGCAGTTAAGCACAAATATGATACATTTTGAATGCTAGTCCAAGTATCAGTTGTCATAGAAACTCTTTTGCATTCAATTTTAAGAAAATCTTTCAATTTATCTCTCTCATTCATAAAAAGAGAACAACATTTTCTAGCAATAGTCACTCTAGATGGAATTTTAAATTCAGGACAAATTGCTTCAATAAATTCTTTAAAACCCTCATGTTCAACAAAATTAAATGGTAATTCATCCCTGATGATCATCTTAACTAAAGCTTCTGTACAAGCCTCCTGATCAAATTTTCAACTAGCTAATGGCTTAATATTATTAGACCCGACAAAACCCAAAGTTGTCTGTGACTTATCCTTACTTTTATATACAGCCGCTAACGGAAATTTGTTGCAACTTTCTCTTAAATGTTTCCATAATCCCGAAGTGCCTAACTCACTCTTTCCTTGATAATCTTTACCACACCATTTACATGCAGTGTAACACCCCCTTCCCATACGTAGGCGATCCCATCTAAGAAGGAGTGAAATGCCGTATGAGTAAAGGTGCCACCAAGCAAGTACAAAGTAAAACATACATTCATTCCAACATACATTCAGAAAATACAGAATAATTAAAAACTTTACATGCAGAAAGCAAAAGCTGATCATGCATTACTATAATAAACTATTACAATAATGATCTGATCAACTAGCTGATACAAAATAATATTACATAACCAAAATATAATTACAAAAGCGGAAGCTGATACATAACTGATACAGAGAGTTCTATACAAAAAGAATCATCACTAGTACAAAACTGAGCCCTACACTAATCCCTTCTGTGTTGGCTTGATGACGGCGACTCTCCCAAAGCAAAACGCCTTCCGCACCTGCACGGGTAAAAACACCGTGCTAAGCGATAAACGCTTAGTGGGGAAACACACATAAATAATGGACGGCCATTCACAATGGTCGTCAAGGCATAACACATTCACAATGGCAGAATGCAAAGGTTATAACATAATCCATATCAACATGCTCATATTTAGAAGCCATACAATCAGTATCTTATAAACATATTCATTACAGAATAATCCAGCATGTATTTCATCATTAAACTCATTCAGATATTCCATTCATAGCCAGCTCAGATCAGAACAATTCCATTAACATTTAAAGAACACCTGCTGACTCTAGATAGTGGATAAGGAGTGTACTGAGGGTACCTTACGGGTACGAATCGAATACTGAGGGTACCTCACAGGTACAAGTCAAAAGTCAATTCATTTTATCAAAGCACAATATTTTTATACTGAGGGGATCTTAAACAAGACCCTAATACTGAAGGGTTCGCGAGGAACCAAACGGGGACCTGATCGGGGTCCAAACTGAACTGAGGGTTGCAGCTAAAGACTCTATTAGGCATGCCTAACTATCCACTTACTTGACTCTAGCAGGTTATGCGTCAAACAGATCACATTTCAGAGTACATAATAGTATTCATCAGAAATTCATGGTATCACGCATATCAAAGCATCAAACAGTAAGACATGCATCATACAACAGTAAAGTCCATTCAGAAGAAATACCAGATTCATTTCTGAGTTAAAAACTAGGAAATTTCATAAAAACGAGCTGAACGGAGGAACGGGCGAGATTGGCTGGTCACTAAGCGTGACTGGCCTTCCCAACAGGCAGGTCACGCGACGTGACCGAGGGTCACGCGACGTGACTTGCTTGTTCCTCGCCGGTCATGTTGCGTGATCTTCACAAACCACACAACGCTCTCGCAGGTCACGGCGTGACTGGGCGTCACGTCTCTTGACGTGCTACTCCCTCGCAGATCACGTTGCGTGATTTCACAGATCACGCCTCGTCTTCGCAGGTCGAACGACGTGACCGAGGGTCACGTCCCGTGACTTGCTTGTTCTTCAGCTGGTCACGCGACTGGCTTCTCAGCAGGCAGGTCACGGCGTGACCGAGGTTCACGTCTCGTGACTTGCCTTCTTTCGTAGCGAGTCACGCGACAAGAAGAAATTCAACAGTACTTCGATTTTCCAGAATTTCCAGAACAAAGAATTCAATCCCAATTTGATTTAAAAACCATACAAACCTGTTTTTACCTTCCAGAAATCATCTCAACCAACATAGGCAACAATCATACAACTCAATTCATCCAATAATTAACCAAATCAAATCAAGAACATATGCATTCAAAATTACAAGAACATAAACCCTAGAATTTTACAGTAAATTCAAAATCACACAAAACACAATCAAAAATTCCCAAACCTGGATTCTAAGCTTCTAACACTTAGCTCCACTAGGTCCAGCAACCTCTTTACCCTTTGGATCACGAGGAGCTTCAGCTAAACACAAACACAGCAAGAATATTCACAAAGAAAACCCTAAGTTAAATCTAAACTTAAGGAAGAAGAAGATGAAGTAAATGAAACAACTAGATGAGAGAATTCAATTACTTACTAGAGAGGGTGCAAAGAGAGAATCAATTTCACCAATAAGACCTTGAATCAACAATACAGTACTTGAAATAAAGAAAATGAAGAAGAAGAAGAAAAAGAGTGAGAAAAGAAACGTAAATCTCTAAGTTCCTTTTCTTTCATTCCGTTTTCTTTTTCTTTTCTTTATCCTAAATATGTATCCCTTTCCTATTGGTGAAACTATTCACTCCCACCAAAATAACCTACACTACTCACACCTAAAACCCTCTTCACTTATGCATACCATACAATGGTATGAACACATGCACACAAATATTTCTCACTTAATTAACACACTAATGCCATGTATGTACCCACATACTAACAAACCCCAAAAGCATATATTTTACTAAAAATACCCTTATGAAATGCCGAACACATGCAAATGCTTACACATACAGACAGACAGACAGGCTCATTCTACTAGGGGGCAAATGGGATGTGACATCTCTCCCCTACTAATAAGAATTTCGTCCTCGAAATTCTCACCTGAACTGAATAACTGTGGATACTGAGCTCTCATCGACTCCTCTGGTTCCCAAGTCGCTTCTTCGACTCCATGATGGATCCACAACACTTTAACCAAAGGAATCTGCTTACTTCTCAACTGCCTCACCTCTTAGGCTAGAATAGCTCGCGGTTCCTCATCATAAGAGAAGTCTGGCTGAACCTGGATATCCTGAACTGACAGAACATGCGAAGGATCTGATCTGTACCGACGAAGCATCGAAACGTGGAACACATCATGCAACTTTGCTAACTCCATCGGTAACGCCAATCTATAGGCTACAGGTTCTACCTTAGCCAAAATCTCATATGGTCCAATGAAATGAGGACTAAGCTTGCCTTTCTTGCCAAACCGAAGTACTTTCCTCCAAGGTGAAACCTTAAGGAAAACCTTGTCCCTGATCTCAAAATGCACATCTTTCCTTTTCAAATTGGCGTAAGACTTCTGTCGATCCTTGGCTGCTTTCAAATTCCGCTGCACTACTCTGATTTTCTCTTCAGTATCTCTAACCAAGTCTGGTCCAATCATAGCTCTCTCGGATAGCTCGGTCCAACAAATCGGAGTCCTACACTGACAACCATACAAAGCCTCATATGGTGCCATACCGATGCTCGACTGGAAACTGTTGTTGTAGGTAAACTCCATAAGCGACACATATCTGTCCCAACTACCCAGAAAATCCAAAGCACAAGCCCTCATCATATCCTCCAGAATCTGAATAACTCGCTCTGACTGACCATCGGTCTGAGGATGAAACGCTGTACTGAAGTTCAACCTAGTGCCCAAAGCTCTCTGTAACTCCTTCCAAAACTTGGAAGTAAACCTCGGATCCCGATCTAACACTATGGATAAAGGCACACCATGCAACCGAACTATCTCATCCACATAGATACTGGCCAATCTGTCCATGGAGTAGTCCACTCTAACCGGCAGAAAGTGAGCTGATTTTGTAAGCCGATCTACAATAACCCAAACTGAGTCATGCTTCCTCTGAGTCAAAGGCAAACCAGAAACAAAGTCCATGGCGATATCATTCCATTTCCACTCAAGAATGGATAAAGGCATAAGCAAACCCGAAGGAACCTGATGCTCGGCCTTTACCTGCTGACAAGTCAAGCACTTGGAAACAAAATCCACTATATCACGCTTCATACCGGACCACCAATAGAATTGCTTCATGTCTTTATACATTTTCTCACTGCCCGGATGCATAGTAAAGACTGAACTATGCGCCTCACTCATGAGCTGTCTCCTCAAATCCTCAGATTCTGGCACACACAAATGACCTCTGAACATAAGTACCCCATCCTGAACTGAGAACTCTGACTGCTTACCCGATCTAACCTCATGCACAATCTGCTGAAGCCTCTGGTCATCTCTCTGAGCATCCACTATCCTCTGTCTCAAGGTAGGCCTCACACGCAACTGGGCAAGCAAAGCCCCATCTGAACCAAATCGCCATCTGAATCGCCCCAAGAACAAAACTGAAACCGATTTCCGACTCAAAGCATCGGCGACTACATTAGCCTTACCAGGATGGTAATCCACAATGCAGTCGTAGTCCTTAAATAACTCAAGCCAACGCCGCTGTCTCATGTTCAACTCTTTCTGTGAAAGGAAATACTTCAAGCTCTTGTGGTTCGAGAAGATCCTACACTTTTCCCCATACAAGTAGTGACGCCAAATCTTCAAAGCAAAGATCACAGCTGCCAACTCTAAATCATGCGTCGGATAGTTCTTCTCATGTGGCTTCAACTGACGAGAAGCATAAGCCACTACTTTTCCTTCCTGCATCAGCACACATCCAAGACCAACTCCAGAAGCATCACTATAAATGACAAACTCCTTACCCGAGATGGGTTGAGTAAGGATAGGAGCCTCAACAAGCAACTGCTTTAACCGATCAAAACAAGACTGACACCTGTCTGACCACTCAAATCTGACTCCTTTCCTCAACAATCTAGTCATAGGAGCAGCAATTACAGAAAATCCCTTAACGAACCGACGGTAGTAACCTGCTAAACCGAGGAAACTCCTCACTTCCTGAACATTTCGAGGCGCTTTTCAATCAACTATCGCCTCAATCTTGGCTGGATCAACCTGAATACCTCTAGCTGAAATAATGTGACCCAAAAATGATACTTCTCGAAGCCAGAAGTCACACTTGCTAAGCTTAGCAAACAACTGATGCTCTCTCAACATCTGCAAAACCAATCTGAGATGCTCCTCATGCTCACTCTCATCCTTGGAATACACCAAGATATCATCAATGAACACTACTACAAATCGATCTAAGTATGGCCTAAATACACGATTCATCAGATCCATAAAAGCCGCTGGAGCATTAGTCAAACCAAACGGCATCACAAGAAACTCATAGTGGCCATACCTAGTCCGAAATGCAGTCTTAACCACATCTGCATCCTGAACTCGTAGCTGATAGTACCCTGATCGAAGATCTATCTTGGAGAAGACACCCGCACCTCGAAGCTGATCAAATAAATCTTCAATCCTAGGCAATAGATACTTATTCTTCACTGTAACCTTATTAATCTTGCGGTAGTCAATACACATCCGCAGTGATCCATCTTTCTTCTTGACAAACAGAATTGGAGCTCCCCAAGGAGATATGCTCGGTCTAATAAACCCCTTATCCAATAACTCTTGTAGCTGAGATTTAAGTTCCCTCAACTCTACAGGAGCCATCCGATAAGGTGCTCTCGAAATAGGTGCTGTACCTGGCATAATCTCTATGGACAACTCAACCTCTCTCTCAGGAGGCAAACCAGGCAACTCACTCGGGAACACATCACTAAACTCCCGCACTATAGGAATATCCTCAATCTGAACCTGATCCCTCCTGGAATCTAACACAACTGCTAGAAAAGCCTCACAACCTTTCCTGATAAAACGCTTAGCTTGCATCGCAGAAATCACATTATTCACAGAACTAGCACCCAAACCTTTCAAAAACACAAGAGACTGACATCTATCTCGAAGCACAACTGTCTTCCTATGGCAATCAACTACAGCCCGATGCTTCCCCAACCAGTCCATACCCAGAATCAGATCAAACTCTCTGAAAGGTAACTCAATCAGATCCGCTGGAAGCACAGCTCCCTCAACAATCAGAGGACAACTCCTAAAAACTCTACTCACACTGACACTATGCCCTAATGGACTGGTCACACAAATCTCATAATCTAACTGATCAACTGAATGCAATTTATCAACAATTTTATCTGTGCACAAATATGAGTGTGTGGAACCAGGATCAATTAGAGCATACAACTCAGTGTCATGGAGTAGGAACTTACCAGCAATAACGTCAGGCGCATCCTGCTCATCTCTGGCTCTCATAGCATAAGCTCTAATGGCACCCTGAGGAGAATGCTCAACAGTCTCAGAAGCAGCTCCCTCTCTATGCCGACCACCTCTACCTCTACCTCGGCCTCTGCCACGGGTAGCCTGAGAAGCATTCGAATCGACCCTACTGCCCTCTCTCTGGGAACCAGAATCCTCATGCAACCTCGGACAACCAGCCAACTGATGCTCCGAACTCCCACACTTGAAGCATGCACCGGAGAGCCACCTACACTCACCCCGATGTGACTTACTACAATGAGGACAAACTGATGTAGTCTCAGCTCTACTACCCCTACCAGAACCTGACACAGCTGTAGAACCCTGTCGTCTACCTCTAGAAGCTGGGCCAGAAGATGACTCATCCTGTGGGTTCCTAGATCTCTTACCCGAAGAAGATCCTCCCCGAGAAGAACTCCTCCTCTGAGCTCTCTCTCTCATCACAGTCTCAGATAACTCAGCTCTCACAGCAGCCTCTACAATCTGGTAATAACTGACCCCAGGTATGCACATCAGAGAAATCAAAGCAATCTTCAAAGACTCATTTAACCCAGCCTCAAAATGCTTGCATCTAAAGTCATCAGTCATAACACCACGTGGGGCATATCGAGATAACCTATTGAACTCTTTCTCATACTCTGCTACAGACATGGCCCTCTGTCTCAAACTCAAAAACTGCGCCCATCTCAAATCTCTATAAGTCTGAGTGATGTACTTCTTTGTGAACTCACCCTCAAAGAACTCCCAGGTAATCGGATCCGGTAGCTGAGGATGCATGCAAACCAATTCCCACCATTCAAAAGCAGACCCCTGCAGAAGAGCTAATGCACACTCTGCCTGCTGGTCGGGAGGACACCGAATCTCTCTCAAAGAACGCTTCACTTTGTCTAACCATCTCTCTGCTATCTCAGACTCATTCAAACCCGTACCATAGAAATCCTCAACTCCTGCCCTTCTCAAATTCTCCATAGGTGCTCTAGGAGCAGTCACTCTCTCCAAAACCCTAGCCATGTCCTGATGCAGTCTAAACATAGCCTCAAAGGGCATAGCTGCTGCCTCAGGCTGGACCCTAGCATGCTGAGCCGACACAGTAACAGAAACAGACTGATCTACAGCTGGAGGATTCACACTCTCGGCGGATTCCTCACGCGCACCATGAGCAGAATTAGAAGCCATCTAAACAAACAAGAAACAACCGTATCAGCCAACACAGATCTAGACACATACATATCTAAGAAACTCAGAACAATCATAACAACACCCAGAAACGCCTAAACCTGTGCTCTGATACCACTAACTGTAACACCCCCTTCCCATACGTAGGCGATCCCATCCAAGAAGGAGTGAAATGCCGTATGAGTAAAGGTGCCACCAAGCAAGTACAAAGTAAAACATACATTCATTCCAACATACATTCAGAAAATACAGAATAATTAAAAACTTTACATGCAGAAAGCAAAAGCTGATCATGCATTACTATAATAAACTATTACAATAATGATCTGATCAACTAGCTGATACAAAATAATATTACATAACCAAAATATAATTACAAAAGCGGAAGCTGATACATAACTGATACAGAGAGTTCTATACAAAAAGAATCATCACTAGTACAAAACTGAGCCCTACACTAATCCCTTCTGCGTTGGCTTGATGACGGCGACTCTCCCAAAGCAAAACGCCTTCCGCACCTGCACGGGTAAAAATACCGTGCTAAGCGATAAACGCTTAGTGGGGAAACACACATAAATAATGGACGGCCATTCACAATGGTCGTCAAGGCATAACACATTCACAATGGCAGAATGCAAAGGTTATAACATAATCCATATCAACATGCTCATATTTAGAAGCCATACAATCAGTATCTTATAAACATATTCATTACAGAATAATCCAGCATGTATTTCATCATTAAACTCATTCAGATATTCCATTCATAGCCAGCTCAGATCAGAACAATTCCATTAACATTTAAAGAACACCTGCTGACTCTAGATAGTGGATAAGGAGTGTACTGAGGGTACCTTACGGGTACGAATCGAATACTGAGGGTACCTCACAGGTACAAGTCAAAAGTCAATTCATTTTATCAAAGCACAATATTTTTATACTGAGGGGATCTTAAACAAGACCCTAATACTGAAGGGTTCGCGAGGAACCAAACGGGGACCTGATCGGGGTCCAAACTGAACTGAGGGCTGCAGCTAAAGACTCTATTAGGCATGCCTAACTATCCACTTACTTGACTCTAGCAGGTTATGTGTCAAACAGATCACATTTCAGAGTACAGAATAGTATTCATCAGAAATTCATGGTATCACGCATATCAAAGCATCAAACAGTAAGACATGCATCATACAACAGTAAAGTCCATTCAGAAGAAATACCAGATTCATTTCTGAGTTAAAAACTAGGAAATTTCAGAAAAACGAGCTGAACGGAGGAACGGGCGAGATTGGCTGGTCACTAGGCGTGACTGGCCTTCCCAACAGGCAGGTCACGCGACGTGACCGAGGGTCACGCGACGTGACTTGCTTGTTCCTCGCCGGTCACGTTGCGTGATCTTCACAAACCACACAACGCTCTCGCAGGTCACGGCGTGACTGGGCGTCACGTCTCGTGACATGCTACTCCCTCGCAGATCACGTTGCGTGATTTCACATATCACGTCTCGTCTTCGCAGGTCGCACGACGTGACCGAGGGTCACGTCCCGTGACTTGCTTGTTCTTCAGCTGGTCACGCGACTGGCTTCTCAGCAGGCAGGTCACGGCGTGACCGAGGGTCACGTCTCGTGACTTGCCTTCTTTCGTAGCGAGTCACGCGACAAGAAGAAATTCAACAGTACTTCGATTTTCCAGAATTTCCAGAACAAAGAATTCAATCCCAATTTGATTTAAAAACCATACAAACCTGTTTTTACCTTCCAGAAATCATCTCAACCAACATAGGCAACAATCATACAACTCAATTCATCCAATAATTAACCAAATCAAATCAAGAGCATATGCATTCAAAATTACAAGAACATAAACCCTAGAATTTTACAGTAAATTCAAAATCACACAAAACACAATCAAAAATTCCCAAACCTGGATTCTAAGCTTCTAACACTTAGCTCCACTAGGTCCAGCAACCTCTTTACCCTTTGGATCACGAGGAGCTTCAGCTAAACACAAACACAGCAAGAATATTCACAAAGAAAACCCTAAGTTAAATCTAAACTTAAGGAAGAAGAAGATGAAGTAAATGAAACAACTAGATGAGAGAATTCAATTACTTACTATAGAGGGTGCAAAGAGAGAATCAATTTCACCAATAAGACCTTGAATCAACAATACAGTACTTAAAATAAAGAAAATGAAGAAGAAGAAAAAGAGTGAGAAAAGAAACGTAAATCTCTAAGTTCCTTTTCTTTCATTCCCTTTTCTTTTTCTTTTCTTTATCCTAAATATGTATCCCTTTCCTATTGGTGAAACTATTCACTCCCACCAAAATAACCTACACTACTCACACCTAAAACCCTCTTCACTTATGCATACCATACAATGGTATGAACACATGCACACAAATATTTCTCACTTAATTAATACACTAATGCCATGTATGTACCCACATACTAACAAACCCCAAAAGCATATATTTTACTAAAAATACCCTTATGAAATGCCGAACACATGCAAATGCTTACACATACAGACAGACAGGCTCATTCTACTAGGGGGCAAATGGGATGTGACATGCAGCCCTCCTAGTTTCATTACTATTAGCATCAACCAATCTATCAAAATGTTCCCAAACTCTAGACCAACTTTTTTTAATTGCTGGCAGATTAAAAGAATTAGCATTACCTGCTAAACTTGGAGTTGCAGAAAATTCGGTTTGTGGAACAGCAGGCGGAGGACCCATAACTTCATCAGTCGATGGTTCTGAACATTTTCTTTTATTCAATGAAGAAGAGCCGGTGAAGCTAGAAACTTTTTTCATTTTTCTACGAGCCAATTCTGCATGCAACATTAAAAGCGATTATAAACACATATGAAGGTACCAATATAAGAAAATATCTACTGCTAATCACATAATTTATGATAAAATCACATGCAAAGATTATCACGTAAAAAATGTTCACAATATACTAATTATGCTAAACCGACTAATTATGCAAAGATAATCACAGTATGCTAATTATGCTAAACAAAATAAAGTCATTTTTTTAGCAAACAATAAAAACCAAATGGCAAATTGAAATCCAAAGATTGCTTTTGTCTACACAATTTCCTACTTTTTTTATAAGGTAAAATTTTTATTTTTTTCTAATCGTTTTAATCCTTGTTAAGTTTTTAGCATATAGGCATAAAAACTTTTTGAATTTGACTTTTGACAATCTAATTAATCTATCTAATACATATATTAATTAATTAATTAATATTTGGTAATGCAAAAAACATTGAAAAGATTAAAAAAATAGAGCAATGAATAAAATATTAAACTTTAAAAGATAAAAAAAAAATAGAGCAATGAATAAAATATTAGACTTTGCCAATTTGCTAACCTAATATTGAATTATCTATGAAGTTATATTACTAACTTCATACTATCTTAACCCACCACCAGTAGGGGCATGTACTCCAAATATAAAGATCTCAGCACATATGCTAATGTACTATCTTAACCTACCACCAGTAGGAGCACACACTCTAAATATTTTTAGATCATAAATATTCAATGACTTCAAAAGCATATTAAATAAAAATATCTCAAGAACAGATCCATAACTCATACCGTCCTACCATTTTTTGCAGTTAACAGTAGATGAACAGCAATTATACATGAAACGTCTACTGTCCAAAAAATGCTGAAACTGTGTGCATGTAAAAAAGTAAGAAAATGAAGAACACCTAAAGTCCATAGGGAAAATAATATACATAATTAGTAAATATTCAATGACTTCAAAAGCGTATTAAATTTTATCGGGACTTTCTAAAAATTAGCACCTATTAAATAAAAATATCTCAAGAACAGATCCAAATTAGTAATTTTAAACAAAGCAATGAATAAAATACATTGATTTGATTAACTAATTTCTCTAATTTCTCTAACACAATCTAACCTCATATACATAATTAACAAGTTGCTGATCAGAATCAAACAAAACAATATTCTTTTCCCCGGCTAATTAGCCTATTCCTCCATCAAACACATTACTAAATACAAAAACAAGCATATAAATGAAAGCATCAAAACACAATTCTCATACCTACTTGAATAGCAACGACGTGAAGCGACACAAACAGATGAAATAAAATGTGAAAACACACAGATCCTGCAAAACCCAACATCATCTTTAAAAATTAAAAAAAAAATAACACCTAAATGTAAAATACCATAAATAAAAGGTCAAGAAAACATAAACAAAACAACCATCCAAATAACAGTGGTTGATTATTGAACAAAATCAAGGGTTTTCAGAATCAATAATGGATTTTAGAAGAAATAATGCTTTAGATAAAAGAAAGGCACAACGCAGACTCAATTACCTGGAGAGAATCGCCAAAGTTTGGTTACTGAACAAGATGCAGGGGATCGTTTTGTGGGTTTTACTGTCACAGTGGTAGGGGCACCGAAGAAAAGAAAAGAAATGAAAAAAGATGAGCAGCAAAAGCAGCTGCGAGTAAAGGGAGCACCGAAGAAAAGACAGAGAAAAGCGAGTAGTAGAAGAAGCGGCAGCGAGGAGAAATAGAGGGAAGGGAGCACTCAAAACCTAATTTAGATGGATCTTTCATTTTTTTTCCTTTAATTTTAATAATTTTTTTTAAAAATATTTTAACAATTAACAATTCTTTAAATTTTAATTTTAATTCCCTCCAAAAAAAGTCAAAATAAAAATTTTCATCTCTCTAAAAATTTTCATCTCTCTAAAAATTTTCAAATTTTATTCTCAATTCACACCAAAAAAATTTTATTTTTTTATTTTATTATTTTTAAATGCACAACTAAAAAATTATTTTGATACTAAAGTTCATTGCACAAAAAATATACATTTATTTAAAATTATAAGTATATTCAATTATTTAAATATATAATATCTTTTAAATTTTAAATTGCTTTGACCTGCATTGTTAATGTTTAATTAATACTGATGCTTTGATCACCATTCATTTGGTCCTTGCCGATGATTAGTGTGTGTTAATCAAATATTAGTTAAGTTTATGAGAACAAAAATTATATATATTACTACCTTCAATCATATATAAATTTTGATAAATATTAGTTGAGTAACACTAAATGTAAATGAAATTAGTTGAGTGACATTAAAAGACTGTTAATTACTATTATAGTTAATAGTTATAACTTATACGGATGAATGTGAAATACAACCATCTTTTTATAAGTTTTGTAGTTTAATATAATATATTATTAATAATACGTAGTAAACTTGATCAATTACGTCTTAATTTTCATTTATCAAACTATCTATATATATATAGAACAATTTTAATGAAAAGGAATATATTGTGATAATGAAAAACACTCATTTTTATAGTACTAACTACTAAGCTAATTAAATTATTGGTAAGATTATTATCTACTTATATATTTATATTAATTGGTAAAATTTTATTATATACTCATATATTTATATTAATGGGTAAAATTTCATTATATACTCATATAATTACATTAATTGGTAAAATTTTATTGATACAATAATTGTATATAATTATATTATTAAAATACATCATCAATTACTCATATAAATATTATGCTAAAAATAGATGAGTGCTGGTTGGGTGATAGTAAAAATAAATTAAATTATTGATAAGGTGATTAATATTATATACTCATACATTTACATTAATTGGTAGATTTCATAATAAATAATAACTATATATAAATACATTTTTAATTTACATATTCATATAAAAATTGTGAATAAAATAAATAAGTATTAGTTGAGTGGCACTAAAAGTAAATAAAATTAATTGCATATTCATATAAATATAATAATTAAATTTATCTTATTAATAATTAAAATATCTATTTTAATTTATTAACTATTTATTATATTAATTTCATACATTAAAATAATTAATACAAATAATTATGAAGTTAAATTTATATAATAGAAATTATAAATACTATTTATATGAAAATTACTAGTATAAATATTCAGTTCTTTCGGTCCAATTCGGTTTCAGAACAGTTCGGTACAGCTCAATACGGTTTTAGGTTCGGTTCTATTACAATTCGGTTCGGTTCTAATAAAAAAAGTCAACGGTACAATTCAGTTCGGTTCTAGTAAAAAAGTCAACAGTACAATTCGGTTCTGGATCTTTTTTTTCGATACTTCGGTTCGGTACAGGAAGATCCAGACCTGTGTACACCCCTAGTTGAGAGCCTATGTTATTGAGAGTCACGACTCAACACATTAAGGGAATGTGTAAATTATTGTTTGAGAACAACAATCAACAATATTGCAGTATGAAGAAAGGCCAAATTACAAAATTTGCTCAAGTGGCAAACTAACTTATCTCTTCATAAAGGCACTAACAAGTTTAATTTTCAAGAAGTATATACACAGTATCGGAATGCATCAATTGTAAGAATATTCAATATGGTTCATTATATTTTTGAGGAAAAGTAACTATAAATTTTGTACTATTTTTCTTTCGCTAAGTTTTTATACCACTAAATTTTTGTTAACAAGGTTTTAACGAGAAATGTTTCCTAATTTTATTCCTAATTATTGGTTAGTTTCCTATATAACCTAAATTGTTTCTAAATGTATTTACTTCCTATATAGAAAAAGTCTTCTTATATGAACCAAATTTTTGTACCTATATATATGATCATTGTGGTTGTCTATAAACACACAATAAAAAGAAGAGAATATAACAGTTTCTCCTTACTCTTTATTTTCTTATTTTATTTATTCTTTTATCTTTCAATTTATTTATAACAAGATTGATTTCATATTTTAGTAGGAGCGGGCATGGACTAGTTCAGTTTATGGCCTATTTTTCAAATTCAATCCATTAAAGTCGATTTTTCAAAATCAAAGTTCAATTTCAGTCCATTAACAACCAGTTAACCGTTAAATACGGTCGGTTAATTGGTTAACCATTACAAAAAAATTAAACATAAATTTCATATAAAAAAATTTCAATTCATTCATCAAATTAAAATATAAATTATCAAAGTTTTAAACATAAAATACAAGTCATTCACATTTAATAACAATACTCTAAAATAAAATTACCAAAACATTAATTTATTAGTTATTTACTTTCTAATATTAGGGAAACATATGGATACAAATAAAAATTACCCTATATGTGTAAAATTATATATAAACTGGTTAACCGTTAACACCGAAGGGGAATTGAGGGAATCCCGAGGAGCGAGGGCTGTCTCTCTCTCTGCTTCACCTCCGGTATACCTTATGGAGCTTTTGTTTTAAATTGGATTTTTCATTTGTTTGTCAAAATGGGTTAAGGAAGTTATGAGAAGGAAGCAGAGAGAGAGACAGACTGTACTGTCCGGAAAGAGGTTTCTGAACCTCTTTCCTTTCACCCTCAGTCAGGAAAGAGGTTTCCCAACCTCTTTCCTTTCTCTCCGGAGTATAGACTAACAATACAATTATTTAGCAGATAGCGATATTACTAAGCGGATAGCGATATTACTGAGCTGCTGTCTTCCTCGCCCCTAAAGAGTGGCTCGTAAGACTTTCGCAGCAGTTAGGTATCCGGTAGCTTCCAGCCGGCCGGCTTTGCTTGCAGTGAGTGAGTCTCGGGTGAGGCTCACGAACGGAGGGTAGCTCAGTGAAGTGAGTCCTGGGTAGGGCTCACGAACAGTTGAACTACGCCTTATTTATTCTCTCCGAGAGTTGCATAGGCTGAGGCTCACCCGTCGCACCAAAAGTAGAGGGTGAGTCGTAATTCGGGGCAGCTCCAATAGAGAAAATAGTAGGGTCCCCCCCGTAGGGGGATGAGCGAAGCAAAGGGGGGGAAGCGTGTTAAGTTACACGCGCGCGCCGAGCGCGAGAGAGACACTTACCGGCTGACCCATCGAGCCCTTTTAGACAAAAAAATAAATTTTTTGAAATCCAAACAAAAGCTCAATAAGGGTTTATACCGTATGGAGCCAGCGTCAGTCGATCTTAGCATGTCGGTGTGGAATAGTCTGATAGGGGGACACCACCCCCCTATGCTACTCCACAAAGACCTCCTTCTAAGAAGTAGATCGGTCCCGACTCGGTCGGTGTCTACCTGTGCCTTATAGGCACTCACGAATAGAAGGAGAATATGAATCGTCTCGTCTAACATTTGTCCCAGACTGGGGTGACTCCTTTGGCCCCAAGGTAATGAATCTCATGCCAGCTAGATACGGCTGTTAGTTTCTCATATCACCTATGATATTTCAAAATCAACCCAAGCAAACCTTGTTTTAGAGCCCTTTTTCCACAGATAAACGCAGCCTATGATGTGTTTTATATCAACCCAGGTAAACCTTGTTTTACAGGTCTTATTTCTAGAAACCCAGTAACCTCTTCAAAGGCATTGAAGAGTCCGAAGGAAGCTTCAATGAAATTGAGGAGTCTTGGTTTGAAGGCTGCTATTCCTGACCAAAGGGAAGGAATAGAGTAAGGCCTTTCCTTATTTCCTTAAATCCGGATAAATCCTTATAGTTGTATATGGGGGGTGTAAAATATCGATATTGGTGTATAAATATCTATATGGGGGGTGTAAAAGAAGTTTAAGAGTATCTTACTCTTAGCTACTAACTAGAGCCTCCTCCCCCTCCTTGCACCGAAGGGGAATTAAGGGAATCCCGAGGAGCGAGGGTTGTCTCTCTCTCTGCTTCACCTCCGGTATACCTTATGGAGCTTTTATTTTAAATTGGATTTTTCATTTGTTTGTCAAAATGGGTTAAGGAAGTTATGAGAAGGAAGCAGAGAGAGAGACAGACTGTACTGTCCAAAAAAAGGTTTCCGAACCTCTTTCCTGTCACCCTCAGTCCGGAAAGAGGTTTTCGAACCTCTTTCCTTTCTTCCCCGGAGTATAGACAAACAATACAGTTATTTAGCGGATAGCGATATTACTGAGATGCCGTCTTCCTCACCCCTAAAGAGTGACTCGTAAGACTTTCGCAGCAATTAGGTATCCATTAATCCAAGTTCAAATCCATCAACTATAATTTTAAAAATTAAAGTACACGTTTACGTTCAATTTGACTAATTAACCGCTAAAGTCAGTTTGGAATCGGTTTAATGATTTTTTGATTTTTTTATCCAATCCTATATTTTAGACCAAAAAACTTTTTTCTCCAATTAGTAGAGATAGCAAATTGGGCAGGTTGTGCGGGTTTGAGTTGGGTCATAAATGAACTAAAAAGTATGGGTCATAAATGGGTCAAATGCCCAAATGGGTTAGGCAGGTTGGGTCAACCCATGAGCTAAAAATTTTGATCTGGCTTTGAAAATTTAGTATTTTTTCCAATGTGATCTCGAGACTCCTCCTCAACTGCAATAACAATAAATATCTGGTAAAAATATTATAAGAATACGCAAATGGGTTGGATGGCCCAAATGGGTCGGGTAGAGGCCCAAACGGGCCAAGATGTGGGTTAGCCCATTTGACCTATTTTTAACTAAAATAATTTTCGATACAATAACGAAATACTAAAATGACTACTATAAAAAATATTAGCCCAAATGGGTCGGGTGGAGGCCCAAAGGGGCCGATATGTGGATCAATTCATTTGACCCATTTTTAATGAAAAGTAATTCTCAATATAATAACAGAATATTAAAATGACTATTATAAAAAAAATATTTGCCCATATGGGTTTGATGGCCTAAATGGATCGGATAAAGGCCCAATGTAATATCCTTATATCGCTATATGTTACATGTAAAGGTTGTGTTAATATTGAATTTCGCGATTATCATAATTGTTTAACTTTTACTTAATATCATGTTGCATAAATGTGGGTATAAATTTTTTTTTCCATCACACATTCAACATTCATAGCATATAATACTATAAAAGTTCGTAAGGTTCAAATTTATAATATATAATAAGTTTTCACATCCAAATATATATATTGTCCATATACACAACTGCTTATATCAAAATATTTACAAGATTGTTTGCTAATATTAATTTATATTAGTCTTTACCATTTGTTCTCTAATTATTTTCTTACATAATTGTTTCTTTATTTCTTTATTTACACATTTATTTCATAATTATTATAATTATCTTATCGCTTAAATTTACACCTTTTTCTTCTAGTAATGTTCCAGCTGAAATACTAGATTTACCAAAGTGTCCACTTAAGGGCCAGATTGCACTTCGGTAGTGTCGGAGTTACCACTTTAGGGCCAAATTGCATTTCGAAAAAATCCATAAAATTCTCACTTGTGTCGAAGTCGCCACTTAGGGGCCAAATTACACTCTGACAGTGTCGAAGTGGCCACTTAGGAGCCAAATTGAGCTTCAACACAATGTAGGACTACCATTGACCGCGGTACATGTGGCTGGCTAATTTTATCACATAATCCCGTGATTTTTCCACTATTAGCCCACTAAGGACCAAACATTTGTTTATGTCATCATATAGTCATATACATGTTCTTTATTCCCATGTCATTGGACAATATTAAACTTGTAACACTCTTATAACATTATACTATACGCACGGTGACCGAATATCTCAGTTGTTCGTTATACTAAAGTCACCATGACATGTTATAGCACATAGTTCAGTAAAAAATTTTCTCGTTTAAACATCTATGATACACTAGGATAAACAATGATAATACAACAGTTATTGCAAAGTTCTGTTGCAAACTCATACTTATCTTACATAAAACATAAACCCATCCATTAGTTATGACCATATACATGCCATGTCTATGCTACTGTCTCCGCTACCTGCCACTTCTTCTCCATCAATAATCACATGTCAGCCACTTCAAGCTTCCTACTTCTCATAACCTGCACGCAGTGACAAGATTACGTGCTAAGCATTAAAATGCCTAGTGGTGAATATATATCCTAAATTTTTCATCTATGATTACGCATGCACACACACAAGCTTACTCACTAAACAGTTTGGGTAAATTATTCATAAGTATTGATATTTACTTTAGCTTTTTACCCTTCCTACTATTATTATTACTGTTTAAAAATACCATAATTACTTTTATTATTATTGTTATTGCAACAGTTAACATTTTACTTATTCATTTATTCTTCATCTTTCTACTCTTATCCTTTCGTTACATCTTAAACATTTTTACTTTAATTATGGATTAACATTTGTCTTCTAAACTCACCTACAAATATCATTTGTTCATTTTTCATCCTTAAGTTTCTATTTCCAATACTTTAATTTTTCTTAGTTATTCTACTTATGTATTTCCTAATAACTTTTATTGTTCCATTTTCCTTTTATCATTGTCAATTCTGTCATAATTTATTTACTTTCTATTGTCCATATTCCTCATACATCTATGCTCATCAGTTAATTATAATTATTGATGTAAAATTTATTTTATAATTTTATTTGCATTACAGTCACTATTATAATCAATATTCATATTTCATTACTATGATTATTAACTTATTCCCAATATTTTCTATTACAATTACTATTTACATGCTTATTCTTATTTTCTGCCCCTATGCTCATTTCCCTCACTTTTAATTAAGTCATTTGCAATCGCTATCATTATTTCTACTATAATAATTAACATCGGTACCATATTTCTGTTAAGATACTTAATTTAATTTATTATACATTTCATAATTCAGTTCACATTATTGTTAATATTTACATTATTACTTTTATTACTATTATTATTATTACAAAAGCTAACATTTATATTATCATTTATTTTCATATATGCATATATACTTATATTATATATGTTATATATGTCACATTAATTAAATAACACTTTTATTATTTTTCTTACATTTTATAACACTATAATTCACAATATAATATAAACAATTACTATCACTATCATTATCATTGTTAACCTTAACATTGTTATAAATATTTACATGAGCATAACTGTTAACACTAACATTATTCTCATTATTATTGAACCATTAACTTTCTCAATAACATTTTATTATAAACCTAATACCCATATTACCTATAAATTATATTTAATCCTTTAATTTATTTTCCTGTTATCATTCTACGTTTTCGTCTCCAGAATTCTACTAAAGTTACAATATTATTACTTATTCAATTAATTATCGTTTATTTGTTCATTTTTATCTTTTTAGTTCTTTTATTAGTACCAATATAGCCAATTTACATTTTAAATCCTTCAATTACATTAACATTCCAATATTTATCCTTTTATTATTACCATATCATTTTTCATTCTCAGTCCGATTTTTGACATGTAAATTATCATTTAATCTATAATTATCAATTTATTATTATATACCAACTTAAATTCTTCCTTTTATCAATTTCTACATGTCTTATTAATATTACCACTACTGTTATTATTATTATTATTATTATTATTATTATTATTATTATTATATTCTAAATCATTAATATCTCTACCTTTAATTTTTTTTTATTCAATTAACATTCATAATATTTGGCAATTATATTTTAACCCTTTAAATTATATAACTATCATCAATTTACTGTTTAATCTCTAACTTTTCACTAAATTATAATATTACCCTTTTCTTACCACTTATTTGGAATAATGCCATTAAATAACTTTATTATTATATTTATTTCATTATTTGACATACAATTTACCAATTAGTCTTTACAATTCTATTCTGATACTAATTTACACTTAAGTACTCTTAATTTTATCCAAATTATGTTTTTACCCTTTATCTTCACTTTATTTATAAATAGGCCATTAAAGTTATTTCTTTCTTACTTTTTATCTTAATTTCATTACTTATCAAGTAAAATTTCCATTTAATCCCTACATGTTGTTTTTATGTCAAATTACCGTTTTAGTCCTTAATTCATTATTACTTTACTTAATTTAACATTCAATCACATATAACTTCGTATTTTTCCTTTTTAATTCAATCTTTTATATATTTACTGTTTGCCCCTATTACTTTAGGTTCCTTACATTTTAGCCCTTTTTCAATCTATTTTTCCTTTATTAGATCATTTACTTATTTTAATTCATTTTCTATTATTTTAACATACAATTTACTGTTTAATCCTTAAATACTTTTTGTGTGCCATTTTACGTTTTAGTCCTTATACTATTATCAAATTACTTACTTTACCAATTCATTTTTTGTTCTCTCTTATTAATCTCACTAATTATTAAATTTACATTTTTATCCTTTTTACCAATTAATCCCTCAATCTTATTAATTTCTTACAATAAAATCCTTTGTTACTCTATTTCTCATTGTAATTTCCATTTACTTACTTCAATTCATTTCTTTACCATTTTAAAATCTATTTTTACAATTTTGCCCCTAGTATCAATCTGGTAGAAATCTCCGAACCGGATACACGGGAGGTGGACCCTACAGATCCATTTCACATTCCATTCCGTTTCATTTTACATTTCAACATTTGAACATTCCAACATTTAGTAGACCGTCATTGGCCTACTTAAGCGAGTCGCCATGATTCGTACCGCGGTGTAGAATTCTTATGGCTAGCCAACTATATCCTAAACTAGATTAACTACCAGACCACTACTAAGGGCAATTAAATCATTCAATCAATTCAATTTCCATCATAACGATATCTTAAAATAAATTGCACTATTAATTAACAATATATTCCTTTCAACCAACATTTCCCATTAACATGGATTTCATTCTTTTTCTACTAATGTATCTTCATTTCATTATTCCATTAATTCTAATATAATCCATGTCATAATTTCATAATATACCACATATTTTATCATTTTCATCATAAATATAATGCATTATTATATTCTAAATATTCAAATAAATTCAAATAATTCCAAATAAATTATTATATACTCAATTTACACTATATGTTCAATTTATATCAAAATATTTAACAATTTTTTATTTTACACTATAATAACCCTAAGGTTACTATTCGGCCTACACTTATACTTTATATTCTATTTTTCTTTTTCACTCAATTATCATTCATTTAACTACAATATATTTAAATTAATATATAATTACACTTAATTTGCATTAAATCATCAATTTTACTTGAGTTATCTTTAGAAATTCATTTGACTCAATTAATCTTTCTCTTCTTATTTTTATTTTTTATTCTTTCTTCTCTTATTTATTTATATTTCATTTCATTTAGCCTAAGTATACATTTTAATTACATTTTATCATAACATATATTCAATCTAATCTAATTAACCTATTCGGCCAACATTAGTTATTCATCTTAAATATTTATTTTTCACATCTTTATCATTATTTAGGCTAATTCACAACTCAAATTACAAGTATACGCCATTAAGTCATATATATACCAAAAATATACACTAATTTCCCTAAGTATACCATTCGGCCAACCTTAACTTTCCTCTCTATAATTTATTTCTTCTTCATTTAATCCCTCAATTCATCATTTCTAACACCCTAAGTCACGATTATAATATTTATTCCAATTAAACATACATAAATCACACACATACCATATAAATATAAGCTAAAAATATGCAAAATTAATGGAAAGGATGGGATATTGTATCTACTAACCTTAGATTTATTTTCTCCACACTTTCATCTTCCTTTCATTAGCTTTACTCCATAAAACATCACCATCTCCTTTTAATTCCTTTAGTGGCCAAATTATTCCATCAAAGTAACACCCATTATTTCACTTCATTTATTCAATATAACTATATAAACATCCTCTACATACCCTAAAGTACCTATTTGAACCATTAAATTAAATTATAGACCTCAAAGTCTCTTACCTCAATTTTGACACATAATCTTGAACACTTGATTTCTTCCGCTTAAATCACAATAAATAGAGTTTAGAGGCTGCTACCATGTTATAGAGAAGCTGAAATATGGTAGAGCACCTTAAATTTAGGGAGAAATTTGGAGAGAAGATGAAGAAAATTTGATGGAGAGGGAGAAGACAATTTAGCCATGGAAAGGGGGAGGGAGAGCTGCTGGAGTTTGGAAGATTTTTCTAGAGAAATATGGCATTTGAGGGCTTATATAGGGGCTGGTTTGGGCTGAGCTTGGCCCATCCAATTAAAAGCCCATTTATACACTTTAAGCCCATTTCAAATCCAAAAATTATTTTCATCACTTCCAAGTTCAATTCCTCCCAAAATTAATTTCATAATTCATAAAATATATTTATTAAGCTTGACATAAATTTTCACCCCAAACGGAGACCGTTTCCCAATCCGGTAAATTCCTACCAATCTGAAAATTCAGTTTTCTGTCTCACCGTAAAATTTATTTTTAATTACCATTTGATTTTTCATAATATTCCAAGAAAATCCATACTTTCATATAATTTTTCTGAGCTCTGCAACACCAATTAGAGCTCAGTCAACTTTTGGTCAAATCGGTCAGCTGCTGTAAAACTGGTCCGATCAGTTCGATTCTTTGGTTGGATAGGTTCGATTCACTTTTCATCTTTAACTTTCTTTTTACTCTTAATAACTCACTGGGCCTTGATTTCACCTCAATTAAGGTCTATTTTCGGTCCGATTTAATTAAATCGGTCCGATTCACTAATTTTTCAGTGCTATTATAAAATTTACTTTTTACCACCAAATTATTCTACACATCATTCTGAGTCTATCCATGCCTTCAGATAACTTTTCAGAGGTCATTTACTATCTTAAAAATCCAGTCAAACTTAAAGTCAACCCTGTTACTATTTGAATCAAGTTGGAATTTTTTCTTATTTTTGACTTTTGGGAACCTATTTGACCTCATTTTCACTTCAAATTATACCACCAGACTCCTTATAACTTGTACTTTCTAATAATCTAATAAAATATTTTTCGCTGTTGGATGGCACTATTCACCCCGGTGTCACTATTCACTGCTCAAAAATTACTATTCACGAAAGTAGCTATTTTGGGCCATTACAAAACTAGCATTTTTATAATTTACTTGAATACATTTTAGTTTGGAAATGCATTATGTTTAAAGTGAAGAACATGGAATAAAATTATCTTAAGTGAGATAATAGTATAATTGGGTTAAAAATTAATAACTAATAGTATGGAATTGAAATTAGTGGAGGAAAAAGAGAAATGAGGATTAAATTGGGTGATGACCGAAATGAAAGAAAGAATATTAAATTGTGAAATTGTAGTGTATATAAGAATATGAATGTAGAAATGTAACAATATATAATAAATACGAGTGAATGAAGGCATATTAATTAGAAGTGCACAAAAATATAATAAAATATGTAATGGAAGTACATAAAAGAATATAAGTGTGGAAAATAAGAAAATAAGTTTAAAATGAGTAAATAAAATTACACAAAAGAAAATGAAGTGAAAAGGACAAAAATGTGAAGATTTTAAGTTAGAGGAGTAGAATGGTAATCATACAAGAATTAAGGTAAAGGAGGTGAATATGAAGAAATAAAGAGGGTTAAATGGTAAATTAAGTTAAAAGTAATAAAATAAGGGCTAAAAGTGTAAATAAGCATAGAAGAAAGGTTATAAGACTAAAGTGAATAATTTATATGAACAATAATGAATTAAGAATGAAAATAATAAAGTAGTGGCAAAATTGTAAATATAAGAGAAAGAAGGATAAATTTGAGAATTTGAGGGATTTAAGGGACTAAATTGTAAAATAACCATATTAGGGTTAAAGGAGGGACTTAAATGTAGATTGGATAAATGCCTAGACAATAACAATATTAAAGGAAATTAAATGGATATAATAAGTAAATAAAAATAATAGTTTTATTGATAATAATAATATTGATAATTAAAAGAATACATAATAGAATGTTAATGAATTAGTGGAGGGTTGCATGAAAAGAAAGTGACAGTGGCATGCAAATTGGAGTTCACGTGTGCAAGTGAGAAGACAAATCCATGACCTATAATTGACATTAAAAGAATTAAGGAATAAAAATAATAGTAGTATAAATAACATTAATAATAAAATTAGTTATGGTAAGAATAATCATAATAGTATTGATATTAATAATAGTAATAATAATATCAATGATAATAATAAAGACAATAGTTATGAAAGAGCTAAATCGAATTATAGATATTCATATATAAATATTGTAAGATAATTGTAAAGTGAGAGTGTATAGAATGTGAATTAGTCAAGTAATTATAAGAGAAAACATTAATGAGCATGATGTTGGTAGTGATGGTAATAAAAATAATGAAAATAATAATAAGAGGAATAAATAAATAATTATAATAATAAGAATAGTTTAATTATTGGAAGTGACACTAATAAATAATGTTACTAATTGAAGAAATAATAAGTATAATAAGCACAAAAGTAATGGTGATGGTATTAATAAATATGATAATGATATCAGGAAAATATATAAGATATTCTTATGATATAATTTAGGGAAATTGAAATAAATGAATAATTTGTATAAATATGAAATGATACATAGAAACATTATGACATGATAGATAATAAACAAAGAGAAATAAATATAAAAATGAGAAAAGAAAAGAAAAGAAAAAAAATAAATTTGATTATGTTGTGCCTAAATGAATGGATGTATGGAATGGATATTATGTGACATATATGTATATGTTCGTGTTGAATGTAATAAAGAATTTGAGTGAACAGGTTTATGTTTTATATGTATGTATAAGTATAGATGTTAAATAGGATTATGTATGGATTGTTATATTGATACCCGTACATGAATGTTATTAATAATTTGAAAAAAAAAATATTTACCCACTGAATTGTCTAGTGTAGTGTAACTCGTAACATTAGCAATGATGCGACATGCGATATCCGTACCTACTACAGGTATAGGGTGTTACACCAAAACGGGTCGAGATGTGGGTTAACCCATTTGACTTCGACATAAAAGTAGAGAGAAAAAGAAGGCAACAAAGAAACAAAGGTGAGGAAGTGAGGGCTAGGCAAAAAGGGACTTGGGAGTGAGGCCCCGTTGGGCATTTGGGACAGACCCAAACGGGCTAAGTTTTAAGTTGAATTTGGGCTAGTTTTTGTAACAACCCAAAAAGGGTCTAGTCGGAATTTGGATGTTAAGTCGGAATATTTAGGGTATTTCGGTAATTTTGGTTAGTGAAATTGGAGTTAATTGGAGAAATTAAGGACCTATTTGAAAGGAATTAAAGTTTGGTTAGGAATTAAAGTTTGTTTAAGTGAGTGAAGTGGAATTGTGAAGGAGCTAAGTGAGATTTTCCAAGGATTTAAAGGATCTTGTGCAAAGATATTTTGTTGGGAGCCAATGGGAGCTTGCCAAGTGGATTTTGGTTGGTGGGCATTAAATGAAAGAAAAGAAAGAAAGGGGAAAAGAAGGAGAGAGAACACAAGAATCATGCATTCCCGTTCTCCTCTCTCTTTCAGCTTCTCTTCCTCTTTCTTTTCCCCATTTCTACCTTTCCTCCTTGTCTTTCTTGTGGCTGGAGTTTGTGCAAGTTAGTGGGTGATTTTGATAGAGTTTTGAAGCAACATTGAAGAGGTAAGTATTGGTTTTAGATTTGTATGTGCTTGATCTTCTTCTCCTTCTGGTTTGGCTTTTGATTTGGGAAAGTTATGGTTTTGGATTAAGATTTCTGGGTTTGTTTTGTGCAAGTTATTGGTGGAAAGAAGAAGAGCAAGGGTAAAAAGAAGGTCCTAGATTGAAGATCAGCTGGGTTTGTGCTTCAAAGAGGTTTGGGAGTTTTTGTTTCGGCTCTTCTCTCTTTCGAATCAAGTCAGTGTGTGTGTGTTGTGTTTGATTTCTGAAATTTGAGTGATTTTTATGTGTATATACATGTGTTGGTTTGGGTAAGAGTGAAGGAAATGCATGTTAGTGGTTAAGGAAAATGTATGTAAGATTTGTAGTGAAAATGCATGAGTTAGGGTTACTTCTACTCTTGATGCTCTTGTTCTGAAATTTTTGTGTTTTCAGTTGAATTAATTGTTTAAGTTAGTGATAATTGAGTGTATTATGATCATGAGCATGTTTAGAATGAATATGCTTAGTGAATTGAAGTGGGATGCATGATTGTACGAGTTATGTTGAATTGTGAGTTGAGTTGGCATGTTGAACAAGTGTTATTTCTACAAAATTCTGGGTTCTGGGTGTGTTACGCGGCGGTAAGGGAGGAAATACCGCCGTGTAAACCTATTCTGCCTTGGGGATTTCTTTTGCCGTCCTTCCACACGGAGGTAAGGTCGTTCCATGCCGCTGTGTAACTTGTTACACGGCGGTAAGGAGGGTGCATACCGTCGTGTAACTTGCTTCTGTCCCTTTTTTCGATGGCTTTGTTACACGGCGGTAAGGCTTCCCCATACCGCCGTGTGATGCCCTTCTGTTTTGAAATTTTTGCTTTTAAATGTTATATGGCTATGAGGGATTTGCATATTATCCTGTAATCCATATATTTTTCTAACTTTATCTTTGAAATGCTTCGCATGGTTTAGTGCTATTGCATGACCTATGTCTTGGGATTTGTTTTACATATGTTATTGCTCTAAATTGTGTAAATAATTATGATATGATAGTGTTTTCAATTCCTAATTCTGATATGGTTTGACTTAGTGATTATTATTATGCTAGTGTTTGGACTTGTGCCATGTAATATTGCCTAGTGAATGTTTAGTGAAGATTTTAGTCTGGTGTTATGGCTCTTGGTTTTGGTATTGTCTAGTGCTATGTCTAGAGTGAGTGAGTTAAGCCTGAAGTGTCACGGTAGTGGATAGATAAGCATGCTTATAAAGGGATAGTGAGTGTAGCTGCCTATGATGGCCTCGTTTGGGTCTTTCGGCCGACCTCCGAGATGGTCATTCTAAAAGTGAAAATGTTTTGAGGCTTCGGTCTCCAGTGTAGTGTAGTGTAGTGTGTGATCGAGGCCCAGCCTCTCACATTTGATACTGTTCGCAGTATCCCCTGCAGTGTAGTGCTCTCGTATCCACAGCTAATGAGATTCAGGCTAATGTTTGAGTAGTTTAAGTATATGTGCAGTGTAGTGCTATGTCTCGATGAGTGGTTTGGGCTGATGCTTATACATGTTGTGGCTTAGGCATTTATTGTATTATCTTGAGTTAGTGCTTGTGGTTCCGGTATGCTATGCATGTGATATCCCGTATTTTGGCATGGTAAGAATTTCGGTTTGTGTATATATTTGTATTTTGCATGATTTACCGCATTCCTGTTTAGTGTATTCGTTTTCTTTTTCTTTTGTTCCTCCCCACTAAGCGTTATCGCTTAGCACGGGTTCTTTTCTCGTGTAGGTGGCAGGATTTTGGGCTTCCGCTCGATTCGCACATTTGCAGGGTCGGCCACATAGGAGTTAGAAGTGTTTTATTTTGTACTCTGCTCCTGTAATTCGGTATATGTATTTTTGTTATAAGGATTCAGATGTAATTTTGGATAATGTAATTATATTTTGAATTATATATATATATATATATATATATATATATATATATATATATATATATATATATATATATATATATATATGTTTAAGTTTTCTTTTATGATTAGTGTATAGTGTATGCTTCCGCTGTTCTGCATGTTTGTGAGTGAGTGTCGGTAGCGCACCCGGCATCCTTCCAACGAGGGCGTTGGGGGTGTTACAGTTTTGATAGGTCTAATAGAAAGTAAATTCTTTTTATTGAAAATATTATATGACTTTAGACCGGCAAACAAGTCCGATCACATATGAGTTAAATGACCCGTAAGTTGACCTAAATAGGTTGGGTTATGGATTGATCGGTTAGTCTTTTTAAGGCAAATAACTTCAAGGAAATTGTTTTCCTCATCTATCTTTCAAATACTTGAAAATAAATAGTACTATTCAACATTTGAAAAGTCTCATTTGCAATCTCATCTCTCTCTATTTTTCTACTTTCACCATTCATATTTGCATAGACATTCACAATAGAAAGAAAATAAATATCATAGAGATAAACAATCATATATATATCCAAATCACTCCTAAAAAGACAAAATTTTCCATATAATGAACTCAATTCACCATACTCAGATTTGACATTATTAGAACTATCACACTAGCAGAGTATATAATATATTAGTTGCAAGATTCCAATAAAACACAACAGGTTATCGAATCAATTACATATTAGTAACCACCCGTGAGATCATTAACCACATCATATGGAATGAGAGTAACAGTTTCTAGTGTTGCGCCTTTGACCATAAAACCAGGTTTAAGCCTTTCTGGTTGCCTCTTTATGTTGATAATCTCACCCTTTGCCTTTGCCTTTGCCTTTGTTCCGCCTTGAGTTGGTCATTCTTCTTCTTCCTGAGAATGAACTCCTCAGCGCATCTAGATTGTTGCAAGTGTTCTATGCAAACATGGATGCTCTTCTGGATGATTTTATTCCTAACATGTAATTGAAATCCATGGCTGATTATAGAAAATACAATCCAACAACAAAGAATAAAGTATATCTTCAACTACAAGTATCCGACAAATAGAAATCATATGCTTTATTTAGAACAACCTTAAATGAAAATACATTACATTAATCATTCTATAACAGAATTGATTGTATATGTTATGTATGTAAATAACTAGCACACCGACAGAGTATATAAGATATTAGCTGCAAGATTACCATAAAATGAACTAGGTTAGTAACTAATTGAGCTCATCGGGTCATACAAATTGAAATTAAATTATGAAATAAATGATAATTTTAAAGTGAATTAAACTTATACTTCTGTAGATCGTTTTGTAGATACTGTGATCACCCCACGTTTAACCTTCTGCTCAAGAGCATAACATGATTGTGCAAAAAGGTTCCATATAACAAAACATGACATGATAAGTGCAATCAAACTACAATGATGTAGATCTAAAACAAATGCCACTTGCAATATGGCAATATTATAAAGAATACAGTCTATCCTTTGATATTGTGCAAATAGAAGCATGAAAGAGAAAAGCAAATAATATAATTTAAGAAACATGAGTACCATTTTAGAGGTAAATTCTTGTCGTCAAACCAATAACTCAGCATCCTCCACTTTCTACACTTGTCACATTAAACCCATTCATTGTTTGGCTTGTATAGAAAGCTGCCTTTTTCCTGAAAGAATGAAGACTGTCTCATACAATGATTAGAATTATCACCTAATTAAAGAGCAAAAGAGGGTGAAATATCAAATTGCTTCCCATATGGGACAGAAGTGAAAGATGGTCCTCAAATTATGCTATATAATTCCTACAAGCAATGGTTACAATACCCTAATTATGTAATTAATCAAGTAATTAATTATAACTCCATCAACCATTTTCAATTAGTATAACATCCATTTTTGAATTTCCATTTTAACGAAAATAACAAAGCAAAGAAATAACTCATGAGTAACCATAATCTAAAAAGATTAAACTAATTCCATAATCTAAAGTAGTTAAATGTCAAATAGATTGAACTCAAAAGAGATTTAAGTGACAGAAGATCAATCAAACCCAAATCCCATCAAACCCACAATAAGAGGCTATTGCATCATATGAGCTGCATTAGACAATCTCTGCATCATATGAGATTGGGTTCAACATTTGAGAACCCATAAACAAAATTTTAAGAAGAGAAATCAATCAAGAAAAATATAAACAACAGTGGAAATATAAACAGAAATCAAAGCATATAAATCAAAGAAATAGAAGGTAATTACTATTAATATTAGAAATAGAAAATTAAAATTAAATTAAATTAAAAAAACACTGAAAAGGAAGAGAGCTCACCTAAAACTTGGGATGGGATCGATCAAAATGAAGAGAGCTCTATAGTCTTTACTTTGTTGGCGATGCGGAGACTCTGATTTATGGCCAGCCAAGAAAGAGTCAACTGTGTTTGTTGGGTGAAGGAAATAGGAAGATAGGAACAGTTAGCAAAATTTACCCCTTGTTTGGATGGGAGTAGATTGAATTTCCTTTAATGAAAGGAAATGAGAGTAATGTAAATTTCATTTCCTTTGGTTTTCATTTCCATTGTTTGGTAACCTAAAATAAATATATAGTAAATTAGATTTCCTTCCTAATAGTATATGTTATTTTGACATTTATACCCTTATGATATTATTTTACGGTAATAATATCAATAACTGCAGTTTTTTTGTAGCTGTGAAGCCATTGACATTTAACTGATCAACAACTGCAATTAGACATGTTTATTGCAAGCTTGCTAATTTTGTAACACCCCAATTACCCCTTGGGAGGGTATCGGAGTGCTACACACACACACAAGCTCATACATAAGACAACATCCGCATTAGGCCACGACACAAGATAGACTCACATGCACATACTCTATACTCTATCATCTTATAGACCCGAACCGCCTAAACCTATGCTCTGATACCAATAAAATTGTAACACCCCAATTACCCCTTGGGAGGGTATCGGAGCGCTACATACACACACAGGTTCATACACATCCAAACAATAGTGGAATAGAAATAAACAAATAGATAAGAAAATGATAATAAAACATTAATATCATATAATAATATAATTCACATATTACAAGAATATCCTTATACAATTTGTGATTCACTTATACAAAAATTATATACAATACTTATACATAATATTCTTTACAGATACATAAACTGAACTATACAAATAGAATTCCACTCTAACTCCTAGTGGCCAAGATCTGCAGATGTCCGACTCCAACCTGCATTGTAAGACCCTTATCATCTTCACACGCAATTAGAAAGATAAAGGCGAAACACTTCTTATCCTTATTACAGTGAGACTATGCAATATTTTTTTTTCCAAACCAATAATTCCTTTCAATTATTTTACTTAATCAAATCTTATTATTATTCCTTAACAACTCATTACGATCATGGGTCATAGATTTATGAGGAAAAATTCAGCAGCATAAGTGCTATACTATTGACAATCCCTCCTGCAATTTCAGACAAAACACAACCCATCCTGGGCAACCATAATATATAACAATCCCCTCCGCCAGTTTATCGTAATACAATATACACATATAATTACATACTTTCATAAGTCTTGATTCTTATACAAGCCAAACCTAGCCGAACTATGTCTATTAATACAATACATATCTCACAAATATATACTGAAAGATACTTGATTACAATACATTTCTTCTGCTCCCGAAATGACAAGATAAGCTCATTCCTTGTGACTATTCCCTATACCTACACGCAGTCAATAAAGCTACGTGCTGAGCATTAAGAATGCTCAGTGGTAATTACCAATTCAAAACTTTCCACAATACACACATTCACACACACATGCACAACAACTCATTTTCTTTATACTAATGATGTTACTTACCAATATATTAAATCAGTTATATCATTCCAGATTATTATTATCATTTTATTTTCAATTCACAATCAATAAACATTAAATTATTTCATCAATATATTGCCCCCAGTATTACACCGGTAGAAGTCTGCGATCCGGATAAATAGGGTATGGATCCCGTGGTCCACAACAGTGTAGAGTGACCCCAAGGGACCACTCAGCAGTATCACAGAGCAGACAGTCAGTTATCAGTATGGTAGTCCGTCATTAGCCTACCTAGTGGAGTCGTCATGCTCCACAACAGTATAAAATCCCTATGGCTAGCCACTATATCCTGAATTAGACCCACTACCAGACATTACTAAGGGCAAAAGACTCATGCTAACATAATTATTCAGTCATTCATTTCAATTCTTCACAGAAAAAAAATCACTTAAACATTCAAATTATTTTACATTCACTTCTTATTCAATATACTTATTAAATCAATGCCAATCTTTTTCACAGATTAACAGAATATAGCAAAATACATATCACAATTCATTCAGTTCCATGTATTCTCAATACTGTCATTTCCAATTTAGTTCATTTATCAGTTTATTTATTTCTTTTCGTCATAATTTACTTATAATTATAACTAATTAACACTAAACAGTAATTAATTTCAATGAATCCCATCTTAACCTATTCAGCTTCTTGAAAATTTTTCCTTACAAAGTTATTTTGTAACATCCCTTACTTATACGTGGGCGATCCCATCCGATAAGGAGTGAGATGTCGTATGGGTAAAGGTGCCACCACACAGAAACAGGATATACATACATTCATACATAAGCATACATACCGGAATACAGGGTAACTAAAATTTTACAAAACCATCCATGAAAGAAGCTGATCATGCATTAATATAACGGGAAATATTACATTACTGTTTGATCAACCCAAAGGTACAAAAGATAATTACATACCCAAAAATATACATATACATATGTGGAAGCTATTACAAAACTAACATAAGAGAGTGTCATACAAAAAGAATCATCTAAGGCTTCAAAAGATCAAGTCCTACACTAAACTCTGCTGTGTTGGCTTGACTGCGGCGACTTTCCCAAAACAAAGCTCCTTCCGCACCTGCACGGGTAAACACACCGTGCTAAGCGATAAACGCTTAGTGGGGAACCACACAAATCAAATGGACGGCCATTCACAATGGTCGTCGAGCATAAAGCACACACACAGATGGCATAAGCAGAAAATACATATTAGATACAATATGAACATACAAACATATAGAATCATACATTTGATATGATATAACCACATTCATATAATCTCATCATCGGGCACATTCAGATAATACATTCTCATAATTTGCAAAACAATTCCAAACAATAAAGCACCTACTGACTCGAGGTAGTGGATAACGAGTGAACGGACAGTACTGGTACGAACCGATTACGGACAGTACTTTACGAGTACGAATCGCAAACCATTTTACTTTGTCATTTACAAAACATTTTATTAAGGGACCTTAAACAAGATCCAAACACATTGAGGCTTCACGAGGAACCAAACAGGGACCTGATCGGGGTCCAAACTGAACTGAGGCTGCAGCTAAGACTCTATTAGGCATGCCTAACTATTCACTAAACTGACTCTAGCAGGTTATGCATAATCCATTCCATTCATTCCATAATATCCCAAATCATATATACACATATTTACATACATATAAGCATATTCATATCATGGATTCGCATTCGTATAATTCATAAGTTAACAGATATAAGGCTTATAGTCACCAAGAGAAACTGGAGTTCAAAACCACACACACAGATCAAGGGAAAACTCATTTCGCATAACCAAGTTGTCGCGCTCGCGATGGACTTCGCGATCGGGGGGAGGAGGGAAAAGCCTGGCTCTGTCGCGCTTGCGACGCTATCGCGACAGAGAGTCTAAACATCGCTATCGCGGGCTTGCGATAGATCGCATGCTCGTGACAGCACAGGCCAGCATTACGCTCTATCGCGATCGCGACACTGTCGTGCTCGCGACAGAGAGCACACAACATCTCTTGCTATCGCGGGCTCGCGACAGCACAGCCCAAGATCACCGATCTCTGTCGCGCTCACGACAGTGTCGCGATCGCGACAGAGTCGTAATTTGCAGAATCTGCAGAATTCTGCAGATTTCTTCCTCTCCCAAAACACACACCCAAGCACACAAATCACATCCAATGGTCTCTTACCTCAAATCCAGCCATCCATCACCATCAATACCCATAATATAACATTTATCAACAAGTAATTTCACACCAAACTTCAATTCAAACTCACAATCCCAAAAATTATTAATACCCATAAATTTGCAGCAAAACCACATCAAATCCTCACAATCACTACAATAATCCCATGCTCATGCAAAATTACCTTGCCCAAACAAAAACCCATAACATACATGCCATATCAAGAGCATATCACAACCCAATTTCCAGAAATCACCAAGAACACATACATGAACATATTTACATGCAAAAACAGGAAATTTCCCAAACCTTGAAATCCTTTGCTCCTAATGCTTAGATCCACTAGATCCAACCTTCTCTTTGCCCTTTGGCTCACGAGGAGGCTCAACTAAGCATCAACCCATCAAAACACACAAACACAAAACTCTAACTTAGCTCCAAACCCAGAAAAATAAGAAGAAGAGAATAACCAATTGAAGAAAAAAAGAGCAAATACAATAAACTTACCTCTAAAATGCTAAAGAATGATCAATTCCCACCAACTAAGCCTTGATTCCAAGTTAGGGTTCTTAGAATAAGAGGAAAAGAAGAAGAAGAAGAGAGTGAGGGGAAGGGGAAACGGGAAATGAGGCAGCCACCGCCCATCCCACTCTTCTCTTTCCTTTTTCTTTTTCTTTCCCTAACCCTAGACAAGTGTCACTTCCCTATTAGTGGGATTTGATCACTCACACCCAAAGCACATGCATCATATACACACAAGACTCTCCCAACTAATACATACCCTACAAGTGTGTGAACACACACACACAAGCACAGCCCCAAAAATACACTCTAACACCATACATGCATCCACATGCTAACAAAACTCTTAAAACATACATTTCTACCCAAAATGCCCTTTATACATGTCAAAACTCATACAATGCACATGCACAAACATGGCTCGTACTACTAGGGGGCAAACGTGGTGTGACATATTTGCTCCTAGTTACACGTTTTAACATTCATTTCTAATATCCTAAAATCCAATAATTAAGTTAATTTCGACTTATCACACACAAGTCCTACAATTCAATTTAAACATAGCTTAAAATTTATGCAATTTTAAAGGAAACCAGTGAATTTGGTAATCACAAACCTTAAACCACTCTCTAGGCCTCCACAACTTCCTTCTCTATGCCCTTTTTCTTTGAGCTACTTTCTCCTCCTTTTTCCTCTACATTAGCCAAATTCCATCAACCAAAAATTCATCAATTTCTTAGTTAAGTCATCAATTTAATAACATAAATACCTTATATGCATAAAAAATAACCTATTTGAATCATCAAATCAATTTAATTCCTTACTTTTTTTCTTACCTCAACTTATACCCCTCACTTGAAATCCTCAATTCCTTCAACCCTTTCTTACCCAAAAGAAGTCTAACACTTACTAATTCAAAGAAAAGGATTTAATTTCCATTGAGGGCTTGAGTTTGAGAGATTTAAGAAGAAAATCAAAAGGAAAATAAAGAGAAAATGGAGGAAATAAACCACGGTTGAGAAGAAGGAAGAACAAAGCACAAACGTGGGATTTCCAGCAATTCCCACAATAACTTTTGCCATTAATAAGGGTAGGTAGAAGTTAGGTAAAGATTATCCTAATATTAATTACTTATTTATAACACCCTAAGTCAAAACTCTCACTTTACAACCTCAAATTCACTCAAATTTGATTCTATAATTTCTGACATATTTTTATTAGCTTACTCTAAAAATTTCAGCTCAAATGAACACTGTTTGTCGGTCCGATAATTATTTACCTGTCCGGTAAATAAATTTTCACCGTGCTCAAAATATAAATTTATTTACACTAATGGATTCTACTCATAAATACGAGCACGGTCATATTTTTAGAATATTTTTCTGAGGTCTGTAGCTCAGGTTATGGTCCGGTCAAATTTTGGGTCAAAATCGGTCGAACCGGGCTGATCTGACCCATCTGAAGGCTCCACAGACTGGCTGGCCATCCCTCCACCGACGAAAATCCTGTCCCTCAGCTGACCGACGCCCGTCTGTCACCACAGACGTCCGTCTATCGCGCCAGATGCCCAAATTGCCCTTTTTCACTGTTTTGACCATACCGGACTCGTTTGAACTCCGATTGACCTGAAATTTGCGCCTACAGACTCGTATTGACGAGCTCTATCCAATAATATAATACAATAATATCAATTCCCAAAATATAAATTCACCTTGGCCCAATAATTGACCCAGACAGATGCTACTTTACAATTAACCCGCCTTTCAGCTGTTACATGCATACCTACACAGGGAAACACCTGTGCTAAGCGATAACATTTAGTGGAGATAAACAGGCACAAAGACTTCTATCGAAGTCACACAACATAAATAATACAATATAAATCAATAGCATTTATGTACATAAATCCTTAAGGCGAGAAAAAGGTAACACACTAACATCACATGCATAATTAATTACATGCCCAAAAGTATCATGCTTGCCTTGGAACAAAAGAAATTATCATATCATAACACTATATAACATAATAATAGCCCGAATCTCATCGACGGTGGATACGGATACATTAGATACTGCGAGCAGTATCGGACACTGGAGGCCGAAGTCTCAGAACACTTTGAGAGCTTTTAGATACCCGAAGGTACCAAACACTAGACCCAACAAGGGGCCGACACTAGACCCAAACGGGGTCAACAATAGCATATGTAATCACTAGCCCTTTATAAGCATGCTTATTTATCTACTACCTTGACCATTCAGGCTGATGCATAAAACTATACACATACACATGAATCAATTCAATTCATACCCATTTAATCACTTCATATGTTCACTAAATAATTCATCAAAATGAAATAAGCATAACTTAAGAGTGAGGAACCATTCAAGGGAAAATAAATGATAAACATTAAAGAACAGGGGAGGGTCGTGCTCGCGATGACCCGTCGCGCCCGTGACAAGCCTTGCACTCGCGAGAGGGGGTTGGCAGGTCTCTATCGCGCTGGCGACAGAAAGCGGGTACTTCCCCATCGCGCTCGCGCGCACACTCGTAGTCTCGACGAAGAACAGCCCGGCGGAAGCTCAGCTTATCGAGCTCTCCGTCGCGCTCGCGACCTAGATCGCACCCGTGACAAAGAGCGCTAAAGCTGAAGTTCGGCAACATGCACTCTGTTGCGCTCGCGACAAGAGTCATGCTCGCGACAGAGTCGTGATTCCCATACTCTGTTCCGAACTTACCAGCCCCTCTCTCACCCTAACTCACCAAAACCACACAATCATGCAAACAACCTCAATTCAATCAACAAAAGCATTCCAAAACATGCTAAGACACATGCCAATAACATTATAAACTCACTACTTGCAGATTATCACAATTGAACAATATAATTAACTAACCTAAATCACACTCAAATTAACTCTAAACACGTAGAACAAAACCCACATGCTAACACTAATATCACTTCCTTCAATACACATAAATTAGCCAAAACCAACCAAACTCATGCATAAACATGCTTCACATATCAAATTTCTAGAAATCAACACTCAAAAAGATCAAACATAACATAAGGCAAAACTCTCAAACCTCAAAAACGCAGCTCCAATACCAATCCTCTTCAAGATCCAATCTTCTCTTTTCCCTTGTCCTTCCTCTTGTCTGAAGTTTCTTGCAAGAATATCAAAACCAAACAAAACTCTTACTCAAACCCCGAAATTGAAAACAAAAATGCATAAATTAAGAGGGGAAAACAGAGCACCAACCATCCATCACTTACCTTAGCCACTAAACCCGAAACACCTCCAAACTCAGCTCAAAATTCAAAAAAGACCACCCAAGAAGGGAGAACCAGCAGCAAGAAATGAAGAAGACGAAGAAAAAAAGAAGAAGGGGGAGAACGAGAAGCTTACGTAAGAAGGAAAGAAGAAGGCCAAAATCTGGCTTCTCTCCTTTTCTTTTCTTTCTTCTTCATTAATTGCTCACAACCACCTTTCTTAGGTGTCAAAATCCAATTGGAAAAACTTTAAAAATCCTTGGCATTTATCTCTTTGGTCCTTGATTAATATCTAATCACTTACTTACTTAATTCTTTCTCTCAAATACTTATTTCCTTTTCAGTTTAGTCCTAAATTAACCCAATTTCATAACTGTCAAATCATATTAATACCCTCAATCATACAAATAATTCCATAAATCCTACTAAGGTCCAAATCGGGCTGTTACAAATTTTCTTTTAATTGTTTAAATATTTATGATTTGTACCCATAGCGTGTATTGCATGCTTGCTAATATATGACAAAAATGATAAAAGTTATCATGTTAAAAGCAGAACTCAATATAAACAATAATTTATTTCTAAATAATGAGCCAAAATACAAAGTAGTACTTGAATTTGCTTTTACCTTTGTTGTATATGATGCTTGTAATTAAATATTTAAGATTCAAAATGCTACAATAGATAAGACCTAAATCAATGCACTATATTCTGCAAATTGGTTTTGAGAGAATCAGAAATAAGAATAAAACATAAAAAGCCAAGAAAATAAGATATAAACCAATTACATCATACAAAATAAAGCACACCGCTGACTAATGTGTATCTATCTGCAAAATTGAAAGTTATCATCCATCTAAATTTTTAACAAATCATAGATTTTTCAAAGAAAATGAACTCTATGCAACCAAAACTAACAAGAGATCATCAAACATTCAACAACAACTAGCTTTGCTTGAGATTGTACCTTGAAATACTGAGCTTGTACCTAGCTTTGCTTGGCTGGAGTGATTAGTGGATAAAAAACAGAGCAGTGACCTTCAAAGAAGAATTTAACAATTGAATAAAAATCCCCAAATCCGCTTGATAAGTTAACAAAAGATAATCAAATCAGAGAAATGAAAACCAGAGAGAGAAGTTAACTCACAGATAATAATGATCGATGCCTCTCTTTGTTTGTTATCATCAATGGAGGCTTTAAATAACTAATGCCAAATGGTGGAGAAAACAAAAAATTCTATACCTATAAGTGGGGGAGAACGCACTAAGAACGTAGATTCCAATTTTCTTATTGGCGGCAAGCAAGTGGTTGGAGACTTGCCGGAACTGATCTTGCTTGTCGATTCTCAATTTCATCCATGGATCAAATATTACGTGAAAAATGTTAAAAGAATATCTGAAACGTGAGGATGTGTTTATAGAAGAAGGGATAAATTGGTAATTTCATACAATTATATCCCATCTCCCTTCCAATTACCCTGCTTTCTCTCCAAATTGGAGGGAAATGAAAAGCTGAACATAGAGTTAATTGGGAAATCTTATTTCCCTTGCATTTCTCTCTCCATTTTTGCATTTTACAAACCAAACAATGGAAAGTAAGGTATGTTAAATTTACTTTTCCCTCACTTACTCCCACTTCTCCCGATCCAAACAGAGAGTTAGTGATTGTGGCTGGGTGGGAGAAGAGCAAACAGTAGAGGGAGGCAAGGGAGGAAGAAAAGAAGTTTGGAGAATAGACTCGTTGGGCACAGAAACATGCCCAAACGGGTTGATATTTTAACCGGATTGTTTTTGGGTTGGCCCAATTGGGCATCTGTTGGGTGAGGTTGGATTTGCGTCAATTTTTTCTAGACGGATTGAGCGAAATTTTTGGCTTTGGGCCAAGTTTGACAAGCCTACTAATTGGTACTTTTATATACTAGTTTTTAATTTATATTGTATATATTATTGTGCATCAATGTATAATTATTGTTGGAGCAAACTTAATATAACTTTTAGTTTTTAATTTATTTTTATGTTTATATAAATATAAATATTTAATAAATAATTTATAATTTTGACTGCTTATAAATAAAATAAAAAACTAAAACCGATTATAAAAATTGATTTAATATTTTAGTCCAAAAAAGTTTTTCTCCAGTTGGTACTTTTATACACTAGTTTATTATTTATTGAGCACTTTTTTTTTTTTAATTATTAATTAGTAATAAAATTGAAAAACCAACCCAGCATTACTACTATTCGCCGGTGATTTAGTTTTAACTTTTATTGTATAAATGAATGGGATATAATATATGCCATACAGGCATACATTATATGTGAATCCAAAAATATTAATTAAAAATGATAAAAAAAAATGAAGAAATGGCAAAGATAAGAATTTCCTCCCCAGTTTTTAAGAAGAAACCCTAACTCAGAGGTTTTGGCGCCAGATTTCAAACTCCCCACAAAATTCCCACGCCCACAGTTTTTTGTTTTTCCCTAAATTTAACTCTTCATCTCTCTTACATATCGTTTCCTTTATAAGATATATATTTCTTCTCTCCTCCTAATTTCTCGCTTTTTTACCAAATTACTCTCTTCAATTTCTTCATCACTTGTGATTGTTACCAGCTGCGATCGAGGATTTTCGCACGTATGCTCGAAACCGGCTATAATCTAGCTGAAAATTATGCCCTAGCCGGGTCTGGCGATGTTTCGTCTCAGGCAAAGGAGCAATCTCTGGTAAAACAAGAAATGCAGACTGAAAATTTTCAAGGAAACAACGAGAAACTGAACGGATTTGAAGAGAAGCTGATGGAGCTTTCTGCTTCTATGGAGTTTGTAGAGAATAAGTCAATTACCAGCACCGAAGAAGAAAACTACCAGAAGGAGATGGAAACTAAGGAGATAAAGAAGGAGAATGGGGATAAAGAAGTGGAAGCTATTGTTTCTGATAAGGATGGAGGCTCAAGGTTGCCAAAAAAGCGTGGTAGGAAGCCGAAGATAAAGGTGGAAAGTTTGCAGCTTGGGGAGCCAGAGTCTGCAACTGGTGACAAAGTGAAGAACGTAAAAGCTGAGAGCCCAGATACCGTGGAAATAGGAAAAGGAGATGGTGACCAATTGCCGGACACTAACGCAAAAGATCAGGAAAGTGGAGAATATAGTGAGAAGCCGGATGATGAGACGATACTGGACTTACAAGGAAAGAAGAAAAAGATCGTTACTGAAAATAAAGAATGCAAAATGCTTGAAGAATTGTCAACGGAAAGGAGGGTTACAAAGTCTGGCGAGGAGGAAACTAATTTGGGAAATCAGAATATAGATACTGAGAAAAGGAAAGAGGGAGGTTCTACTGAAGGCTGTGGAAGTGCTTGCAGTGGGAGGCTGAGAGATAGAAAGAAGGTAAACTATGCTGCTATTGAAGGAGACGAGGATATTTTGGTGAAGAAAAAGCCAGGTAGAGGGGGCAGAAAGAGGACTAGAGATACTGAAAATGGAGATTCCAATAAAAGAAATGAAAAGAAAGTTAGTCATAGAGGATGTAAGAAGCACGAGATAGAGAAGTGTAGCTGTAAAGGGGATCCTCTGACTACTGGTTGTTCACTGAGAGGTGCGAAAAACTTGCAGCAAGAAGGGAAGGAGTTTAAAATTAAGAAGCACTCTCGGGTAACTTAATTTCAACGTCCTGTGGTCTTTTAATATTGCGTGTCTCTATATCTTAAGTCTCATTTCTGTTACTGGATTTTGGTCTTGCAGTATACTACAGAGGTTTGCTTGATGTGCCATCAGTGCCAGAGAAATGATAAAGGTGAGGTTGTTCGGTGCAAGAATTGCAACACCAAGCGCTACTGCCATCCTTGCTTGAAAAACTGGTAAAGTTTAGTGAATTAATTACTCATTCTTTTCCATAATTTCTTTTTCCTCGTGTCAAAAGTTTCTAGGAGGAGTATTTTTTATTTTTATTTTTCAGGATTTCAATTTTTTTTCTTCCTTTTTATATCTTTCGATGACATTGAAAAAACTGAAATTACATGGCTTTTGAAGTATGGTGTTTCTGTTGCTTTTACCATTGACAGCTGTGATTTTCATTAATTTTACATTCCGTATTATTTTTGGGTGTTTTGCTTTCTGTTTGTGCCTGATAGTGTAAATTATTATGAGGTGACCTTTATCATGCTCTGAAATATTTCCTTTCTTTGAGATTTTGTTTATTTTGACATACAATTTATTTGAGGAATGCTCACTAGTTTTCACAGGTTGATATGTTGCATGATTTGTATATACTAATAATTCTGAGCTAAATTTTAAACACTCCAAGCAGATTGACATATACTTGATTTGTTAGGGCTTTAGACTTTTATCTGATTACTTGCAGAATAATGGTACACAATAGATTAGGACATATGTGTTTGATTAGGATCATGTTGTACATCACAAGATTTTGCCAGTCCTTAATTTCCTTTCCAGTCTCCTGCTATTCAGTCTTTTTATTTATTTATCATTTCCTTATCATATAGGTATCCCAAGATGACAAAAGATGAAGTTGTCGGTGCATGTCCAGTTTGTTGCAGAAATTGTAATTGTAAAGCTTGCTTGCGTGATACCCCAAAAGAAGTTGGTTCTTCTGCCTTGCAACAATGATTTCTCAGTGTTTTTATCGTATGCTTTAACTAATTTGCTCTTCCAACATTATTATTATTATTATTATTATTATTTTCTCTGGCAGTACCTTAATGATCTAAAAGAATTCAGTGTTGATAAGGAAAAGATTGTACCATACTCTAAGTATCTGCTTCAAGCAATTCTTCCATATCTGAAGCAGTTAGATGGAGAACAGTTAATAGAAAGAAAGATTGAAGCTAGTATGCAAGGTAATTTGGGTGTGCATGAAATGTAGCTTTGAAACTATATTGAAGCATTTTGGACCTGGCTTAATTTGGACTCCGAAAGCTTAGGTCCATTGAAACTTAAGAGAACTGATACCATTTAGATGCACAATTAGCATTCTTCTTTTTTCTCCATTATGAATGGCCAAATGGCTACATCTTACAAACACTTGTTCTCCATTTACAAACACTTGTTTCTGAAGTTTCTTGAGAAATCATTACCCAGTTGAGTTGTTTCAAATGAGTTAATAGGTTAGAGAATTGGAGGGGTAAATTATTTTGGAACAATGTGTTTTTAAGTGCATGCTTTTATGTTGTTTTGGAGCAGGTGGATACCTGCTCATGTGGGTTTCTGCATATGTGCCCTTATATTAGTGTTTAGGTAAGTGTGTCGGCTTATGTGAAAATTTTAAGTTCACATTTACATTGACTGATTTTATCATCTGCGCAGGTGTATCAATTGCAGAACTAAAGATACCTAATGCTAATTGTCCTGCAGATGAACGCATGTATTGGTGAGTCATAAAATTTCTTATAGTTTCCCTTTAAATTCGGTAAAGATTGAAATTAAACCATGATTCTACTAGCTCTAGTCTCTCTTTTCACTTCTTTGCTCTTTTGTTGCAGTGACATCTGCAGGACCTCTATCTTTGATTATCACAGAAGCTGTTCGAACTGCTTTTCTGATCTCTGCCTTGTTTGTTGCCGTGAGATCCGGGATGGAAACCTGCAAGGTGGTGGCCAAGAGGTGGTTATGGAGTATATTGACCGAGGGTTTGAATATTTGCACGGTAAAATGAAGGAAGTTAAATCACCTGATAAGGTGCCAACTGAAACTTGCTCTGAGGATATACTGACTTCAAACATTGGATGGAAAGCAAATGAAGATGGAGGCATTGTTTGTCGTTGTGGTTTCAACTGTCTGGACCTGAAATGTTTGTTCTCGGAGAATTGGGTTTCAGACATAGTAAAGCGAGCAGAAGATTTTGCACAGATGCATGAACTTAATCTGGCTATAACACCTGTTGAAAGATGTGAATGTTTTACTTCCAAAGAAGATGTTGATAATGGAAATAGTCTACTGTTAAAAGCAGCATCTCGAGAGGATTCCGATGATAATTATTTATACTATCCAAGGGCCAGAGATATCAAAGAGAAGGATTTGAAGCATTTTCAATACCATTGGATGAGAGCTGAGCCTGTGATTGTTAGCGATGTTCTTGAAACTGGAACTGGCTTAAGTTGGGAGCCAATGGTCATGTGGCGTGCATTCCGCCAAATACATAATGAAAAACATGATTCGCTTTTGTATGTTAAGGCCATCGATTGTTTGGATTGGTGTGAGGTCAGTATAGTTTGCATTCTATTGCAGTTTCTAAGGCCAGTGTGAGCAACTTTTCACTACATCAACATTTTGCAAAATAGATATAAGATTTCTCATCTCTTTATAGTGGTTCTGTGTTAGTGTGCACTTCAATCTTATCTACTTCTGGAGCACATACTGTTGCACCGTTCCCTTTCCACATGCACATCAATGCATGTGGGACATTTGCTACCCCAGAAAATACCTCAAATGGCCTCCATTTACTCTCCCAGGAACTAAAATTTGTGGAATACCTGTTTGATGAGAATATGGGTCTTATTTACCTTTAACAGTCAAACTGTCATGCATAAAATATATTCCAATTGATGTGTCTGTATTATATAAATATGGTCAGCTTTGCATTTATCCCCTTTTTTATTTAATATCTTCTGAAACTAATAGTGGAAACACGGATTCTTCCTTAATGGATTCCAACATGATAAAGGATGTTGTTCTAATCTGCATGGCATCTCAAACCTTTCTTAGCGGGTTGTTGCTTTTCTCTTTTTTTTAGAGACTTGTGGCCTCTAACAACTTCTAATTCCTATTCGAGTTTTGCAGTTTCAAGGTACAATTTAATTAGTGATATGCAATGCAGGTAGATATTAATGTCCACCAATTCTTTAATGGATATGTGGAGCGTCGATTTGATAGAAAGAACTGGCCCCAGATCTTGAAATTGAAAGACTGGCCACCTTCTAATATGTTTGATGAACGTTTGCCCCGGCATGGTGCTGAATTTACTCGTTGCTTACCTTTTAAGGAGTACACACATCCTCAAAAAGGAATTTTGAACCTAGCCATCAGATTGCCTGAGAAGTCTCTGAAACCAGATATGGGCCCAAAGACATATATTGCTTATGGATGGGCTCAAGAGCTTGGGCGTGGAGATTCTGTGACCAAGCTTCATTGCGACATGTCTGATGCAGTATGTTATCTCTCTTCCTCTCTCTCTATATGCATGTGAGTGTCTCTATACACATATATATTTCAGCAAGTTTGGATGGTATGTCTGTTCCTGCAATTGAGGGCTGTCTAACCCTAATTTAGTATGATTCTTGGAGAATGTCTCTCTTAAGTAAAATGGTTGATTTCTGTATCGTAATTAGCTATTGTTTTGATGGTTAATGATGTGATTACCTCTTTTGCCAAACTGGAGCTGTTACTATAATTTTTGATTCTATTACCAGTGGACTTGGTTTTCTTAGGATCGATTTATATGATCAAATTGCTTGGTTCTGATTCCTTACTTTAAATTGTAAAGCTCCAAATCAAAATGCTGTATTCTATTGCATGCTTTCTTAACTGGCCTAGAGAAATTGAAATCAAAACATATCTATAAATAGCAGTAAATGTAGGGACAGATTTATCTGTGTGCCCATGGGTGATTAGCTCCAACTTGGTTGGTAATAGTTCTTGATTTCTAGAGATTTGTAGAATCTCAAAATTACTAGAGATTTTATAGAATGTCGAATGAATATTAGCAATTCTTTGTTGTATAGAATCTTTGTATCCAATCACTTACTATGACACAATTGACTTCCAAGTGAGGTAACGTGGCAGCTTGATAAGCTGCCTTATCACTTGGATCAAGCCATTTCCGGAGCTTGAACTATGAAAGATAAACCTGTTAGCTAGGTACTTGGCACATTCAAGTGGTTTTATTTGGAATTTATCTAAAATGTTTCTGAAGTTGCAACCAAATTTGTCAATTGTCTGGTTCCTGATTATTCTAGATTGGCCAGTCTGGTCCAGGTTTTACAACCATGTTTCATTTCATTTGCTAGTTAAGTTTCTTGTTATTTGCTGAGCAGTGGCTTGTTGGCTATTGTTAGTCTTTGATCAACAGATCTAGTCCACCTATATTATGAAAATACTCTGGATTTCTATGGATCTTCTTGTTCTATGAATGCCCAGATATCAGATTTGTACCTAAGTTATGAACAACTAATCTATTTCTTGTTGTTTGCTGGTCAATGGCTTCCAGTGCTTATAGGATGTCTGTCTGACATAATGAAAATACTCTGCATTTTCTGGCTTCAGATGGCTGGAAAGAAAGTCATTGCATTTTCTTAAAATATAATGGCTAGTCTTTAGGTCAATTGGAATGTGTTTGATCAACAATAGGGCATATCATTGCTTCAGAACACAAAAAAATTGTTATGGCGCTTGGTCATATGGAATGCGTTTTACACACAGGCAATCCTCCGATTGAAAAGATTCATCAACCCAAGATGAAGCGGTTTTTTTCTGTTTTATTTAGTTATTGATATAGTTGCTTAGCTCATCATTCTCCTCTCCCTCTATTTACTTTATTGATCATAAGTTGATTGATTAACTATTTTCCATACATTCCATATATGTGGGTTGTATACTAGTATGATGGTTGCAATACTGCTTGTAAGCAAGAGGTTGTGGGGCTTAAGGCCTTGCTGTCTTTCACTTAAATTGAATATATTTTTGGAGACAAGACTATGATCAAACTCCCTTTCATAGGATTCAACTTAGGTGGGATCATAACTAGCTAATTGTCTTTCAGTTGGTTTGCTAGAATAGATAATTATATTTTAAATTAAACTGGCAGCAAATTTGTCTTTCTAAACTTATCCCAGTGCTAGTTGAGCTTGAATTTTGAGTGATGTGTAGGCTATGGTTCATCAAGATAAGCTGTCTGAAATGATTGCTTAACCTCAAAACTGGCATTCTAATAATTTATTACTTATCTGTGCTAAAATCGACACTTTCAGGTGAATATTTTAACACATACAACTGAAGCGATAATTTGTGATAAACTTGAAAATCTTCCTTCTCATGAAATATTTGAGAACATAAACAAGTTAAAAGAAAAGCACGCCACGCAGGACGAAATAGAACTTCTTGGGTGCACTCAAGTTGTAGAGGATAATGTTGGCAACAGAATGCCTGGTGGCAGCTTGCTTAGAAATGAAGATGAAACTGGGGAAGACAACAACCAAAGTGAGGTTTCTCAGTTTTATGATTATGCCGTTTCAAAAAGATCAGAAATGAAAAGTAGCAGGCAGGCTGAGATCTTTCAAGGTAAAAGCACTGGGAATGATGCAGAATCTGCTGTTGAATATGATAGCCAGAATGAACATGCTCTTATGGGAAGATCATATCTGAAAAATTCGGAGGCAGATGTTCAGGATAGATGCATTGAAAGTGGTAAAGCATCAAATTTTGGAACTGAATTGGAGAAGCAAGATGGGGGAGGTGCTGTTTGGGACATTTTCCGAAGAGAAGATGTTCCCAAGTTGCAGGAATATCTGAGCAAGCACTTCAGAGAATTTAGGCATATTCACTGTTGCCCATTGCAAATGGTAATTATGTAATGATTTGGCTAATTGGCTTTGTGTGTGTTTGTTTTCAACTAAAATGTGTCTTTTGCAATTTAATCAAGGTTGAGTAAATTCTCTTGAAAGAGTCACAACAAAAAGGGCACATTAATATCTGAATTTGATATTCATCTTTAAAATTTCTCAATAAAAATAAATAAAAATAAATAAAGAGATTGGATCATACTACACATCAAAACAATTAACTAGCAAGTAGCAAGAAATTAAAAGAAATGAATACAAAAATTTCTAATCAATTCTGAACATAAAAAAAGGAGAGAAAAAATATAGATCAAAGTAAAATTTTGTAGATCGTCGCATGCCTATTATGCTATCCATTCTTATATCTTATTGTTATTATTTATATCATCCTTAGATTTACTTTGTTGAACATTATTTGCAGAAATATTGATATGTATAGAAAATCGGCAAATTCTGCATCTATTATTTAAATGATTTATTGTTATTGTTATTTTTGGGTGGTTTTCCAAGGGGAGTGGAACTTATGAATTGGATGACAAGAGGTGGAACAGAGTATGAAGAATGATTGTCCGGATGAGAGACTTATTTATGTTAATACGCCAATTGATCAGAAATTTGCTGGCTAGTGTTTTGTGGTAGCCATTGCTATCTTGATCCTTTATTACTGTTTCTTCTGTAGGTTGTTCATCCTATACATGATCAGACCTTTTATTTGACTCTAGAGCATAAAAGGAAGCTGAAAGAGGAATATGGTGAGGCAAATTATCTTTCAGAGTTAAACAGAAATATTTATTATTTCCTTTTTTGAATCTTGCGTTGCTAGTTATAATGCATTCTCTACATGCTGCAGGCATTGAGCCATGGACATTTGTCCAGAGACTTGGAGATGCAGTATTTATTCCTGCAGGTTGTCCTCATCAAGTCAGAAACTTGAAGGTAAAATAAAATGGTGAATATTTGCTTCAGAAAATATGAAATTTTGTTGTCATGACCAGGCACTCCTGAACCTTCCTTTCTTTGTTGTATAATAGGGCTTGCTTCTTACACATATTTGTCATGTGCAAATACTCATAAATTTTTCAGAAAGATTTTCTGGAAGGAATGACTTGATTTCATGTTGAGAATTTGGTTGAAATAGGACTTATATCATGCATCATAATTGAAATTTTTTTGTAGATGGATTAGGGATTGTTTATATCCATAGAAGGCCTCTGAAATAATGTGAAGCATTATCTGAATTTATGTTTATCTGTTGTCAAGTGGCTTGCCCTGGGGGCATTCATGCTTATTATGCACAGGAAATGAGCCTACTAATTATTATTGCATATATTTTAGTCGTGTATAAAGGTAGCAATGGACTTTGTTTCACCGGAAAATGTTGGTGAGTGCATCCGTTTGACAGAGGAATTCCGTTTGCTTCCTCCAAATCATCGAGCCAAAGAAGACAAATTGGAGGTATAACTTTGTCTTTAAATTGTCATTCTTTATAGTATGCATTTTATGGCAATAGAAGGTGTTGAGGTCTTGCCGATGTTGATGAGTAAAAGTGCAGGCGATCCGACATGCATTATTTGTTGAGAGAAGTTTCTGTGTTGATATATATATTTATTGTAATTTTATATTACCCTGTGTCATATGGAGAATAACTATTTGTCTACCTTAGATGTTTGGTAGACTTTTTCTTATAATTTGATTCCAGTGTGTGTGATGCATCATTAAACATGCGAAAGGCTAGTCAATGATCAATGTATTCAGCTGTCACTTAAAGTCTAGGTTTCTGTATTATGAGAAATTAGGGTTTAATTGGGAGTTATATTAGAGTAAATGAATGGGTTGAGGCTGAAATTAGTCATTGCTGTGGGAAAAGATGTCCATCATGAGAGGTGTGCCACGTAACATGGCATCTGACGTTTTCTGCTTGTGGCTGCAACTACCATAAGCTATGTTCAAGCATTTTTTTTAAAGTTTTAATTCTTTTTTTGTTGTAATGAAATTGCATTATGCTCATAATGTTGCTTATTTGATCATTTGTGGATTTGCTCTACTCTGGATGTTGAAACAGGTGAAGAAAATGTATCTTCATGCTATGAAATGGGCTGTGGATGTTCTGAGCCATGTTGGAGAGTGAGTAGCTAACCATACTTTAATTGCTTCATCCACACTTTTGGTTTTTGTTTTGTTTCATTTTGCTTTTCTTTTTAGAAAGACTATATTTGTGAGAGTTGAGCAACCCATTGTGTCAAGTTGACCTTATTACGAATAAATAAGAAACTATTCTCCAAGTACTGTAGACTAAGAGGCACTGTCCCTTTTGGAGTGGTCAATGAAGTGTTCGAAGTGCATGTCATTTCTTAATACCACTATTTTTTTTTTCTTTTTTTCCTGATTTTATTTTCCGACTCAGGTTTGATTATGGGGTTGCAAATTTTGGCAAGTCTAGACTTAGCTTATTTATGAGACTAGTTATTGAAGTTGTGAGATTTTTCTTAGATATTCAAGATTGGGTGCTGAAAGAGTAAGCTTGTGCTATCGAATTGCTGTTTGCTGTCAAATTTTGGTGGTTTTATGAGAGTATGATTCCATAGATTTATTGCTTGAGTTTGTAGAGTAAGGTTTTTTAGGTGTAAAATTTAGATCCTTTTACCTTGTAATCTGCTTCTATATAAGTAGCCCCAATCTATGAAATTTTTGTAAAACAGCAAATATTGTAGTGTGTTTTCTATTGTCTTCTTCTTCTGTCTTGTCTTTTGTGTGTTCTATTCAAGGGTATGTTGATAGAGTCATGAGTGTTTTAATGAAATCAGGTTGTTGGAAGAGTTGTCTGAGAAAGGAAAACTTTATGCTTGAGAAGGTGTTAGTGGTTTAATAGAAAGGGTTGAGGAAAAAATCTCATCTCTGAGAACTAAGTTTATGAGAGATTGTTAATCCTATGCAAGCTTTTGAGCATGGAAAAGCAATGAGAGAAGAGGATAGCTCTGAAGGAGCATTTCAAGTTCGGCTCATGAGGAAAGTGCAATTCAGTGGAAGAACTTCAGCAAAGAGAGATAATGAAACAATGAAATAGCAACAACAGCAAAGATGTGGAAAGACATGGTTAGTTCTCTCCATGCGGAGTTTGTAAAAGAACAAATCATTTAGAAAGAAAGTGGTGGTAAAAAATTCAATGTAGACACTACAGCAAAATTGGGCACATTGAAAACTTTTGCTTGCTTGAGCTGAATACAGAGAAACAACCTCTTACTCAGCATCTCAATTTCGTTGGTGATCAAACACAAGCTGATGATCACATATTCATGGCATCTGAAATTTCTCAGCAAGATAGGAACCATGTTTGGTTTATCGGTAGTGGATGTACTGGACACATGGCTAAGGATGTCTATCTTTTCACCTCTTAGGATAAAAATTTCTGAACTCAAGTCAAGTTAGACAACGGAGGTATATTTCAAGTTCAAGGAAGAGGCTCAATAGCTGTGCAAACAGAACAAAGTTTTAAAATTGTTTCTAATGTCTTACACGTCTTTAAGTCAAAATTTGTTAAGCGGATAGTGTTTTAATTTTTAATTTTATTTTTATCAGTAGGTTGGTACACTGAAATTTTGCCAGATACGAAAGGACAATCTAGTTTATAATTTTATTGTCTCATAGCAGTTGGAGTAATTTTCGCGTGCATGGTTTTGGAACTTTGTCTTTTGCATATAGGCTTTCTGAATTAACCCATGCAAAGAGGCCATCTAGAAAGGCTTTTGCAGAACTTTTTAGAAATGTCCAAACAGCACAAGTAGAATTCATGATTGTATTGCCAACATTTCTATGGTTACTGAATTGAACTGAGACTTGACTGCTTGATTTTCAGACAATCGGTGCCAACCGAGGAAGTTGAGGAAGGTTTTTGCAGGTTGTTCCATTCGTTCATAAATTTCCAAGCAGTGCCATCTAGAATTCATGATGGTGTTGCCAACATTTGTATGGTTACGGAATTGAATTAAAAGTCTTGACTACTTGATTTTCAGACAATCGAAGGCAACGGAGGAAGTTGAGGAAAAGCCAACAGCTAAGACTCGGAAAAGGAGGAGGGCGAAAAATCGAAATTGATAGACATGCCACTCTTGTTTTGTTGCAGCATTTTGTGCACTCTTCCCAGGAGCTGATAATTGTCTTTAAGCACTAATATCATCTGTTGATTGTTATGCTTCTCAACCGTGGTTTATCCATGCCAGTGACTACATCTTCGCATGATTAGATTTTTTTCTTTCCAACAAAGTGAAAAATATCTTCAATTCATATGTTATATTTTAAAAGTAATTTTTACATTTTTACATTTTTTTAAGTAATTTATATTTTATAACTATTTTTTACATTTAATTTCTTTTCACAAAATTTTCAAGTTTTTATATGGTATTTTGCTCAATTTTTTTTTCACGCCTACCCAAGTTTTTCAAAAATTGTTTATGGTTAATTAACATTTTATATCCTATTATATTTTAAAAGTGATTGTAATAAAATAAAAATTTACCGATTTAATATATTTTTTTATATATTTGCAAAATTTATAAAACTAAAATAACTATTTTGTTATTATCATTTAGTAATTATTAAATAGATAAAAATTATATAATGCAATTAGTCATTTTATTTTTAATATATATTCTCAATGTTTATAATTTTTTTTTATAAACTAACAACTTATGTTAAAGATCCATCTCACAATGCCCAACACTTCATAGGCATATGACCCGGAGAATGTGAAAGCCTACGTATACACAACCGTTACAAATATGATCTATCATTTTACCTTTCACCAACTTCAGACACAATGTCTCCGTCTTCTACACAATGTTTTGAAAATTGAATCGAATCGGCTGGTCAAATCTATTTAATCGAGAATTGATAGATGGTCCGGTTTTCTTAAGATATAAAAACGAGAAGTGTTTAAAATCGAATTGATTTGAAAAAAAAGGGCGAACCAGAAAGCACTTGGTTTTGTCCCAAAAATACAAAAACACAAAACGATGTTGTTTTGGTTGAAAAAAAAGAAAAAAAAAAGGAAGTTAAGATAGATTAAGGCAGAGTCGCATATCCCATTTCTTCCACGACAACTGCATCTAGGGGTGAGCAAATTTCGGTTTAAACCGAAAAATCGAACCAAACCGACCGAAATTTTTAATTCGGTTCGGTTTTGGTTTCCAAAATAATGTAATTTCGGTTTTTCGGTTCGGTTTTGAAAGGTAAAAACCGATAAAAAACCGAACCGATCGAACTTTTGATTATATATATATTTTTTTCATTTTTTACTAAAATAAACAATATTTTTGTATTTTTTTAATTTAATATAAGTGGATTTAACTCAAATTAAACATATATATATTTTTTAATTTGAATTTTTTAATTTTAATTTTATAATTTGTAATTTTTTATAATTTTTAGAGAATTATTTTAATTATAATTTTAAAATTTCGGTTTTTCGGTTAACCGAACCAAACCGACCGAAAATATTGGTTCGGTTTGAATTCGGTTATTGCATTATATCGGTTCGGTTCGTCCAAATATTAAAATTTCAGTTTTCGGTTCGGTTCGGTTATTGAACCGAACCGACCGATGCACAGGGCTAACCGCATCTCCAAGCCGCACCACCACCGTATCTCCAAGCTGCACCACCCTATTTGGTTTTGTTTCTTTGGAATTGTTTGTGTGGGTTTGTTCGCTTTCTGTTTTATTTGTCATAAGCATAAGCTATGGAGCTTGGATAGGACAAGAAAATATTATAGAAGATAATATTAATTGTTTAGTAATGGTATTGAAGCTTTATTTAGGAGTTCTTAGCTTTTTTGGTAACCGGGTAGTTGAATTGTTTGCTATTATTGAATAATTTTGCTTGTTTCGAGCTTAGGCTACTTTTTGTTTTCCGGTTACAATGATTCCTCAAAAGGTCCATTTGATTTATGTTGATAATATTTTGTATACTTGTTATGTGGATGCTCAACTTTCATCCAATTTCAAGAAAAGCTACACTTTTTATTCTTATTGAGCATACCTTTCTTTGTTAATTTTTATGTGTTTCTGGAAAATATTGTTTTGTTTTCTCTTGCCTTCATGAAGAATTTATCCAAGTTTTGCAAATTCGCTCTTTTTTTTTTTTTTTTTTTCCGCAATTACTATAGGTTGAAATTTAGCATGGTTCTGCTTTGTTAATTAGTGGATTTTTGGTTCAATTTAATGGACTTAATCAATTGTTAAGCTGCACATTTATTTCATTCCAGATGTGTATTTATAAGAAAAGCTTAAAATGTTTGGAAGTTCTATAGAATGGTAAATGTTTCTTTTATATAAAAACAATTCGTGTCATTATTAAAATTGCTAATTTTTCAATTTACGGTGGCAATTTTATTCGACATATATTCAGTAGAATTTGTGTATTAAGGACTTGAATAAGATTAAATACCTAAAGGTGGTGCTTTTACTTGAAATTTAATACTTATGGTTTAATTAGGTTTATCCCTTCTATTTATATCAACTCGCTATTCCTTTGTTTTAATATAACAGAAAGCTGCATATGATTAAATTTTATAGTAGGAAACAACGGGTTTGCAGAAGTAATTAGTCATGGTGCAAGATTGAACATTGTTTGTAATTATTCTTGTACATGTACTTGTTATCATTAGCACTTTTTTACTTTGTGTCTATGTTATGGTGGAGCATCTGCAAAGGAACCTCTATACAGAACCAGTCGACAGTGCCGAATTTTACTTTCAACCTTGAGCACTTGGCCTAAATAAATACTTTAATATCGGCTTAATTTGTGCTGTCTTGCTTGAAATGTTTGTTATATGTAGTAGTATGATAAACAATGTTAATTAATAGATTGTTTGAATGTATTTTTTATATACTATATTTTTAATTTTTTATAAATAATTATATTGAAAAAAAAGATAAAACTCCGAGTCAACTCGATCGAACCAATTAATTCATGACTCAGTTGGCAGGTCGAGTCGATATTTGATCCGATTTTGAAAACATTGCTTCCACACCGCTAGTGAACAACAGGTATAGATACTCAATTATTAAAGTACTGACACGCCATTCAAGTGCACTATAAATAGCTTGGGGCCATCAATGGTAAACTCTCTCACAATCCTTGGGAATTTCTTTGTCAAAAAAGCTTATCTCTCTAAAAAGTGATTGCCTTAAGCTACAGAGTGTTTACTCCTTGTAGGGTATTCACTTTGTTCATCTTTGCAGGTCTTAGCTAGACTTGACTCTTTGGACATTCAAGTTTGATTGGACCTTTTCCAACACTTGGCCAGTTTACTCTTCAATCTTTTGGAATTTGTAAATTACTTTTAAAATATATGTTAATTTAAAAATAAAATAGAAAATAAAGTGTGAATTAAATACAATTATTATCTAGCAAACTTGTGTAGATGTGGGAAAAAATTTGAGGAGCAAAATAGCTATTTTTGACAAATATTAAGTGCAAATTAGCTATTTCTGAAAAACGTTAAGAGCAAAATAATATCTTTAAATATTAGTGTTAGTAGGAAAGTTGAGTCCATTGATGATATGGACTGACATTTCATTGCGTATGTACCACATCAACGTTCATATTAGCACCATTATCTCTTTTTAACGGTGTTAAAAAAGGTATTATAGTACTAAATTTTTGAAACTTTTAGGAGAAAATTTGATAAAAAAAATGTTAAAAGCAAATAAACTCTAAGTGGAAAAATTTGGAAGGCATATTAGTTCTTTTGCCTAAAAAGTAGGGTGTTCAAAAATGGTGTAACCCATTCAAACCGTTTAACCCAATCCGTCTAACTCATTTTTTTTCTTCATAATTTTAATAGATTATTATAACCCATATAACCCATTTTAAAATTTACAAAATATTTATATGGGTTATGGGTTATTATATAACCCAGCCAACTAACCCATCTAAATGTTGACTCCAATTATTATTTATATCAAAATATAATACCAATTTAAACTCGTATACTTATCATATAATGTTCCAAAATTTTAGTTTTCGTAAATAGTACTTTTCGGGTTGTGAATAGTGACATCACGGCGAACGATACCATCTGGTATTGAAAAATATTTTATTCAACCATTGGAAAGTACAATTCATGAAAAATCCGAGAGTATAATTTGAGGTGAATTTGAGTTTAAATAAACTCTCAAAAATCAAAAATAAAAATAAGACGCAGTTCGATTTAAATAGTAACGGCAATTGACTAAACTTTGATCAGATTTGAAAAAAATGCTATAGACCTCCAAAAAATTAACCTGACATATGGACTCACTCCAAATAATGTAAGAAAATTTTTGAATGTGGAAATTGATTTTTAGATCACATAGAAAAATAAATTATCGGACAGATAAAAATTTGCCGAACCGAAAAATGACATCATTTTGACCCGAAATTTTTTGTGCACCCTAGAAAATATTTTTCGACATTTATGGATATATTTTTATTAGAAATAAGAGAAAAATTATTTGGCCTAATAAATATTAAGTATAAAACTTATTGGTATAACTAACTAATATTGATATAACTCTTTGACAAAACTTTCACTGATAGTCTTTCGAATCCTGACATGGCTGTCCATTAGCAGTTCTCCTTCCAAATATGCCACACTATTCTTTGGAATTAATTTTTTTCATTTTTTTTACCACGCTATTCTTCGAAATTAATTTTTTTTATTTTTTTAAAAAAAATGAAATATGCCTGTGTTATTTAAAAAAATATTTACAAGAATAAAATTAATGTTTTATACTTAAAAAATATAAATATAGATAATATAAAATTTATATGTTAGAAAATTAACAAAAGCCATGTAACCCAGTCATAAACCAACCAACCCAATATAAAGAGTTTAAGTTATAACCCAGCTGGATTGAGTTGGGTTCAATCCATTTAAAATTTTAGATGGGTTAGATGGAAAACCGATCGTAACTGTATACACCGGGTCTTGAGGCAACCCAAATCAGAGTTATCCAATGATGATAAGATGCCTTGTTACAGGCAAAAAGGTTGAATGTGGTGATTTCCTGTTTAAATTTGCATTTTAGAGTGAAAAAGTAAAAAATAATAAAAAAACATTTTGAAAATTAGATTTGAAAAATGGGGTTCAGAAATTGTAATATTTTTAGTTAATCTTTAATAATTAAAAAAAAAAAATTTCGAGCGTCGGCGCTTTGCGGCAGCGCGCTGCGACATGCTGCGGCTAGGGGTGAGTATGGTCGGTTAACCGGTCCATGAGCCTCAGTCCATTAAGCAGTCCATTAATATCGGTTTTTTGAAATTTCAGTTCATTAACCAGTCCATTACCATCGGTTAACCAGTCCATCGGTTTCGGATTTTCGGATTGGTTACCCAATATTTTTCGGTTAACCACTATAATTATAAATATATTCATAAATAAAATTAAAATGTTCAAGATATTTAAAAATTAAAATTTTTTCACTATAATATAACATTATTGTTGTTAAAATAAAAATATTTGGTGGATATAAGCAAATTTGTTTTTAAAAATTAATATTTAATAAGTAAATATATTAATCGGTCCATAATTTCTTTTAATTAAATAAATTGTTATATTTACTAATAGCCAATTAAAAAAATTTAAAAACTTTAAAATAATTAATATAATGAAAAAAAGTACATGATCACCTTTAATTAGGATAAATTGTTATAAATTATTAAAAAATTAATAAATTAACTAAAAATTCGGTTTTGGTTCGGTTAACCAGTCACATGAGTCAAAAACCATTAACCAGTCCATTAATATCAGTTTTTTCAAAATACTAACGATTAACCAGTCCATTACAATCGGTTAACCAGTCAATGGGTTTGGTTTCGAATTTTTTTTTTCGGTTAACTGAGTCTATCGGTTTTTTTGCTCACCCCTACCTGCAGCGCGCGACACGCGATTGTCTGCGCGATGCCGCGCTCTCTCCTAGCGTGCGCTACGGACGCCCGTCGGGCGCGCCGACCGGCGTCCATAGCCCCTGTCCGCCGCAAAATGGCCATTTTTGCCCCAAAACTGATTTTTTCCGATTTTTTTTTTCACAAAATTCGATATTTTATCACTTTTTAAAGTGATTTTCAGGTTTTTTTTCAATTTCTAAAATTTAAAATACTTAATATCTGATTTAATTAAGTTTGATCCCTTTAATTAATTTTATTTTCTATTTTCTTCATATAATAAGATAAAGATGGAAAGAGAAAAGGGGGGAATTTTTTTAGGGTTTCTTACGTTTTTTCTCTTCTTCTTCCTCTCAAATTTCTCTAATTTTCCAGATTTTTCCCTAACAAAAATAAAAAAAATAGTTCAATTCTTCTTCCTTTTCCAATGGAATTTCTTCTAATACATATTTTAATATGGGATTTTGTTGATGGCAATTGATTTTGAGACAAACATAACAATTGTTTGCTCTTAAAATTCATTTTTGATTTATTATTTTTTCTTAGTTTTCAATTGATTTTGAGACAAACATAATAATTGTTTGCTCTCAAAATTAATTTTTGATTTATTGATTTTTTTAGTTTTCAATTAAATTTTTTTCAATGATTTTTATTTAAATCTCTTTTTGATGAAAAAATAGATTTTGAGACATTCAAAATAAATGTTTATTCTTGAAATCTAATTTTTCATTTGATTTTCTAAAAAAGAAATTTTTTCGTTTTTTTCATAAATTATTTTTTTCTTGAGACAAACAAAAGGAATGTTTGTTCTTGAGAACCCTTTTTGTTTAATTAATAAAAATCATTCTTTAAGCAAAGAAATTAATTTTTTGTTCTTAAAGAATTTTTGATCATTTTTTAAGACTATTTTTCCTTGGAATAAAATTCCAACATTTTTATTATCTCAACTCTAATCTTGCAAATTACAAATAAGGAAATCAATCATTATTTTTACCTTTATCGAATCCGAAACTCTGAGGGTAAACATTCTGGGCCTAATCTTTTATTTTTATTTTGTTCATATTTAATCTATTAACAAGTATATTATTATTATTTTTATTATCTTCATTTATTTATGTATTTTATTTATTTTGTATTTGTTTTATTTAATATGTTCATATATTATTTTATTTCTTGTTCACATAAATATTGATTTTCTTATCATTTCTAACATGTAAATATTGGTCTCTTTTAATTCTTAACATGTAATTAATTTATTTCACTTTAATTCGTCATTATTTTTAACATGTAATTAAATTAATTCATTTTGATTGATATTTTTACCATGTAAATGTTTTATATTAATTGTAATTATATTAATTAATCATGTTGTTCATTTAATTGTTTTCATCATTCTTTAATTCATTCATTTTTATTATTCTTTTCATTATTAATCATCATTATTATCATGTTCATATTTTTACATATTAATTCATTAACATGTTATATTTTATTCCAATCACTTCATTTAATCCATTTGTCATTCATAACACATTTTTCTAATTCACTTTAAATTGTTAACAATTTAATTCATTTGTTATTTTGATATCATTTCATTTTATCTCATTTTATTTTAAATTATCATTTATTTTATATTTAATTGATTTTGATTGATTCAATTACTAACATCATTTTATTTGTGTTGTATTTTTATTTCAAATCCTATTTTTTCAGCTTGGGCATTTTTTTCGAGCACCCGAGGAGATCCGAGAGGCTCGTTTAGGTTAAATATTTAATTGCCTTATTTGTAATATTTCATTTATTTGGGTTTTTCATTTATTTTGCCATGTAATCCTTAATAAAACTGTTTATTTTAGGCACGCTAAAAAGAAAATCACAAAAACATTTCTATTAATTAATTTGGCATTTTTTCTAAATAAAAATGGGACCAATATCCTAGTTTTTCATACCCAAATAAACTATCACCTTTAACACTTTTTTTAAAGTATGTATCCGAGGATCAATGTCCTCATTCTTAATCAATATCCCGATTTATGTATGATTTGTATTTTATTTGCAATGGGGGTTGTATTCCGCCCCTAGTTTTGTTGTACTTATTTTCATGTACTTTACTTTAATTATGCTTTATTTACCGCTTTCCTTAAATGGATGATTTGCGCTTTAATTAAAGCACCGAATTGAATGAGAGAATGGATGAAACGATAAATTTAAAAATCAACTATAAACCAAACCAAGGCATGAATAAATGGAAAGTCCCGAACCTTCTCTGGTTTTTGGGCTCAACGAGGCGAGAGGGCCACCTCGGCATTTTGTTGGGGTGGAAACCTCCAAGACATCTTTTGTGACCCGTAAAAAGGCTCAAACTTGCACAGTCCTAGGTGCCACGAGGCGAGAGGGCCATCTTAACGTTCTATTAAGGTGGATACCTCCAAGACACCTCTGGTTTGCCCAAGTGTGAGGCTAAAGGACCATTCTATCATTAGGGTGAAAACCTCCAAGACACCTCCGGCTTGCCTATGATGGACATAGCAGCGCTGTCTTAGGCTCACTGAGGCTAGACGGCTTTTTTCAATGTTCTATTGGGTGGCGACTCCAAGAAACCTCCTTGTTGCCCAAAATAGACGCACTTATAATTTCCTACAAGTTTTCATGAACCTCATCCCGAAAGCCCTAAAAGCGGGCTTTGGGGGCGCCCTGGGGTTCGGTGCGCGTCACAGTAGCGACTCCACTGGGGACAAATACTCGAGACTTCGCTTCGAAAGTGCCTTGGTTAAAATTTACAATTGAGTTTTTATTTAAAAATTTCATCCTTTTTTGACACTGCATTGCATCTCATTAGAGCCTTAGATCTATGCTAGTTTGGTCCCTCTTTCAACCCTGGTGCGTTCCCGAAGCACGACTCCACGTTCACTCAATGTAGGGAAGTGTTAAGGATAATCACCAGCCCAAGTCTCGTACCATCATGGTATATTAAATGGAGACCCAATCGGTCATTACGCTCATGATGAGCTAGACCCGTTGGCAGGGACCATGCTTGGGTAGCCCTAAAGTATCATCACCTTGACTAAAGCTCATGTAATGGAAATAGATACTTTCCCTAGGTGGTATGAACCATAATACCTTGCTTGCTATGTGGATCATTATGTATTGGACAAACCCAGATAATTTAATTGATCACCTAATCAAAGGCTTTCATGCCCTGATAGGCCCATGTCAACTTATTCGAACTGCCTAAATACATGATGGTCAAAACCCATTCGTATGCACATTAGCTAAGAGAGGTTATGTTGCCGATTTTTTACTGTGCACCATACGCGTCCATCGGGTTCCTTGCTAACCCATGGGCTAAGCCCACCTAGGACAGAGACTATATGACCTCATGTGTGGGGGCAATAAGATTGGAAAGATCTATCTGCTTGCATGTGGTTGTGGATGATGCATTGCATATTCATGTCATTCATGCACAAATAAATTTTTTTATTTCTTCCCTATGTATACATCCTATTCTTTGCATATAATTATTATGTACATATCGTCTTGTGTATGATTTTTCACATGTCTCGCATGTACCATTATAATCTCTTTTAGCCATTGTATACCATTTGTTGCACAGCACGACCATGCATTGCATATTATTAATGCATCATTCTAACTCTTTGCCTTTCAACCACCTGAGACCATTTGCTTGGGTGGTTTAGGAATCCCGATAGTTGTCCGAAGAATGATCAGAGTTTGAATTGGCTGATAGAGACCTAGCATCCTTACCAGAGCATCTGAAGGTATTAAAAATGGCTGGCCCTTCACAACAGAATGAAGAGACTCGTGCCCTGATTGCTAAAGAGACGGATAGAAGGTTTGAAGAGCTGGAAAAAAGGCTATTGGCGGTGATCAAAGAAAGAATGTATGCTATGGCATTGGTTCTCCAAGCTCAACTTATGGCAACATCTCTTAACCAAGTGAAGCCGGCCACGATCAAGAAGGCTCATACAGTGGCGGCTCCAGTACCTCCATTTCCTTCTGAGACCAGAGGTAAGAGTTCGCTTGATTCACCAGTTGAGCAAGGATGAAATAGGAGGTCTACTTATGTTCGAAGGGGATGAGGACCCTGCAATCATACATACTCTAAAAGATGGAAGCCCAGGAGGCCTTGACAATAGTAAGACAAATGCTAAGGTTGCAGAAGTCCCAGCCACTAGAACAACTCAGTCCCAGCCACTAGAACAACTCAGTCCCACCTCACTATCTCCGATAGGCCATTATCTTAGCACTTCACCCATCTCGTCAAGAAAGGGAAGTTACAACCCTTGCCAGTCGGGCCTGCCCCAAGTCAAGGACACCCTAAACATAGAGCAGATTGGTACTGCGTATATCACCTGTATTTGGGGCATAGAACAGACTACTGTCATCCTCTGAGAGACCGTCTTCAGGAATTGGTGCCGGGCCCAGAAAAGGAAAAGATTGTAGAAGCACTAACCACGAAAGTAAAGCAAAGGCACTTTTCTAATTTGGGCAGATCTTTGTCCTGGGCCCTCAAGAGGCTGATGAAGGAGGGGATATTACAGCCATTGCCGGCTAGGCCTGCCAGAAGCCATGGATAGCCCGATCATAAAGGGGGTGAGTATTGCGCCTTTCACCAGCACACCGGACATACCACAGATTATTGTAAGGCCTTAAGACATGCCATTCAAGATCTGATTGACTCCAAGTAGATCTCTGATCCCGAAGAGCGAGAGGGAAAGAATAAGATGGATTAAGTGCCCAAGTGGGAAGGGAAGGATAGTTCCTAAGGATGATGGTGGACCATCGACTGCAACAGCTGTGTTGGCAAGAACGGAAGTTGATTAGCTATTTAGAATGTTCTTTTTATTTTTAAACTATTTAATAATGACATTTTAGTTTCATTAATAAGATGAACGTCTTTGCTTACTTGTGTTATATCTCTAATGATTTCACTATGCATAATCATGACCATAACTCATTCATATTTGACATTGATTCAGTTGATGCTACTCTATTTAATCTCAAAAAATTTGAAAAGTCCAAAGAAAATCTTGATAGCATCTAATGTAACTCTTGAAGCGAGATCAAAATTTGAGAGAATTAAAACAAAACATAAAAAAGGTCTTTGCCTGGGCATATGAAGACACGCTAAGAGTTGATCATGGAATCACTAAGCACATTGTTCAAACACACCACAATCATGAATCGGCCATATAGAAGCTTAGAAGATTGAAGCTGAAGGGGCAGAAAAGGTCAAAATTTCTAGTCAAAGTTCAATGCCTGTCTGGGTTGGTTAGTGTTGTACCAAATCGAGAAGAGGAAAAGTACATGTATGTGTAAACTATTAGGATTTGAACAAAGCTTATCCTCAAAAGAACAAAAAGAAAAAAAGGACAGGAAGAAAAGAACAAAGAGAAAAAAAAAGAGAAAAAATAAAATACAAAAAAGAGAGAAGGAAAAGAATCAATATGTAGATTAGAAAATCATCATGGGGGCAAGCTTTGTTCAAATCTCGCTGATCTACACGTGCCAGTACTTTGCCATTTTTCTTGACTTCCGAAAAGGACCACAAGAATTATATCAACTTGCAATGGATATAGGTTGCTCGAGCTTGTAAATAGACATCATAGGGGAGGTGCGCCCTACAACTCCAATGGACAGGGTCATGTCAATATGGTCTTCCGCACCACGCAGAGTTCAGGGACAGAAGGACACCTTATGGTTAAGGCTAGGGAGTTGCTCCAGACGTGTGGAATTAAAGACCACAAGTCCTCTCTGTATTGCCCTCAAACCAATAGGGCAGGAGAGGCTGCTAACAAGAAGATCTTGATCAAGATGGCTTGAAACTACAAGGATTGGGCAGAGAAATGGCCTTTTGCACTTTGAGGCTGGAGAACCGTCATCGGAACCTCTACAAGAGTCACCTCCCAGTTCTCAATATATAGGGGGCAGAAATAGTATAGCCAGTTGAAGTAGAGCTCAAATCTTTAAGGATGGTCATAGAAGCCCAGATTTCGGCAGCCGACAGGGTGCGACAATGGCAGCAACAGTTCAACAAGTCAGACAAGGACAGGTCATGGGATTATTGCCACGGTCAGATATATCACAAAACATTCTGCTTGATCATTTGGAAAGACGGCCAGAAAGCAACCATTGAAAGAGGGAGACTCAGTCTTTAAGCAAAAGAGACCACGTGTTCCGGACATCGGGGTAACTTTAGGCCGATATGTTAAGATCCTCTTGTTCTTCAGAGATTGTTATCCGAGGCTGCAGTAACAGGCAGCGATAAAGATGACTTCAAAGAACCAGTCATCGTCGACGAACTCAAGAGGGTCCATGGCTAAAGACTTAAAAATCAAAAGAAGAGAATAAAAGCCCCGCATGTTAAAAACCGAAAAAAGGCGGCCTTGCTAAAATTGGGTGCCTCGTCAGGATGAAAACTGAAAAAAGGCATCCTGGGCAAAAATTAGAGGCTTGAGAGAAAATGTCCAATCAAGAAAACCCGAGAGGGCTGATTGGAGACAGGAGTTTGATGCTTACAAGATATACTCTGAGATTAGATATAGTTATGCATTTTGAATCGATGTTAGATAATGATCATGTATAGAGAAATCATACTGAAATGTACACAATATTTGCAAATACACGTGTTCATTATTTTCTAGTTCGTTTATAAATAGAGAAACATCGTTCATTCCTGAATGCATGAAATCTAAATGAGCACACTCTGCTCCTGCTCTCAACATCCGGATGTCTAAGTCGATGAGTTCTAGTATCGATTGCGGGACTAAGCACCTACCTCTTGAAGGCATTAGTGGGAGTGAAAGAACAATCCCCGACAGATGGCATAATAGTCTTCACCGACAGCTTGCGTAGAGGCCATGATATATGGAGGTTAAAACTGAAGATAAAGGTCCATCTTAGAAAGATAGGGATGCCTCGCCATATCATTAATCCCTCTGAACTATCGAGCACAATGGGCGGTAATGTAAAAGGTAGCCTCATGAAGCCTTAAGGAACTCGATCCTCATCTGCTACCTCACCCAATCTAGCAACACATTCATCAAGGGAGGCCATGAAATGCAACTGATGCCTAGAGAGAAATACCTCAGAGAATAACTACCGATTACCCTAGTAAGGGGATTTGATAGTAGCTTCAACTTTTCTTACAGCCATACCTGAAAGGCAAGAGAGTCTAAAAAAAAAAACCGTTAGAGATGAAAACCGTGACTGGCTCTCTAAGCAAAAGTTAGGCCAAAGGGCAGGGTGAAAACTTAGGAACAGGCAGTCTGTCCTTCAAAAAATGAAAATGAATAAAAGCCGCTGGAGTGGGTTGGGTCCATTCCAAGCAAAAATTAGGCACAGGGTCATGTAAAAATCTCTAAAGGGACGTATTTCCCGCTAAGAAAAGCTAGTGTGAAAATCCACAAGGGACGCACTACCTTTAAAACAATGACTTTTTAAGCCTGGAGCAATAAGGCAGCATTACTCTGAATAACTTCCCTTTAGGCAGGTAGTGCATAATGCAGATTTTAATTTAGAGTCTTGGGGGCAAGATGCTCATTGACCGGGGGGAAAAGACACGTACGGGTCAGTTCTCCTTGAAAAGATTATGGGTCAGAGTCCGTAAAGCCAAGACAACGCTTTTCTAGATCTTTGGGGACATCAGACAATGTGAGCAGCCGAGCAGTACCCTCAACGAATCCCTTAACCACCTGGGATGTGGTCTATTCATTTTTGCATATCACATGCATGCCACGTGCATTCAGTCTTTTACACTTGTATATATGCACACAGAATTCTTATACATTAATCCTTTGCTCGTGTTTCGTGTATATATCTTTATGTATATATTTCACACCCATGATTCCATACACACACACAGTCTGTTGTATATGTTGTTGTGTACATGACTCAGAAGGAAAGGTCCGAATAGACCTCATGAGCAAGGATGATCCAAACGACGGATTCAGCTCAACATTATCAGCCACTATATCCAACATAAAATCAAGAGCGTATGTACAGAGGTGGAACGCCCACAAGGACAAGCCTATCCGGACACACCATGGTCAGGGCAATCCGGAATCACATAAATCTACGAAAAAGAAGATCCTTTGAGAAGCCGGACTACCCACACATACTTTAGTCAGAGGCAATCAGATGCAAGAGTGGGCCGGGGTACAACTTTAGCTCTACATCGGTGCTCATCCACTCCAAACAATCGGATGAAGATAAAGCCCTCACGAGAATAGAATCTCAAGGATCTGCTCCTGGAAAGACATTTAAAGGAGCAAGCCTACTCATGCGCACCATGCCAGGAGCAGCAACGTAAGTTTCTGTACCATGAGATGTATGCTTGTACACATCACACAATAATCAAGATGAAGTCCTCACGAGGAAAGAATCTCAAGGATCTACTCCCAAGAGGGAAAAGAATAAGCCTCTCCATGCACACCATGCCGGGAGCAAACAGGTAAGTTTCTCTGTCATAAGATGTACGCTCACACACCTCACACAAAGCGTACAAAATCCGAATTCAAATGTATGTATATTGCACACACCTGATTCCGTACACGCGCACAATGTTTTGTATATGTACATGGCTCAGATGAGGGGTCCGAATAGACCTCATGCTTAAAGATGATCCAAGAGTTGAGTTCAGCTCAACATTGTCGGGCACTATCCAGAAAAGCGAGCCTATTCATGCACACCAGGCCAGGGGCAATCAGGTAAGTTTCTCTAATAAGATGTACGCTCACACACCTCACACAATAAGTGTACAAAATCCAACTTCAAATGTATACAAAATGCAAACTCTAAAACAAACACAACAACAACAAAGACAAACAAAATAAAACAACACAAAACAAAAAGAAGAACATGTTTTCAAGGCCTTGAAAATCCAATATACTACAAAAATCCAAATACATCCAAAATGTAAGAATCCCAAAAACTTACAAGAAAAAAAAAACAAGAAAACAAACAAAAACAAAAACAAAAACAAGGATCATTTTAAGAGTCGCCAAAGACATTGAAATTTATCCGCCTGCGGGCAAGCAACCAAAACCTCAAATCTAATTTTCCTCTCTGGAGGCTCCAATATAATTTTCCTCTGAGGAGGCTCAAATCCAATTTCCTCTCTGGAGGCTCAAATATAATTTCCTCTCTGGAGGCTCAAATATAATTTTCCTCTGAGGAGACTCAAAATCAAAGTCTCTCAGTGAGCATCAAAGCCTCTCAGTGAGCATCAAAGTCTCTCAGTGAGCATCAAAGTCTCCCAGTGAGCATTAAAGACTCTCAGTGAGCGTCAAAGTCTCTAAGTGAGCATCAAAGTCTCCCAGTGAGCATTAAAGACTCTCAGTGAGCATCAAAGTCTCTCAGTGAGCATCAAAGTCTCCTAATGAGCGTCAAAGTCTCTCAGTGAGCATTCAAGCCTCTCAGTGAGCACAAATTTTCAAAATCTCCCTGCAAGCACAGAGCCCTCTTGAGAGACACATAGGTCTTCCCAACAAAGAGACCCCGATGGAGATGATAGAGGAATTGGTATCTAGGGAACAACTAACCGTCCTTCAGGGGGCACCCATTTGACATCGGCCCCAACAAGCATGTACTGCCACAGGTATGCATCTCTTTTATATACCCTGCACATTTGCTTTTCCCTTTTTTGTAGAAAAAAAAGAGGTTCAAGATAAACACCAGCAATAGAACAAATCGCAAACAGAGGTTGTAGTCAGAGAGTATACTGCATCTCACAGACACCGTGCAGGCCGGGACGAGGCTAGCGGATCACCAGCAATAGAACAGATCACAAATAGAGGTTGTAGTCAGAGAGTACTGCATCTCACAGACATCGTGCAGGCCGGGACGAGGCTAGTGGATCACCAGCGGTAGAACAGATCGCAAACAGAGGCTGGAGTTAAAGACACTGCACCTCACACCGTGTAAATTGAGACGAGGCCAGCAGGATAGACTAGTCACCGTGCAGACTGAGACGAGGTTAGTGGGCCACAAGCGATAGAACAGATCACAGCAGAGGTTAGAGTTAGAGACACTGCACCTCACACCGTGCTGGCCGAGATGAGGCTAGCGGGACAGACCAGCCGCCGTGCAGACCGAGATGAGGTTAGCGGGGGACATGCGATAGAACAGATCGCAACAGAGGATGCAGTTAGACAACACTTTGCCTCACACCGTGCAACCCGAGATGAGGCTAGCGGGACAAATTAGCCACCGTGCATGCCGAGACGAGGACAACGGGGCACACGTGATAGAACAAATCGCAATGAGATTGTGGTTAGAGGACACCGCATCTCATAAATGTCGTGCAAGCCGACCGGAGGCGAGCAGGACAATGCGATAGAAAAGATTGTGAACGAGCCACAGTCGGATAGCACTACAGCTCAGCAGTGATAAGTCGCAACATTCCACACGGCAAAAGGTAAGGGCTGCCTCAGGTATGCATCTCTTTCCTTTCTTCTCTGAATTTTGGCTCATCTAGGCACTAGTGCACTAGTTTCCCCAAAATTGGGGGCAACTGTAGACACCGGGTCCTGAAACAGCCCAGATCAGAGTTATCCAATGATGATAAGATGCCTTGTCATAGGCAAAAAGGTTGAAAGTGGTGATTTCCTGTTTAAATTTGCATTTTAGAGTGAAAAAGTAAAAAATAATAAAAAATGTTTTGAAAATTAGATTTGAAAAATGGGGTTTAGAAATTGTAGTATTTTTAGTTAATCTTTAATAATTAAAAAAAATAAAAAAATTCCGAGCGTCGGCCGTGGTGGCGCCTTGTGGCAGCGCGCGCACGCTGGGCGAGCGCTACGGACGGGCGTCTGTAGCCCCTGTCCCCCACCAAATGGCCATTTTCACCCCAAAACTGATTTTTTCCGATTTTTTTCCACAAAATTCGATTTTTTATCACTTTTTAAGGGATTTTTAGGTTTTTTTCTATTTTAAAAATTTAAAATAGTTAATATCTGATTTAATTAAGTCTGATCCCTTTAATTAATTTTATTTTCTATTTTCTTCATATAATAAGATAAAGATGGAAAGAGAAAAGAGGGGAATTTTTTTAGGGTTTCTTATGTTTTTTCTCTTCTTCTTCCTCTCAAATTCTCTCTAATTTTCCAGATTTTTCCCCAACAAAAAGAAAAAAAATAGTTCAATTCTTCTTCTTTTTCCAATGGAATTTCTTCTAATACATATTTTAAGATTGGATTTTGTTGATGGCAATTGATTTTGAGACAAACATAACAATTGTTCGCTCTCAAAATTCATTTTTGATTTATTATTTTTTCTTAGTTTTTCAATTGATTTTGAGTCAAACATAACAATTGTTTGGTCTCAAAATTCATTTTTGATTTATTGATTTTTTTAGTTTTCAATTAAACTTTTTTCAATGATTTTTATTTGAATCTCTTTTTGATGAAAAAATAGATTTTGAGACATTCAAAACAAATGTTTGTTCTTGAAATCTAATTTTTCATTTGATTTTCTAAAAAAGAAGTTTTTTTTGTTTTTTTCATAAATGATTTTTTTCTTGAGACAAACAAAAGGATTGTTTGTTCTTGAGAACCCTTTTTGTTTAATCAATAAAAATCATTCTTTAAGCAAAGAAATTAATTTTTTGTTTTTAAAGAATTTTTGATCATTTTTTAAGACTATTTTTCCTTGGAATAAAATTCCAACATTTTTATTATCTCAACTCTAATCTTGCAAATCACAAACAAGTAAATCAATCATCATTTTTACCTTTATCGAATCCGAAACTCCGAGGGTAAACATTCTGGGCCTAATCTTTTATTTCTATTTTGTTCATATTTAATTTATTAACATGTATATTATTATTATTTTGATTATCTTCCTATATTTATGTATTTTATTTATTTAGTATTTGTTTTATTTAATATGTTCATATATTATTTTATTTCTTGTTCGCATAAATATTGATTTTCTTATCATTTCTAACATGTAAATATTGGTTTCTTTTAATTCTTAACATGTAATTAATTTATTTCACTTTAATTCATCATTATTTTTAACATGTAATTAAATTAATTCATTTTGATTGATATTTTTACCATGTAAATGTTTTATATTAATTGTAATTATATTAATTAATCATGTTGTTCATTTAATTGTTTTCATCATTCTTTAATTCATTCATTTTTATTATTCTTTTCATTATTAATCATCATTATTATCATGTTCATATTTTTACATATTAATTCATTAACATGTTATATTTTATTTCAATCACTTCATTTAATCCATTTGTCATTCATAACACATTTTTCTAATTCACTTTAAATTGTTAATATTTTAATTCATTTGTTATTTTGATATCATTTCATTTTATCTCATTTTATTTTAACTTATCATTTATTTTATATTTAATTGATTTTGATTGATTCAATTACTAACATCATTTTATTTGTGTTGTATTTTTATTTGACATCCTATTTTTTTCGCTTGGACATTTTTTGCGAGCACCCGAAGAGATCCGGAAGGCTCATTTGGGTTAAATATTTAATTGCCTTATTTGTAATATTTCATTTATTTGGTCATGTAATCCTTAATAAAATTATTTATTTTAGGCACGCTAAAAAGAAAATCACAAAATCATTTCTATTAATTAATTTGGCATTTTTTTCTAAATAAAAATGGGACCAATGTCCTAGTTTTTAATACCAAAATAAACCATCACCTTTAACACTTTTTTTAAAGTATGTAAGTATGCGAGGATCAATGTCCTCATTCTTAATCAATATCCCGATTTATGTATGATTTGTATTTTATTTACAATGGTGGTTGTATTCCTCCCCTAGTTTTGTTATACTTATTTTCATGCACTTTACTTTAATTATGCTTTATTTACCGCTTTCCTTAAATGGATGATTTGCGCTTTAATTAAAGCACCGAATTGAATGAGAGAATGGATGAAACAATAAATTTAAAACTCAACTATAAACCTAACCAAGGCATGAATAAATGGGAAGTCCCGAACCTTCTCTGGTCTTTGGGCTCAACGAGGCGAGAGGGCCACCTCGGCATTTGTTGGGGTGGAAACCTCCAAGACACCTCTTATGACCTGTAAAAAGGCTCAAACTTGCACAGTCCTAGGCGCCACGAGGCGAGGGCCATCTTAATGTTCTATTAAGGTGGATACCTCTAAGACACCTTTGGTTTTCCCAAACGTGAGGCTAGAGGACCACTCTATCATTAGGGTGGAAACCTCCAAGATACCTCCGGCATGCCTATGATGGACATAGCAGCGCTGTCTTAGGCTCATTGAGCCTAGACGACCTTTCCCAATGTTCTATTGGGTGGCGACTCCAAGAAACCTTCTTGTTGCCCAAAATAGACGCACTTGTAATTTCCTACAAGTTTTCATGAACCTCATCCCGAAAACCCTAAAAGCGAGCTTTCGGGGCGCCCCGGGGTTCGACTCGCGTCACAGTAACCCATCCAACCCATCTTTGAACACCCTTACTAAAAAGTATATACAAACGCAACAAGATCGTAACAACTAATGAACAACAAACTTAACAACGTAAACAAAGTCCAAAAAATACAAGTAAAACTAATAGAAAGAAGCTAAAGCATCAAAAGAATCAATTACTAACTAAATTTATATTTAATGCTAATTAATAGACCTTGTTGACATCTGAACTTTCCTGTTGAAAAATCAAAGGCATGCCTAGCTTGTGAAGTCCAATGAATTGTTGCTTGCAAAGCAACTTTTTTGCTGCTAATTAGACTTTTACTTGCTACATATCTATAAAACTAGCTAATTTCTGTTCCATCTTAAAAAATCTAGATGTTGCAATCCTTTATAATATCTCCTTTTATGTCTTTAGAAAAATTGCAATCAAATAATAGATGTCGAACATTTTCTTCTTGGTAAGACAAGAAATAATACATATTATCAAAAATAATTCCCCATTTGAACATATTGCTTTCTATAATTAATCTATTCTCAGTTACCATCACATGATGGAGATATGACCAGGATTATGGTTCTCAAAATATTTAAATAAATTCAAGTTTATGATAACAACAAACATAAAAGCCCATGAGTCTGGTCCACATGGCATAGCCTAAAAAGCTTGAGTCAACATCTAGGCCTCAGAGTTGTCATGGCTATGGCTGTCCTATCCTAGTCACGACCATCACTTAATATCACTTGACATCATCCATCATCATGACTAAACTGTCTCCTTTCTGACAAGCCACTTTATCTTCACTTAACTACAGTGACCCAATGAATAGTGTAATATGGATAACTATATAAAGGTTCAAAATCTCCAAAAGTCATACTTTTAACACCTTTTAAAGGTTCTCTCTTTAGAGGGTTTTCTCTCTTTACAAACTCTTAATATCTAAGTTAAGCATCGGAGCATTTATCCTAAAAAATCACCATGGATCACTCATTTTTATTTTATTTTTAGAATCATCCACTAGTAAGGCACTTAGACTATCCGACCCGATCGAGTCTTTGTTTAATCCAATCCCATTCTCCCTTATGACAACCAGTGCTTTCTTTGAGAGCCTAGGATAGGAGATTAACATAACCATTTCAGACATTCTCACCCTCATAGAGGTAGAGAGAAAATGCCAAAAATCAAAAGGATATATGCTTTCGGATCCATGTCCTATATGGACTCTTGTAATAATGGAAGCACTACAATAACTCTTCTAGGGCTTCAAAGATGACTTCAAATATGAGCTATTTAGGAAATTAAGACCCGAGACCCATGAAAGAGCAAAAGAACCACCTCCTTTAAAAATAGAAAAGGTAAGTAAGATCCTCCTCTTCCGATTCCCAATTCATTATTCCTCTTATTCTAGATATAGATTCAGTACATGCGAATCCAAAAGGGATAAAAGGGATGAAATTCAAAGCAAGGGAGTACAAATTCTAGTGGATGAGAATGCCTTCAATGACTTTTTGCTCAAAGCAATAGAAAACACTATAAGAAAATGGCAGAATTACTATGACCATTTACCAATGGAATGTACTTTCGTTACTAAATACCAAAGAAAAATGAACTTTGTAGCTAGAGTTGTAGAAAAATTAGTGTTTACTATGGAAAAAATATTTCGTCATAAAAAATGGAGGAAAACTAGTTGCCAGTTTTTGGTGATGGCATTTAACGATAGAAGAAAAAAACCATTGTTAAATATGGCACCAATGACTCCGGCAAAAAATTACTACGAACTTTACTGAAGGTAACATCCTATTTCGTAGGTAAAAATTATAATTATCCGCTGAAAAACAAACTCTGTAGTTAAATTCTCAATGACTAAACATATTGAATATAGCTGTAAGGTTGAAATATCAGAATTGTTGAATATAGCTTTGAGGTTGAAAAATTGATCGTGGTAGTTAGGAGGTGATTTAGGAGCTAATTTAGGAGCTGTATTTTGACTTAATTTCCAATCTTTCTTGTATAAATTCAGGTTTAATGTTAATACAAAAACAAGAAATCCTACTCTGAATTTCATCATGGTATCAGAGCCTCTGCCATTTCTAAAGGGTTGAGTTTACTCCCTGGCAGTAAGGTTCTTGATTTTCAGTTCTTGGTTATAGCACTCCTACTGAATATTTTTTTTCTCTTTCGACAATTTAAGAGGTTGAGTTATCTCCCTCTCTAAATGACGCTGCCCACATAGGAAGGAAGATAAGCCTTTATTCGGTCTCTGTCCGAAATCACGCTGGCGTCAGACTCCGGCAACACTGTACAATCAGTAGATTGAGCTCTTCATCAAGGTCGCAATCTGTCCATTTATTGTCGTCACCACCCTCACCGAAGAGAAGCCCAGGCCGATTCTGGTCAGTACACCAAATCTCGATGCCGTCCGACCTTGCGCGTGACAACACGTGCCATTGAATCAATTCGGTTTTGGCATTTCTTGGTAGCTATAAAACGGACACTGTTTCGTCCCTCTATCGACGACACCGCACCTGCCGGAGGAAGCGCCAGGACAAGTTTGGCCGGTACACTGATTTTCGGCATCGTCAGACTCCGCGCATGAGTGCACGCGCTGATTGTTCAAATCTATGCACTGTTCACTCGCCGACGTGTGAAGCGCGTGAACAGCCCTCCAGCCACCTTTGGTCACCGATTTTTGCCTCGATCGACTTGCCGGCCTTTTTCGCCTCTGACCCACTGATCTCCGGTGACTTCCGACTTCCTTAGTTTTTGGGTCTAATGTGAATAGGTTCTACGCCTCTTTTTGGTTTTTTTTTGCTGTTTGTTCTTAGTATTTTTTAGCATCTCCATTATGTCAAATACTAAGGAAGATAATAAGGAAGTAGAGAAATATTATCCAATTAATGACAGTCCATATTCTCAAATTAGCCCAGTTAAACTAGATGGGAGCAGTACTTATTTAGCCTGGTCTAGGTCATTTTTATTATCGATCAAGGCTAGAAGGTTGCAGGCTTATATTGATGGAAGTAAAAAATCACCACCCATCACCGATCCTAATTTTAGTCAATGGGACTCAAATAATTCACTGGTTATGTTTTGGCTCCTGAATTCTATTCATCCTAAAATTTCTAGACAGTATTTACTGCTTGACACTATAGAAAAGATATGAAAAGCTGCAAAAACCACCTATTCTCGAATGGGAAATGATGTTCGGATCTTTGAGCTTAGGAACAAAGTTCATGGTATAAAATAAGGTGAGCTTACTGTTTCAGATTATTTTTCTGAACTGGGTAGTTTATGGTAGGAACTGGATTATTATCAGGATTTTCAAGCAAAATGTGTTGATGATGCGGTACTGATTCAAAATATGATTGAAAAGGAGAGGGTTTATGATTTTTTGGCTGGTCTAAATCCTGAATTTGATCAAGTACGAGTTCAAGTTATTGGCAAAACTCATTTTCCTTCTCTTGAGGAGGCACATTCTTTAATCCAATAGGAAGAGACCAGAAGAAGTGCTATGCTTTATACTGCACCTATTGAGAAGTCGGGCTTAACTGTCCATATCTCTCTTGACCAACCAAAAAGTACTCTTTCTGATAAAAATCATTTGCACCGTGATTACTGTGGTAAGCCAAGGCATACTAAAGAAACTTGCTGGAAGTTACACGGGAGACCTACTAGAGGTCGTGGGGGGAAAAAGAGCCAATCCAACTAGGGCTCAAGCAAATATGTTAGAAGCAGCTGAATCATCTAAGGAGACAGCTCCAGTCGAAAATCTCTCCTCTAAAGAAGTTCAATATTTCAGACACCTTATGTCACAGCTCAATCTTTCATCCAGTGCTACCTCGAACTCCGTCCAAACATGTAACACACTTACTCATCCTGACTCTTGGATTATTGATTTTGGTGCGAATAGACAAATGACAGGCACTTCTAAAGGCTTTCTTAACTTTTCTCCTTGTCTAAAAAGGGTTAGTGTCAGGGTAGCTGATGGGTCATTTACTCCTATTTCTGGGACAGGTTCCATTGTTTGTACTCCAAATATTAAGTTGTCTCCTGTTCTTCATGTTCCTCAATTTTCTATCAATTTTTTATCTGTCAGTGCTATCACTAAATCTATAAACTGTAAAGTTGAGTTTTTTTCCTGATTATTGTATCTTTCAGGATCTTCAAACAGGAAAGAGGATTGGTAGTGGTAGAGAGCATGATGGCTTATACATGATGGATGACTGTCAAGGTTTAGCTTTTTTTGGAGGACATAAATATGTCAATTAGGAAATAATACAATGGCATAGGAGATTAGGACATCCATCTTTCTTTGTTTTAGAAAAACTATATCCTAGTTTATTTTTTAAAACTCGATTTAAATCCTTATGTTGTGATGCTTGTGAGTATTCTAAACATACAAAAAACTCTTATCTTTTAAGTGATAATAAAATCACTGTTCCATTTATACTTGTTCATTCTGATGTTTGGGGACCCACACAAACGCCCTCTTTATCTGGAAATCAATGGTTTGTTACCTTTATTAATTGTTGCACCAGAATGACTTGGGTGTATTTGATTAAAACAAAAAGTGAAGTTTTTTTCTGTTTTCAATCTTTTCATAAAATGGTTCACACCCAGTTTGATGCTAAAATAAAAATTTTAAGAACTGATAATGGGACAGAATATATGGATAGTAGATTTGGATCTTATTTGGAATCTCAAGGAATCATTCATCAAACTAGTTGTCCTTATACTAGTGCTCAAAGTGGAGTAGCTGAAAGAAAAAATAAGCATTTGTTAGAAGTTACTAGATCTCTTATGTTTACTATGAATGTTCCAAAACCATATTGGGGGGATGCAATACTAGTGACTGCGTATCTCATTAATAGAATGCCTCTCAAAGCTCTCAACTTTAAGACTCCTTTAGAAGTTTTAATTGGAAAAAATCACTATACTGTACACCAAAAATTTTTGGGAGTGTTTGCTTTGTCCATACTAGAAATGTTGGCAAATTAGATCCGAGGGCACTAAATGTGTGTTTATTGGGTATTCGCCAACTCAAAAGGGATATAAGTGTTATCACCCCCCGTCCAGGAAGTTCTATGTCAGTATGGATGTTACCTTTAGGGAGTCTGAACCTTATTTTGGCATTACTCAATCACCTCTTCAGGGGGAGAATAGTAAAGAAGTGGTGATAAATGAACCTGTGGTAACTCATGATCTTATTCAGGAAAATAATAATGTTGATGTTCAGGGGGAGCATGATCTTGTTCAGGAGGATAATATTGTTGATGTTCAGGGGGAGTAGAATGTTGTTGGTCATTTAGATAGACCTGATTTGTTGAGATACTCAAGAAAGAATAGGCCTGAAGAAGCTATCATGCATTCTACACTGCCAGAATCCTCGAGTGAGTTATTGTGACGCGCGCCGGATCCCGCTGCGGCCGCCCGTTCGACCGCCCGCACGTGGGCGATCGGGGCATTTGCGGGTCCGTTGACATCTTACAAATAAATTGCAAGTGCGTCTATGTTGGGCAACAAGGAGGTTTCATGGAGTCGCCACCCAATAGAACATTGGGAAAGTTACTCTCGCCTCGGAGAGCCTAAGACTGCGCTTGGTATCCATTTTGGGCCAGCCAGAGGGGTCATGGAAGGTGAACTTCTCACCCTAAAGAGCCTAGGATTAGCGCTAAAGTCTCGTGACCCAAGAAGTATTTTGAAGGATAACCTCTAACCTCTCGAGCCCAAAGACCAGAGCTGGGTCCGGGATTTCTCATCTATTTCTACCTCAATTATTTTATGATCAAATTTTAATATCACTAATTCGCTCTCTCTCCACACTATGTAATTAATCGAAGACGCATTCATTCATATTCGGAAAGCCATAAATGATCAAATAAATAGTGAAAGCAATAAATTACAATAATACAAGGAGCGGAATACAACTCCCTTTTATCAAAAGTGCAATACATGCATAAAACGGGTTATTCATTTAGATGGGAACGTTGGTTCCCGAATATTCATTTTACAAAAAAGTATAGAATTCTCAAATCGGTTTAGATCTTTTAGTTTGGTATGAAAACGAGGACATTGATCCAGTTTTGTTAACAAATATTCGATTTAGTATAAAACATTTGTGTGGTGGTTATTTTTAAGAGCGGTCGAAAATTATTTTATTATTACAGATCACAAATACATAAAATACAATAAAATAGTAATTGCATATTTCTCAAATAATAAATGATAAATAAATCTTAATTTACCTACCTCGACCGTACCCCAGCCATGTGCCACTCGTGGTTACAATCATAACACAAAATCAATATCAGTTAGTAATGGATAAATAAATAAACAAATATATAAATAGATAAGTAATTGAATAGAATAAATTGAAGAAAATAATTAAAGTTAATAATTGATTAAATTAAATTAATGATAAGTAAATGAATGAATAAATAATTAAATAATTGATATTTAATTTGGTGTGGTGAAAATGAGATTAATGCATGTAAATGACAATTATGGTGATAAAAGCCAATAAAAATAATAATAATATAAACAACAATATTATAAAATAATAATAGATATGAACCAAGTTATAATAATATATTAACAATAATAATAATTATGAAATGCATTAAACATAAAATAATAACATTGAGGATAATAAATGATATAATATTAATATGACAATAATAATAAGCAAATAATAATATTCACACAACAATAACAATAATATAATCTCAATATTAATAATAATCAATAATAATAGATAATACTAAATAAATATAATGATAATAGTAAATATTATAATAAACATAATAAATGTCAATAATAATACAATACCACAATAATAATAATAATAATATTAAATAATGATAATCATATTAACAACAATTATAACAATAATTAATAATTATAATAATAATAAAACATAAAATTAAATAATAATAATCACAAATCAATTAAATAATAATATACATAAATTTAACACAAATTAGATAATAATAATAATAATAATAATAATAATAATAATAATAATAATAATAATAATAATAATAAATATAAATAACAGAATAATAAATATTAAATAATATAATAAATACAGAATTATGAATAAATAATAATAATAATAATAATAAATAAATAAATAATAATATTAATTAATATTAATTAATAATATATTAAAATAAATAAATAAATAATAGGCTCACCGGATTTCTCTCGCCAGAGACTCGTCGGAGCGGCCGTTGGAGACACCGCCGACACCGGATGGTAGATCGGAGCGCCGGGAGTCGAACGCCGGTGGTCACGCGCCGGAAGGTCATCGGATTCGGTCGGAAGTCGCGTCAGCAGCGTCCTCTCTTCTCTCGCCGATCTCTTCCACGCCGGCGCCGATGGCTGATCGGAGGCTGCCGTTCGGTGCGTCTGGGTCTCCTCTTCACTCCGGCGGGGCGCGTGCGGCGGTTCGGCGCCGTGGCTGGCCGGCGGAGGCCTCGCCTCCTTCCCCCCTTTTCTTTCCCTTTTCCAGCGTCGTGGTCTGGGTCTGCTCCTCTCCTTCTTTTCTTATTTCTTCCCTCTATTTCCTTTTGATTTCTTTGGCTTTTTCCTTCTTTTGGTTTGATCAATTTGTGTCTTTGATTTCCCTTTGTGTTTTTCTTTGCTCTCACTTTCTATTCCTTTGATTTTCTCTCTTTTCCTTTTCTTTTCTTTGATTTTCTGGGTCTCGGCTTCCCTCTGCTCTCTCTTTCTTTTCTTTCTCTTTTTTCTTTTCTTTTCTTGGTCTTCTTCCTTTGATCTGCCGAGCCCCCTCCTCTTGGTCTTCTTCCTTTCTTTTTATATTTCTATATTAGGGTTAGCTTGGTCATAATGGTAACTTCCTCCATTTTCTATTTTCTAATTTTTTATTTTTGATTTTAATTGATTTACTTAAACTAACACACTAACTAATTAAATACTCTATATTTATCTAATTAAACCTACTTAATCTAATTAATCTACTTAAATTATCACATCTAATTAATTTATCTAATTAATTAAACACTTTACATATTAACTAATTAATCTTTGATCTTTTACGCATTTTAATTATCTAATTAAACTTACAATATTAATAAATTAAATTAACCCAACATTAATAATTAACTTCTAATTTTATCTACCTAATCTATATTATATATTTATTTTTTCGGAGGGAATTACTAAGGACCCAAAATCACCTTTTGACATCAAACCCGACTCGGGACCCGGTGTCTACAGTTATCTTTTGATCTTGATTTAAATTTGCCCATTGCTCAAAGAAAAGGAGTCAGGTCTTGTACAAAATATTCCATTTCTAACTTTGTCTCTTATGATCATCTGTCTCCCTCCTATATTTGCCTTGTCTCTTTTCACTATGTCTATTCCACAGGATTGGAGGAAAGCTATCACGGATCCAAAGTGGCGAGAAGCTATGATAGAAGAAATGAAGGCGCTCTCAAAAAATGAAACCTGGGAACTTGTTGACTCTCCAGACAAAAAGCTAGTTGGTTGTAAGTGGGTGTTCATAATAAGCTGATGGTTCAGTTGAAAGATTTAAATCCAGACTAGTGGCAAAGGGATTCACTCAGACTTACAGAGTTGATTACCAAGAGACATTTGCACCTGTTGCCAAAATGAATTCAATTAGAATCTTGCTATCTTGTGCAGCTAATTTAGATCGGGATTTGCAGTAATTTGATGTGAAGAATGCATTCCTCCATGGAGACCTGGAAGAAGAAGTTTACATGGAGATACCTCCTAGTTTTGATGATGAAAGAACTAAAGGAAAGGTGTGCAGACTGAAAAAAGCCTTGTATGGATTGAAACAGTCTCCAAGAGCTTGGTTTGACAGATTCAGCAAAACTATGATTTCTTTTGGTTATCAACAGAGTAATGCTGATCATACCCTCTTTATGAGACACTCCAAGGGTAAAATCACTCTTCTTATAGTTTATGTTGATGATACAGTGATGACAGGGGATGATAAAGAAGAAATTGTTCGCCTAAAAAAGCTTTTAGCTCAAGAATTTGAGATAAAGGATCTTGAAGAGTTACGATATTTTTTGGGAATCGAAGTTGCCAGATCAACCAAAGGAATCTTCATTTCTCAGAGAAAATACATCTTGGATCTTTTGGATGAGACTGGTATGCTATGATGCAAGTAGGCAGACACACCTATTGAAAGCAATCACAAGCTACAAGTAGAAGTTGGAAAGCCAGTTGATAAAGAGAGATATCAAAGGTTAGTTGGAAGACTCATTTGTCTCTCACACACTAGACCAGACATAGCCTACTCAGTGAGCTTGGTGAGTCAATTCATGCATGATCCACGAGACTCTCACATGCAAGCTGTCTTTTGAATTTTGCGGTATTTGAAGTCTGCCCCAGGAAAGGGTTTTCTTTTCTCCAAACATGGTCACCTCCACATAGAAGCTTTTACAGATGTAGATTGGGTTGAATCTTTGAATGACAGACGATCTACATGGGATATTGTACTCCTGTAGGAGGAAACTTAGTTACTTGGAGAAGTAAGAAGAAAAATGTAGTTGCAAGATCGAGTGCTGAAGTAGAATACAGGGCTATGGCTCAAGGTGTTTGTGAACTTCTTTGGCTGAGAAAGCTACTAGAAGAATTCAGACTATCTAAAGGAAGAACACTATCCTTATATTGTGACAAAAAAGCTGCCATCAGTATAGCTCATAATCTTGTTCGGCATGACCGGATGAAGCATATTGAAATCGATCGACATTTCATCAAGGAAAAGCTAACTGAAGGCATCTTGAGTTTATTTCATGTGAAATCAGATAGACAGCTAGTAGATATTTTTACAAAAGGACTCAATAGTCGAACCTTTCACACCATAGTTTGCAAGTTGGGCATGTGTAATATTTTTGCACCAACTTGAGGGGGAGTGTTGAATATAGCTGTAAGGTTAAAATATCAGAATTGTTGAATATAGCTGTGAGGTTGAAAAATTGATCATGGTAGTTAGGAGGTGATTTAGGAGCTGTATTTTGATTTAATTTCCAATCTTTCTTGTATAAATTCAGGTTTAATGTTAATACAAAAATAAGAAATCCTACTCTGAATTTCTTCAAAACATTTACCAATGGATTTATTACTTTCGTCGGTAATTGTGGCGTTTGCCGATGGAAAGTACAACTCTCGTCGAGAAATATTTTATTTCCCAATGAAGTTGTTATTTTCGTAGGTAAATGGATTTAGTTAAGACATTTACAGACGGAAGTTTATTTCTCGTCGGGAAATGTAATATTTTTCAATGGATTTATATAACTCCACCGGGAAATATAACCCTAAAATGCAGAATAAAATTTTCCTTTTCTCTCTCTCTCTCTTTCTCTTTCGTAGAATCAACACCTCTCCGCTGCCGTCCTCACTAGCTCAGTGACTCCTCCTTTTTGCCACCGTCCTTGCTAGCTCGGTGACTCCCCTTCTCCGCGGTGCTGCTTTGTCAGTCAATCACTGTCTCTACCGTAGTTTGCTATCTCCTAACATCTATCTTTGCCCTGCACCTGTCTGTCTCACTTGCTGACTCCGTTGCACGGGTCTCTCTCTGACTCATCGCCTACGCACCCCCTTCCACACAATTATAGTTAGGTATCTAACTCTATTTGATTTTTATTTTTATTTTTTATTTATCTTTTTGGAAAATATTGTGTAAGGTCCCGACTTGTACCCTGGTCATTTTGAATACCATTGGGGTATGAAAGTGGTTTAGGTTGTGTATTTGGTCAAGTGTATGTGTTAGGGGCATAATTGGTATTATTTAAAGAGTCAGGGTTAGATTTATCATTTAACGCCTATGGACTAAATTATATAAAATAAGAACTTATATATGTCAATGCATGAATTAAGTTAAATTAATTGGTTAATGGATGATTTAAGAAGAGTCAAAAGACTAAAAGAAGAATTTAATAGGAGGACCAATCGCAAGTTGACAATTGGGTGGTTTAGGTTAAAAGAGGAAAAGGATGGAAACTTCATGGCTTTATAAGCCATGAAGTCGGTGGAATTGGGTGCAAAAAATCTGGCCCCTTCTCCTCTAATTTCCAGCCATTTTCTTCCTTCAAAAAAATACACTTCATCCTCCATAAATTCTGCTCAAGTGTCTCTTTCATTAATTAAGTAAAATTCAAGTGTTTGTGCAAGCTATTTTCTTCTTCCACCATGGGTTTAGGGGATAAAATTGTGAATATTTTATTCTTGATGAATTTGTCATGTGTTTGTAGAGGTAGACAGGGGCAAAGCAAAACGAAAAGATAAGGTGTTTGAAGGAAGAGCCAATTGAAGCTAAAGAAGAACAAAGGAGAAAGGTTTGGGAAATTGATATGTTTTTGTATAGATATTGTTAAATTGCTATAATTAAAGTATGTATGATTTATTTGGATTGAATTGAGTTGAGATTGTTGTGATTATAGTATTGAATTGGCTGATTTGGGCATGTTGAGTTCTAAGGGGAAACTCTGCTCAAATTCCAGCCTGACATTTGTTATTTGTTTTGGGTATAAGTGGAGCTTTAGAGCTCCAAATCATGTGATTCCAATTGGTTTGGAAAGCTAAGACATATATCTAAATATGTATATAAGGAATATAGATCTAATTCTAGCTTTAAGTATGTTAAAAATAGCTAAAACAGAAGGGTTTTTATTTTAGCCGGGTCATAGGAGTAGTTTGGGTTGTTTGAGTCATATTTGGAGTTTTAGTTGTCTAATTACCTGAAATTTGAACCATTTGAAAGTTGACATCTAGGATAACATTTGTTAAGAAGACTACTTTGGCAGAAAATTCCATTTACTAGCTCATTGTGGGCACACAAAATGGGGGTCGAAGTCTGCCCAGATGTAGACTCGGTACTAGTCGTCACCCATGTGCCGACTCGGCCCCAAAGGCTGCTGTACGACACAACATGCCTTTGTCACGAGTCGTCACATGGGTGACGACTCGTGATAGAACTTCAGCCCTAAAACCCACCTTTTGTTATTTCTTGTTTTCATATACTAATTGCAATTCCAATGTACACAAGTAACATTCCATGCATAAATAAGATAAAATGGGAGTTTATATATATATGGAGTAAATATTATAATTAATATGGAATATATATATATATATATTGTGATTTAATAAAATGGCATTAATTTTTATATTATGCATAATTATTGTATGAGTTTGTTATATGATTTTAATTATAAATTTAATGCAAAATTATTTTCATAAGCCAAAAATATTCATGGGATTATATTATGAATTTATATATATAATTTTATTGGATATGATGGAAATTGAATGGTGTATTACGATTGGTTCTTAAATGATAAATTTTTGGTGACCAAATACTCTTAGTATTGCAATTTGAGCAAACAGATTTAAATGAATAATAGCCTGCAAATAACGAGTCATGGATAGATAGGTTGTAACGACCCCAATATCGGGCTAGCCATGAATAGTATTTTTCGATAGTGAATAGTCACACCGGGGTGAATAGTACTTCTCAGAGTCGAAAAATAGTTTATTAGACTATTGGACAGAGCATGTCAGCAAGAGTCTGTAGGCGAAAAATTGAGGTCAAATGGGTCCGAAAAGTGCAAAACAGTGGAACAAGGGGGTTTCAGGGCGTCTGTCACCACAGACGGCTATACCGTCGGTTATAAGGGATGGCCGAGCCGTTTGTAGCTTTCGACGGGCGTCTGAAGACTTTTTTTTTTCAGTCTGGTTTGACCGATTTTGATCCGAAACTGACCGGACCATATCTTGAGTTACGGACCTCAAAAAAATGATTTGAAAATATGGACGTACTCATATTGATAAGTAGAATCATATGGTATTGAAATATTTAATTTTGGCGACAATGGAAAATTGGGATATCGGACTGATAAATAATTATCAGACCGAGAGATGGTTTCTGATTGGTCCAAAAATATTATTAGAGTCTAATGAATATATGTTAAGTGTCATGGAGTCATTTTTATAAGGAATTAACCTTAAAAAGAAAGAAAATGATATGATTTCGGTTTGAATAGTACTCGGACTGACCGGAGATTTGACCGAGGCTTTAAAAATAGCAAATGATGTCCAAAATTTATCAAAATTTCCAGATTGACTCTAGATAATATATAGGAATTTTTGATAGTAAAAAGAGAATTTTTCGAGGATACCAAAAATTTACTGATATGACCGGTTTGATTGAACCTGACCAAAATTGAGTTGAAATTTTGTGTACAATCTAGTTTTTACATGATATGAATTATAGAATCAAATTTGAAATGATTTGGAGTTGGGAAGTGAGAGAACCATAGAAAATTGCTAAATGGGCTTGGAATGGCTAATTGGGCTTTGTAGGTTGGACCATTGGTTGGACCAAGATTGAACCATTTTGGGCCACTATAAAAGCCATTAAATGGCAGATTGGGTAGATGCATAAGCCTTATCTCCTCAACCCTTCTCTCCCTCTTGTTAGCTGAAGTCCTCTCCATCTTCTCTCTTTCAAATTTCTTCCTTCTTGCACCAATTTCCTCCAAAATTCAACCATCCGAAATGTAATTCAGCCCCTCTTTGAGTTGGTAGCAACCTCTAGTATCCATTTGATGGACTAAAAGCAAGAAAAAGAAAGGATTCAAGGTTATATCTCAAATTGGAGGTAAGAGAAATAGGTTATTTTAATTTGATTTAGTGGTTTTAAATGATAGATTAGGATATGTTAAGCGTGTTTATGAAGTTTTATTGTATAAAAGAAGAGGATTGATGAGTGTTTTGTTTCCTTGTATTTTCGGCCATGGAGGAGAATTAAGGGAAAAAAGAATTTTCCAAGGTAAAGGCTAAGGAAAATGAAAGCTTGAGGAGGTTAAAGCATGGAATTGAGATTTGTGATTACCTAATCTAATTATTTTCATGTGAAAATTAGGGTTTTATATCATGTTTGTATAATGGATATGTAACGCCTCATACCCGCAATTGGTACGGATATCAGGTGTCACGACATTATTATTTAATCGATGCTTATGACAAATGCAGTAAATTTTTCTTAACTTATAAACTTATCAAATCATTTAATCCAGTTCAGACATTACATGTAACTTATTATGTCATTCATCAATATCTATAACATTTAACATGTCCATATTAAACGATACATAATCAAGGCTAAACTTTTACATATACATGCCACTAATACTATTCATTTAATAAATTTTTGGCAGCATAACAGCTACCGCTTAACTAATCCAAAACCTGCAATTCAACAACCACACAGCCCAACTCAGGGGCACAACAATTATAATTCAATACTCATTCAAATCTTAATTCCTATAAACTAATCCAATACATATAAACCAATCAAATAACATTTAACTAACTCATTAACTTATAACAATCACATACATTCCAAAAACAATAACAAAATATTCTTAACTTCAATCGACCAGTCTGGTTCGATCTCAAAGCTGATGGGTCACCTGCTCCACAGACGTTCCACTTGGTACCTACACGCAGTCAAATAAACTACGTGTTGAGCATTAAATATACTCAGTGGTGATTACGAATCTAATAATTTCCAATGCTAACAAATGCACACATACATGCATAATAATACACTATTCCTTGCTTCCATTTAGATCACTCACTAAACCTTAGTTTCATTTTACACTATAGTATTTTATTTGCCATTTTTATTGGCAAAAATACAATTTAATCCCTAATATATTTAGAGCTTATCATATCCCCCTTTCATTTTCTTAAACTACCACTTTGCCATTTGGTTCCACTTATTTACCAACATGCCACTATGTAAATTTTCTCCCATTTATTTACTTAGTGTACAATTTACCATATAATTCTCATTTGACTATCACTTTACACATTTGCTCACATTTTTCTCTATCTTACCATTTCCACAGTAATGGTATTCTTATAACACTTCTCTATACTTTTGACATGTAGATTTACATTTTAGTCCTTAAATTATTACTTTCATGTTCATTTTACATATTAGTTCATATTACATCTTTACATTGCATTTAAATTCATTAATCACCCACTTAATCATTTTTATTTATTTAACATATCATTTCATATACAAATTACCGTTTAGTCCTTATTTTATAAATTTTAGGGCAAATTTACATTTTTGCCCTTCTTTTGACATTATTTACGGAAATGCTACTAGTTCATTTCTCTTTTCATTTTAAATTATCATTAGGCTTACAAATTACATATTAGTCCCTGTTGTAGCATTTTCATGGCAAATTACATTTTAGTCCTTGGACTTTGGACTTTTCACGGGAGTGTCATATTAATTTCACTATTCACTTACATGTCACTTATTAGTATACTTTTACACTTAATTACTATTTTGCCCCTACTTTTGGCAAAATTACAATTTGGTCCTTTATTTAACATTTACTTGTAATTTTGTCATTTATTCACTACATTTTCACCTTTATTCACTTCTTAGCTTATAATTTGCCAATTTGTCTCACGACTAATTTTTTTACGGTAAATTACGTTTTGATCCTTAAACTTTTATTTTCTTTGATATGAGTCCTTTTTTTCTTTTAAATTTTCATGTTTACTATACCTTTTGCATTTTCAGGTCATTTTCATCACTATGACCCATTCGGCTTATGATTTGGGTAAATTACGTTTTTACTTCAAACTTTTTACTTTCTTTCACTTAAGTCCTTTTCCATATAACTTCTTATTTTCATGTTACTTTTCACATTTTCTTGTCATTTTACTTTTGACAGAATCATATCATTTTACGATTCTGCTTATTACAGTTAGGCTTTTTATAGATTATGCTTTTATTCATTATACGTTTTACATATTATGGCATATTACATTATGGCTTGTTACATGTTATACTTTGGCATATTATGCTTTTACATTTTATACTTTTACATATTAGACCATGTTATACTATAGCTTTCAAGTTATACTTTCACATTAGGCTTTTATACTTATATCTTTTACATGTTACGTTATGTCATTTTACTTTACATCATATTACTTTTTATCATTTTACATTTTATCGTATCATGCCTTTGCATTTTACATTATGTCATATTACACTCATGTCATATTTCATTTGATCGTTTTACTTTTTGCACTTTCAAACATTTTGCAATCATATCACTTTTATGCCCCTAGTACAATTCCGGCAGAAAATCTGCAAACTGGATATACGGGACGTGGGCCCCAAAGTTCCATTGCACTGCACTAGGGAATAATCCCAAAGGATCACTCCATTATGCAACATATGACGTATGACGTGTGACGTAAGACATATAACAGAGGGCTATGAGAGACTGTAACACCCCAAATCGGGCCTGGTCGGAATCGGCAAGCTAAGTCGGTTAAGTGAAGGGTATTTCGGTAATCTATGTATGAGTAATATGGATAATAAGGATTTATTTACTAAGGAAATTAATTAAATAAAGTAAGTAAAGGAATTATTATGGTGTGTTAGTAGTGTATGGTAGTAGGATGTTAATGGGTTAAGGGATTTCATTGAGTGATTTATGAGCATGGTGCCTTGGAGATATTTGCATAAAAGAAATATTTATCAAGTGGATTATGGGTATGGAACTAAGGATGTAGGATATTTTATGAGAAGTGATTTAGTGTGTGTATGTGTATGGTGTGTGTGTAAATGTAGTCAAAGATATTTTGTGTGAACCAATTAAAGGATGCTAAGTGGGCTAGTAATATGAGGACATTTGGGCCTATGGGAAGTAACCAAGTGGAGTAAGCAATTAAGAGGAGATAAGTTTAAGGAAAGAGAGAGAGAGTGAGAAGGCAGATTACATTTTGCTCTTCTCCTCCTCCTTCCTCTTTCTTTTCTTTTCCTTGGATCATGTTCTTCTCGGTGGCTAGGCATGGGTTGATGTCTTGGTGGAGCTTAAGAGTCTTTTATGGAGGTATGTGTATGGTTTTGAGTGCTAGGGTTCCTAAGAGAGATTATGTTCCCCTTCTTCTCTTTGTTTTGTTTGAATTAGGGTTTTTGGGTTAAGAGTAATTCTTGGGTTTTTGATTTGTGTAAGCTTTGGATACCAAGAGGAAGATTAAAGGCAAAGAGAAGGTGGAGGTTTGAAACAGAAGATTGAAGCTTCATTTGAGGTTTGGGAAACTTTATTTTAATATATATGAATTTTTATATATATATATATATTCATGTATGTTATAAGTTTCTTGATTGTGTGGTTGTTGATAGATGATGATGGTAGTGAGTGTTGGTTTAATTGCTCAATTGTGCATGTGAGTAGGTTTTTGGGTGAAACTGGGTTAGAATGCACTTGACCTTTCTTTGGTAATTAGGCTGTATTGGGAGTTTTAGAACTCCAAATCATTCTATTCTTGAACCATTAGAACCATGAATGCCATTACTTTAAATGTCTCAGAAATAGCCTTGGATAAATTCTCGCTCTAAGACATCGACAAATTGATTACAAATGTAGTGTCCCTGTTGTGTCGGGTTGTTTGAACAGTATGGGTTGTGGAGATCATATCTGGAGCTATAGGTGTCCGTTTGACCTGAAATTTGTTTCATGTAAACGGTAACATCCTAGGGAACATTTGTTAAGAAGGAAGTGTTGGCTAAAAATGAGGTTTAGAGGTTGGTTCAGGCAATACGAGTTGGGCACGTTGAGCAGTCCCGTTTGGCTTCAGGGGTGAGCCTCTGTCGCGACCTCGCGATAGAAAAATGTGTTTTTAAGCTTTTCTTCTTAATTTTTGACCCTTGGTTGGTTTGGGGCACTTGCCTTTCCTTCCCCTTCTTTAGGTTGAGTATTTTGGGCACGTTTTGCTTCCGAAGTGCATCCGAACTTCGTTATTACTGTCTAAAACTTAGTCATTTCTTGTTTAGAGTTTGGAGATAGGATTAATGTTCGAAAATGGAATTATGGTGTTTTTGATGTTCATAATAGTTTAATTGTCATGGTTTTGATTTAGATGATGCATGAAGCCTTGAATGTGAGCTATTGAACTTAATTGTGTTGAATGACGATTAGTATTGATATTATAGTTTGTGTATATGGATATTGTTAGTGGCATGATTTATTTGGATTTCTTGGTATGGATGTTGTGTTCATATTGTCAAATAATGTGTGACTTGCTGGAGATGAGGTAAGAGACCTTTGGATGTGTTTCATGTGTTTGGGGGTGAGTTTGAGGAAGGAAAGATCTTGCAAAATTCTGCAGATTTTCAGAATCATGACTCTGTCGCGATCGCGACACTGTCGCGAGCGCGACAGAGACCGGTGATTCTGATGCTGTGCTATCACGAGCACGCGACGTTATCGCGAGCCCGCGATAGCAATAGTTTGTCTGCTCTCTGTCGCGATAGAGCACATTGTTGGCCTGTGCTATCGCGAGCACGCGACTTGTCGCGACCCCGCGATAGCAATACTTGTCCTCTGTCGCGACCGTGACAATATCGCGAGCGCGACAGAGCCGGGCCCTTCTCTCCTTCCCGCGATCGCGAAGTCCGTCGCGCGTGCGCAGCGAAGAGACTATGATCTCTGTCGTGAGCGCGACAGGGATCGCGAGCGCGACAGATGTGTTGTATTGAATGAGTTTTCTTTGGTGATTCCAATGTTTGAATTCCGAACTTATGATGCCTCTAGGTTTGTTCCTTGACTATTTTATGAAGTATGTTAATATAATTGAATATATTATGCATATCTATACTGATGATCTTTCTCTAAAATTATTATGTTATGCTTAAGTGTAAATTGTATGATGCATGATTGACTTTATGAACTTATTCATATGTCTCACCTATTGCTGATTATGTACAATGATGTAAATTAAGTGATTTGAAATATGATTTGTATGATGCATGACCTGCGAGAGTCAGTCTAGTGGATAGTTAGGCATGCCTAATAGAGTCTATGTATGTGTATCTGCAGCGCCCCTTTGAACGATTTGGACCTTGATCAGGTCCCCGAATGGTTCCTCGCGAACCCCTATTATGTGTATGTGTATGGATCTTATTTAAGGTCCTGTTCAATGAAATGTTGCCTTCCGACTTGTACCTGTATGGTACACTATATTATGTGTTCGATTTGTACCCGTAAGGTACAATTCAATACTCGTTATCCACTATTGTGAGTCAGCAGGTGTATGATTTGTTATATCGTGTTTATAAGTATGCGGTTCTGATCAGTTATGATTATAGTTATGTGAACTAATCAGTGCAGATTTATTGGCTCTCTGGAACACTGTGATTGGAATGCAATAACATATTATTGCTTATGTTAAAGATTTATGTTGCGCAACGGAAGTGTGATGGTATTGTGATTATGTATCTATGCATGATGTACTTTCAAAAGCTTGATTTTCCAACGTGTTCGGTAAATGTATGCATATGAGGACCTGTACTGGTATAACGATACAAGTATTGGCATATAAGTGTATTGATACTGACATGTAATGTATAGGTAAGTGCACATGAGTGAAATTATATGTAGTTATACATGAATATACTTACATCTGGTATGGTGATGTTGTTTTGGTTTGTGTCGCACATATAAGAAACATTTGAATGCACAGCTATTACATGTAAGCATATATATTTCTCGGTAAGAACTATGTGTGTATGAGATTTGTGTGTGTGTTATGCCTCGACGACCATTGTGAATGGCCGTCCATATTATTATGTTTGTTTTCCCCACTAAGCGTTATCGCTTAGCACGGGTTCTTTTTCCAGTGCAGGTGGCAGGTTTGCTTCTGTTCGAGTCGCGCATCTGCTGAGTCGGCCATATAGGAGCTAGAAGTTTTGTATCTTGTTCAGCTTTTGTAATTTGGAATTTTCGTATATCTGTGTAATATGTATATGTAACAATAGATAAAGATTCTGTTGTAATATTTCTAAACTATGTAAATATTTACACACTTATGTATCACTCTTCTTTCTTTCAAAGTTTTTAATTATCCTGGATATGTCACTCTATTTATGTGATGTTTACTTGTTTACTCTAGTGGGATGTGACACTCCTATCTATCTTGGATTCTTCTTCCTCTAATCCGAATAGAAGTCTCCATAGTATAGATTGGGGTGTGACAGAGACTATCGCGAATCTGTCATAGCAAAGCAAGTTGTTATGACTTGCACCGCGGTATCAATGGTGTCCCCATGGCTAGCCAAACATATCCTGAACTAGATTAAACTGCCAGACCACTAAGGGCAAAATTTTCCACATTTGTCAAAATTTACCTTTTCAAAAAGACTTTCAAATCCACTTTCGTACTTTTAATACTTTCATTTTACTTGTAACATGTAACGTATCACTTATCAATGCATTTTCATACTTTATACTTTCACTTACGTTTTACATTTCATTTTCACTTTGAGCATAACGGAATATCTTACTCAAAAATATTCATATATGTTTCATAAATTCAAAATAAATCTATGGACATTTGTTTTCATGTCTAAATTCATTTTAAGTCATAAATATTCAGTTATATTCAAGAAATACCCTAGTGTACACTAGGGTACCATTCGGCCAAGGCGAGTACTTCACCTTACAAATTCTTTTAATTTCATTTTAACATTTCAAATGTTATTTTCAAGGTTCCTAATCATTTTTTTAAGCTTATTATTCATTTACACATGCTTTTAACATAAGTTCACTTAAGTTAATCATTCTGTTCTCATGCATTTCTTTTCACTAAACTTTCCTTTTCACTTCTAATTCACTCACTTATTCATTTTTCATTTCATATGACATGTATACCACATAATCTATCATATTCTTCTACTTAAGCCATTCGGCCATCATAGGGTTTTTTACTAACATTTTAGTTTTCATCCCTTTACCACTTAATTCACTAAATTCAACCTCAATTCACATGTATATACCATTTAGTTTCATTTAAAAACTAGGTATACCTCAATTATACCTAAATATACCGCACTTAGTTTTATTTCATTATTATCACTCCAATTGGCTTAGTTACCCTCCCTAAGCTCAATTAACACCTCAATTTCAATTGTACATGCAAATCACATATAATCACTATAAAACATAATAGAAAATCCTAATTTTTCCAAAGGAAATTCATGGATTAGGTAATCACAAACCTCAATTCCATGCTTAACCCTCCTCAAGCTTTCTTTTCTTAGCTTTACCCTTAGAAACCTCCATTTTCCCTTTGATTCTCCTCCATGGCCGAATTCCACAACAAGAGAATCTATCAATTTCTGGCTTCAATAATCAATTCCAACAACATAAATTACTTATATACATCTTAAACTACCAATATAAACCATAAAATTAAAATAATTCTATCAATTTTTTTCCTTACCTCCACTTAACTCCTTCCTTGAAATCTCTGAATTTCTTCACTTCTTTCCACCCAAAAGTACTCTAATACTTACTATTAGGCTGAAAAGAGGTTCAATTTCGTTTAAGGTCTTGAAAAATGATGGAATTATAAAGAGAAAATAAAAAAAATGGAGGAAAAATAAGAGAAGATGGCCACGGTTTGAGAAGGAAAGGAAATGAGAGCAGAAAACGTGAAAGACCAATTAATTCTGCAGTTTTATGGCATTTAATAGGTAGGTGAGGGTAGGTTTAGCCTATTCATTAGCTCATTAACTAGATAATTATCCAATTATACCACCTCAATTTAATTCTCTCACTTCACAACTTCAATTTCACTCCAATTTGATTCTATAATTCGTATCATATAAAAACTAGGCGGTACACAAAATTTCAACCCAATCGGAGTCCGTTTCTGGTCCGATTCAATCAAATCGGTCCAGATCAATAATTATCAATGTTCTCGAAAAATTCCTGTTTTTCTACCAAAAATTCTACATATCATTTAGAGCCTATCTGTAAATTCTTGAAATATTTGGACATCATATGCTATTTTTAATGTTTCGGTCAAACCTTCAGTCAACCGAGTACTATTCAAACCGAAATCATATATTTTTCCTTACTTTTTAAGGTCAATTCCTCATAAAAATGACTCTATAATTATTAACACATATTCATTAGACTCTAATAATATTTTGGGGTCAATCGAAAATTATTTCTCGGTCTGGTAATTATGTACCAGTCCGATAACCTAATTTTTCAGTGTCACCAAAATTAAATTTTTTTATTACCATATGATTCTAATCATCAATACGAGTGCGTCCATATTCGCAGATTATTTTTCTGAAGTCCGTAGCACTCTATACGGTCCGGTCAAACTTTAAGTTAACCTAGTTATTATTCATATTAGAACTGCTACTTTTTCTTATTTCTGACTTTTGAGACCCCATTTGTTCCCGATTTCACTTCAAATTTTAACGTCGAACTTATTTTGATTTATATTTTCCATTAATCAAATAAAATATTTTTCGACTCCGGGAAGTACTATTCACCCCGGTGTCACTATTCACTATTAGGAAATACTATTTTCGCCTACCCCGGTATTGGGGCCATTACAATTCTCCCCCACTAAAAGAAATTTCGTCCTCGAAATTTACTAAAGTCACAGTCAAAGATGCTATTCTCTAAATCAGCATCAACTGTCATTGTTACAATATGCCACTTTCCATTATTATACAGTATAAATCATTCATCAAAATGTCATTACATATATCATAAAATCTTTCTCCAAAAACAAGAACTCCAAATTTGAGTTACAGATCGTTTGTATTCTGATACAACCATGACCTAATGTCATCCTCAGTCCATCTTTACAATGACATCAAATTCACCGATAGGACAGTTTCTATACACATTATTCAACAATACACTATGACTTCCAGAATTTCTCATTAGAATATCCTGGTCTAACTATGCACTATTAAAATCATTTTCCTTAATTGGCATGTATATGAATTTAACTCAATCACTCAATCCCACTCCGATTTTAGAATTGCCTAAACTTGCTCTGATACCACTAAATGTAATGCCCCATACCCGCAATTGGTACGAATATCGGGTGTCACGACTGTAACAATCAAAAAAGAGCCTAGTCGAAAATTGCGTGTTAAGTCAAAAAATTAAGGGTATTTCAGTAATTTGAGCAAGAGAAAATTTGGATAATAAGGACTTAATTGCTAAGAAATTAATTAAATATGTTAAGTTGAGGAATTATCTAGTGAGGCAGGTATTTGGTAACAAGGATGTAAAGTGTTGCATTGGGAGATATTATATTGTGTAAGTGGAGTATGGTACCACGTGTGTAAAGTGTTTTATGAGAAGTGATCTAGTGGTTTGTGTGTATGGTGTTTAGTTGGGAAGTTAATTGAGTTTTAGACACATGGGATCATTAGATGTGTAACACATGGCATGGTAGGTGAGCAATTAATGAAGAAAAGGAGTGAAGTGATAGGAAGAGAGAGGGAAGGCTGAAATGGGATAGCTTCCCGTGGAAGCTGCCTATTCCCCTATTTTCTTCACTCTTTCCCGTCCTCTCTTCTCTTTCCTTTCTTCATTTGGCTGCTCTCCATTTTTCCCTTGTGTGCTTCTTTGGGCTTGAGATTGGATTTCCTGAGTTTAGAGCTGATTGTTAAAGGTAAGTGCTTGGGTTTGAGTTGGGTTTCTTCATCTCCTTCTTGTTCCTTAATTTCTGGTTTTGATGAGTGAATGAATGGCTTGACTTAAAGTGTTTTGGCTGGGTTTGTGCAAGAATCGGAGGAGAGAAGAAAGAGCAAGGGCAAGGATAAAGTGGTGCCTTGAATAGTAGAGGTCGGATTGAAGCTTCATTTCAGGTTTGGGAGCCTTATTTTTTTTTGTGTTTTAAGTTTGGGAGTGTTTTGCCCTTGGTTTCTCCTTGGATTGTTGTGTGTTATGCCTTGGTTTTCGGATGATCTTGAGTGTTATAGTATGTGTAAATGCATGTTTTTTGGTTGAGTAAGAATGTTGGTTTGGCATGATTTAGTTGTAGTGATTTGCATGTGACTTAGGTGGTAAAGTGTAAAACATGATTTGTTTGCCTTAGTGGTTCAAATGTGAATTCTTGTGTAAATTAGTGTGATTTGAGTGTCTATTGATGTTTAGCATGTCTTGGTATGCTTTGGATTGATGAGGTAAGTGATAGTGCATGATTGAGTGGTTCTGGTGTTGGATGAGTTGGAAGGAAGTGCAGTGAAGAACAATTTCTGGGCAATTCTGGGCTCTGTCGCGAGCGCGACAGAGTACGGAATGACCTTTGGTAGCTAAGGAGCCCTCAGTCGCGAGCGCGACAGAGAGTTCGGTAGGCCAAGCGGCATTGTGAGAGCCCGGTCTCTGTCGCGAGCTCGATAAAGTTTGGACTAGTGCGCGTCTGCAGAGTGTGCTCCGTCGCGAGCGCGCCTTCACGCGCGAGCGCACGACCGGGTACCCTGCTCTCTGTCGCGAGCGCGACGTACGTCGTGATCACGACAGAAAGCCCTTCCTGCCTGCCCTATTTTTTCGAAGTGATTCTTTTGCCCCACTTTGCACGATTTTTCACTATTGCATGGTACATGTTTGTGTTTAGGTCTTGTTGACAGTATTATACTAGCGTCGTAGTAGTGACCAAATATGATGTTTGAGTTTGGATTCGAGACTTGCTTTGATTCTATAGTGTTGTGTTTAGAGTAAGTGTTTTTAGCCTGAAGTGTCAAGGTAGTGGATAATTAAGCATGCTAAAGAAGGGTTAGTGAGTGCAGCTGTAAGCACCGTGTCCCAGAGCGTTCCGGATCAGAGATTACCCTACGATGAAATCGGTATCCGAGACTGTACAAATGGTTTGGATTCGGAGTTACCCTACGATGAAGTCCGTAGCACTCTCTACGGTCCGGTCAAACTTCAAGTTAACCTAGTTATTATTAATATTAGAACTGCTACTTTTTCTTATTTCTGATTTTTGAGACCCCATTTGATCCCGATTTCACTTCAAATTTTAACCTCGAACTTATTTTGATTTTTATTTTCCATTAATCAAATAAAATATTTTTCGACTCCGGGAAGTACTATTCACCTCAGTGTCACTATTCACTATTAGGAAATACTATTTTCGCCTACCCCGGTGTAGACACCGGGTCCTGAGGCAGCTCAGACCAAGGTTACCTAATGATGATAATATTTATTTAAAAATAGACAGAGAATGAAAGCACTTTGGCTCTCTATGGACTGGTGGTTTAAGCAGGGTCTTTTAGGCAAATTCTAATAATTTCTATGAAAAATATAAAAATTTAAAATATAAAATATAAAATATTAAAAATTAAAATTAAAATTAAGGTTAGGTTAATTTAATTAATTGAAGTTATAGGATTATTAAATTAAAGAGAAAATAAATTAGAGGGTAAGTAGAGAGATTAATTAATTAGAGTATATGATAATTAATTAGAGTACATAATAATTTAAAATAAAAGAGGGTATTTAGGTAACTTACCTAAAACTAGGCTATAAAAAGAAAACTAACCTAGACCTAAAAGGGGGCGGCAGAAATAAGAAAAAATAGAAGGAGAATAGGGGAGAGCCGCCAAGAGGGAAAGACCAAGAAGAAGAAAAAAGAGAGAAAAAGAGAGAGCAGACCCAAGAAAGAAAAGGGACCCGAAAGCAAGAGAAAGAGAAGAAGAGAACAGAAACCTGAAGAGCAAGAAATAAAAAAAAAAGAAAGAAAAAGAGAGAAGACCCAAAGAAAGAACACAGACCAAACCCGAGAGTAAGAGAGACCAAGAATAGACCGAAACCGAGAGAGCAAAAGAGTAAACCAAAACCCAGTCCAGAGAGAGCTGAAAGTGTTTGGATTCTCAATCTAGAAGCCATAAATCTGAAGGTAACATAAAACTCTGGATCTCAGAAGGCTATAAACCATGCGTTTGAACATGTAAACCTCTGTTTTTCATCTAGTTTTGTTAATTTTCGATTTTATTTGCTTTGATTTCTGGTTGGTGATATTATGTGATAACTATTTGCTTCATCTTGCCCTGAGTTTGCTTAACATTTGTTATTGTTTTATAAATTAAAAGAGCCAAAAACCACAAAAATGACTTTACTGTTCATCATCTTCGTTATGCCTCTGTTTTTCCTTTTTACATTCCTTGATTTTTGATTTTGTATTTCATGTTTTAATCTTTGTTCTTTCTTGTTTAGTGATTAATTTTGAATGGTTTTCTGCATAAATTAAGCCCTCCTTTCTCTGCTGGCCGCGGCCTCATCTTTCTTGCCCCTGCTAATTTCCGCTCACGTCCCTGCTCCAGTTTTGCATGCATATGATGAGCACTGTCACTGTAATCTTTCATTTTGCATTGCATTTTCCATGCTTTGGGCCAATCTACAGTGCCTCCTTTGTTTTATTTGTCTATTTGTCTTTTTTGTTTTGCCAATCACGTGGTTCACATGAATGTTGTTTAATTTCCTTTCATTGGTTTGCCATTTATTCACTTTATTATTATTATTATTACTATTATTATTATTATTCTATATTAATATATTTTCACATATCATTATTATGATTATCATTAATATTATTATTATGATTATTATTATTATTATTATTATTATTATTTTATATTAATATTTTTTTTATCACTATTGTCTTTTGTTAAATTCCATTTTGCATGATTTTACGTCAACTGTGCATGCCTTTATTTCTTTCTTTGACCAATTAGCACTGTCATATTTTGTTAAATTCCATTTCATTTGCCATTACTTTGGTCACTCTTACTTATAATGATTCAGATTTGTTTTCAATTTTTTGCTTAATTTAATTTGGTACATTATTTTATTTTATGTATTTCATTTTATTTGATTTATCAATTTATTTTATTTTATTTTATTTAATTGATTTAATTGGTTATTCATATTTAAGTGACATAATTGATTGTACATGTTTAATTAATTTAATTGGCTATTATATAATTTAAAATATCATTTAATTGATTGTACTATTTGCTTAAATAATTGTTTATTCAATTAATTTATTCAATTAGTTGCTTATTCATATTATTTATTTGATTAATTGTTTATTTGATTAATTTGTACAATCGTTTGCTTATTTATATTATATTATTGGTTTGATTTGATTCACTAACATTCCATTTTATTTTCTTTCTAATTGCCCCAAAACGTGTTTATTTCACCTTGAGTGACATGTCCGCGCGGGTTAGAGGAACGAGAAATCAAAGATCTTCGTACTTTGGGGTTTGCATTTCTAATTACCGTATTTTCTTCATTATTTTATTTTTTATGTGTTGTATGTAAAAAATGCATTTTAAACTCGCCTGTATTATAAAAATCACATTATTTACAATAATCAAAATTGAGGATCTTTTATTAATAAAATGGACCAATGTCCTATTTTTATCCAATAAAATCTCACCATCAAATGGAGAACTAATTTTTATAAAATGGGATCACTCATCCTGACTTTTAAATAAATGTCTAGAAAATAGTTCTCTAATTTTTAGCTCAATAAAAAGGAACTAATGTTCCTAAAATTCAATAAATGACCCGATTTATGTATGATTTATTTTAAAGTGTTCATTTATTTATGTTGGGCCCTTGTAATTTAAGTATTTGGGGCAAATTCTATTCTTCTAATATAATTTATTCATTTATTTATTTATTTAGATGCTTTCTAATATGGATGAGTTGCGCTTTAATTCTAATGCATCGATCGCGTGACGAGAGGAGTGGAATTACGTTTCATTAAAAACTCATTTATAAGACTTAACTTGACTCATTAATAAAAGTAAAGTTCCGAACACCGTCTTTGGTTTAAGACCATCGAGGTTAGAGACTTCTCCCAATTTTTTGGGTGGCGACTCCAGTACACCTCAAGGTGCCTTTAGGCGTCACTAGACTAGGTGGCATCTCCCCAATGTCCTATTGGGAGGGATGCACCGATGATGTCTCGTGGTGCCCATGATCCAAAAAAGACGCGACCGATCCCTCGAGCCCCGAAAGGCGGGCTCAAAGAGGGCCTTGATGGGTCCGGGCGCGCGTCTCAGTGGCGACTCCACTGGGGAATGATCGAAACTTTGCTTTAAAAGTAAGTTAAGTTAAGTTTTATAAATGAGTTATTAATGAAACCAAAATTCCATTTCTTTTCGAAATTGCATTACACTCATTAGAGCCTTAGAATATGTTAGTTGGTCCCCTATTTACCCCGGTGCGTTCCTAAAACACTACCCTACTTTCACTCATTGTAGGGAAGTGTTCGGGATAATCACCAGCCCAAGTCTTGTGCCATTAATTGTATATCAAATGATGACCCGATTGGTCGTTATGCTCGTGATGAGCTAGACCCGTCGGCAGGGACCACGCTTGGGTAGACCTGAAGTAACACCACCCTCTGACTAAAGCTCATGTAATGACCATAAAAACTTCCACTAGGTTACGTGTACCTTAACAAATGTGCTTGTTACGTGGGTCTTTATATATTAAACCAATTCAAGCTCATTAATTGGGCACTCATTAAAGGCTTTCATGCCCCGGTGGGCTCACTTTTAATATGTTTGAAAGGTCCAAATATATAATGGCCAAAATCCATGCGTATGTGCTTTAAATTAAGAGTGTTATGCTGCTGGTTTTTCACCACGCATCATACGAGCCCATTGGGTTCCCCGTTAATCCATGGATCAAGCCCGCCTAGGAAAGAGCCCGTACGACCTCCTGTGTGATAGGAATATGGTTGGGAGGAATTTTTTTTTCTTATATATGTGTATGTGATTGTGCATTTTTTTTTATGAGTAATAACGGTAAATAAAGTACATGCAGTTTGTCTCATGTACAATAATAGAATCTATACACTTTGTATATAAATTGCTTGTATCATAATTTGTGAATATGAATATAACATACATTTGTTATGCATGTACATAGCAGTACATAGCAACACATACATACTAACATACATTATGATATCCATATCATCCATCATGCGCCATAGCCAGTACATACAACATATGTCACCGAAGGTACGTATCGACATGCATCACGGCACGCATAGGCATACTACCACCACGATATGTAAAAAATAAAAAAAAATAAATAATAAAAAATAAAATAAAATAAAAATAATATCAAATAAAATATATATTCATCATGTATCATAGCATATATATATATTAGTATGCTCACATTGCATATGTACATAAACATTGTGTCCTATAGCATACACATGCTGCTACATATCATATTGTCCACATATTAACATACGTCATTAAGCCGGGCATTATACATGTCATGCATGACAGACACCTTGCACCTTTCACATTGCGTGCCCTATCATGAACATGCATTATCATACCTGCGTTATGCCATGCACATATGAATGCTGCAACATACAAGTTACTCACTATATACCTTGTACATATATCATGCATCATGCCATGTACATATGCCTTGCAAACGTTGTCCATTCCTTGCAATCACTTTCATCACATGTCTTGTATCGCACACACGTGCCACTCACTGTACACAATCATTCTTATACTGTGTCCCATGGCCATGTACATTATTTGTATATATTTTGCACTTTTATGTATATGAGTTTCGCCATCCCTCACAACTCATGAATACACATTATCATGATAGATCATATTCATCTTACATTACACATGTATTCCTATCATCTCTAAATCATGCCATGTGTACATGCACTATGTGTCATAAACATTTATATTCATGTTGTGCTATAATCTGTACTTGTATCTTCATTATAGACTGCTTACATTTACACTACAAATTTATGCATACACATCATTTGTCGTGTATTGTTTACACATTCCTACTCATTTATGATTTTTTGCAGGTGTTTCATACACACGCATCTTTGCATATATTTCATGTACGCATTTTTATACAAAATGTCTTTACACATGTTTCGCACATATAATTCTTACACGCATACACGATACTATTGCATATGCCATTCCATGTACATGATTTCTAACGCATAATTTGTACATATTTTTTTTTTTAAAAAAAAGTTTCTGTTTGCCTAAACAATTTTTGTGTATATACATTTTTTTTATGGAATAAAATTTTTGTGTTAAGTTATATCCTAAAATGATGATATGTTTGCACCTCATTAAGGTACCTCTGATTCAAAGCTTGACTCTGCCTAAGTAGTTCTAAACTATGAATGGATTTGATTTCAACTCTAGAAATCTGAGTTTCATTCCACTTTGAATTAAGTAAGAGATAGATATGTTAGATCTTTAAGAGCTAGATCACATGAAAATATTTGGCTATACCATGTCATTTCTAAGTTCAGAGCACATTTGGCCCGTTTTGAAAATAAAACTGAAAAACTAGTTGTAATTAGGGGATTGGATGAAAACTCACTAAGAGCACTAGAACCTTTCCGATTACCCGTCAAAGTGACCCCTGGATAAGGCTGAATCTAGAAAATGACTTAGGCACCATTTCTTTGTAGAGCTCTCTAAATGACCATTTCCTACCCTTATTTCACAATCGCTTGCAAGCCCTTTGAGCCTTTATTTTGGTATGCTAAACGCGTACCGATTTTATTGTTACACGCGTTAAAACTTCTCCCTTCGCCTAAAATGATTTTGGCTTCCCCTTAGAAGAATGGCCGCTCTAGTAAGGATGGATGTACATTATGACATTTCTTCGGACCAGTAAAAGTCGCCCCGATAAAAATGGGTTTACACTTTAGGGAAAAGAGTTTCAATCTTTGACAATTATTTGAGTCGTTAAAAATTGTCCTGATAAGAATGGATTTACACTTCGGGAAAAGATTTTCAATCATTGACGATTTTTGGGCTATCAAATCATCCTGATAAGAACGGGCTTACACTTCTGAAAGAGATTTTTAATCATTGATGATCTTTGAGGCTTGACCATTGGCAATCCTTTGGGCTGTCAAAAATTTGCCCCGATGAAAATGGGTCTACATTTCAAGAAGGGAATTTCGACCATTGATAATTCTTGGGTTACCAAAAATCACCCTGATAAGGATGGGTCTACCCTTTGGAAAACGAATTTGCGATAATCGATAATTTTTGGGTTACACTTCAGGAAAGGGGTTTAAATCACCAATAAATCTTTTGGGTAATTAGAGACATAAATTTGTGGAAAGAAAAGAAAAGAAGAAGAAAAAAATGAATGAAAAAAAGAAAAGAAAAGAAGAAAGAAAAAAAGAAAAAAAAGAAAAAAAGAAAAGAAAAAAACGAAGAAAGAAAGAAAAGTAGAACTTAGGATAATACCCCGTGATGAATTCAGTAACTATCTTTCTTAGCTTAATTGTTATGTTGAGCTTGATAAGTCAGAGTATTACCGAGTTTAAATTCGAGAATGTCTGGACAGTATGCAATTAGATTGAAAATGATTCCTTCATCCGAATGAACGCTGCGGCCATTATTCTCTAGTGACCTGATCCTCCTTTGATAACTACCTACCTGAGCCTAACGTTACAACCAAAGTAAGACCTATTGATTCTTGGTTTGGCCTTATCTAACTAGCGGAGATGACCTTCTAGTAAGGTTTGGTACGTAGGAAGAGGCGTATGGTGTCTCTTGAGCTTCAAGCAGGAAGCCACGAGTGCATTTGCATTCGAGTTGAGTCTCGTCTCCAAAGTTGCAATTAGAATTTGCTTTCAAATGATGAAAAACTATGTTTTGGCCTTTTGCACATACACACAGAGATCGCGTGGTATGCCTCATATTTACATGCTGATTTAGTAAACATTGATACTTACGTGTTTACCTTCTTGCACTTCATTGGGAATGGCTCTTGAATTCTTTTGCTGAGATTGAATCAGTTGAGAATGTGGATCATTCAGTACGCTTAAAGTCAGATAGAAACTCGAGTTTGAGGTACCTGATAGTCTGCACTCATTTTACAATTTTGGGGTATTTTCTTGTCACTACCCATGAAAATGATACTTTGCACATACTCCCAACAAATTCTTTGTACATATACTTTATGCAAACGTTTTTACACATAATTGTAGCAAACATTCTCATGAATAGTTTTACATGTCCTTTGGCATAAAATCTTTAGCGAGCACATTTCATAGGCACCTTTGGGCATTCATGGCTCTCTAAACTTCATTTTTGTAATCAATTACTTTCATGCATTTTCTGGACATACCCTTGACCTGCATCTCACATGCACATTTTTCGCATGCATTCAGTACACACGTATATGATTTCCCCCGCACATGTTTCATATACATAGTTATATGTGCATACATCGCACACACCCAATCCCTTACATGGCCTTCATGTATATAACACCTTTCACCTATCTTTGCATATGATTCTTTACATCTATACCTATGAATGACTCTCTACATTTATCACATGCACGATCATTTGCATGCATGGTTATTTGCATATATTCTGCATACATAACCCGTTGCATATATCTCTCATGCATGATCCTTCTCATTCATGATCATTTGCAAATATTTTTACATGCATACAGGCCATGTACGTGGCATATATGTCATATGCATAATTCTCGGCATGCATTTCATGTTCGTAGTCCATGCATAGTACGCAAAGTACTCATTTCACAACTCCTTGCAGTTGTCGTATGTCACATTCGCATATGTGTAATATTTCATACAGGTAATTCTGTGCTTAAATTCTACATTCATAACATACATGCATATCATACATGCATAGCTTTCTACATAATTTCCTTGCATATATGATGCCCTTCGCCTACTAGATGGTGTACATCAGTCTTAATCAAGACTTCACATGTCGATAAATTGACGCTTCCGAAACCCTCTCAAGAGGCAAATCTCTAAACCCTCTCAAGAGGCGAACTTCCAAAGCCTTCTCAAAAGGCAATTCTCAAGCCCTCAGAAGAGGCGATTCTTAATCAACCAAAATTCTCTCCAGGGGCAAGTCAACCTAAGTCCTCTCAAGAGGTAAGGCAAATCAACCAGAGTCCTCTCCGGGGGCAATCAGTTCTCTAAGTCCTCTCAAGAGGCGATTCTTATCCCTCTGCATACATTTCTCATGCTTGAACATTTGCATGCATAGCTTTTCACATGCATTCCATGCATACATGGTGCTCGACACTCCTCTCAAAGTCCTCTGAAGAGGCATAAAAAGAAAAAAAAATCTCTGTAAGCCCTCTGAGGAGGCAAATCCTGAAGCCCTCTGAGGAGGCAAAATCTGTAAGACCTCTGAGGAGGCAAATCCTAAAGTCCTCTGAGGAGGCAAAATCCTAAAGTCCTCTGAGGAGGCAAAATCCTAAAGTCTTCTGAGGAGGCAAAACCTCAAAGTCCTCTGAGGAGGCAAAATCCTAAAGTCCTCTGAGGAGGCAAAACCTCAAAGTCCTCTGAGGAGGCAAAATCTCAAAGTCCTCTAAGGAGGCAAAACCTCAAAACCCTCTGAGGAGGCAAAATTTCAAAGTCATCTGAGGAGGCAAATTCTCCAAGTCCTCTGAGGAGGCAGAATCTCGAAGTCCTCTGAGGAGGCAAATTCTCCAAGTCCTCTGAGGAGGCAAAATCGTGAAGACCTCTGAGGAGGCAAATCTTGAAGTCCTCTGAGGAGGCAAATCCTAAAATCCTCTGAGGAGGTAAAATCTTAAGAGAGATTCAACGCAGACACCGAACAATAGGCTAGACACCGTACAGGTAGGATGCCGCAGCAACAAGGGTTAACACGTTGACAAATAGACGGTAACTACCCCAAACAACTCCATTCAAACCCGGAGGACAGCTGTCTCAGGTACGCGTCTCTCTTTTCTTTCTTTGAGTTTTGGCTAACTTAGGCACTCAGGCACTACGTTCCCCAAAACTGGAGGCAACTGTAGACACCGGGTCCTGAGGTAGCTCAGACCAAGGTCACCGGGTCCTGAGGAGGCAAATTCTCAAAGTCCTCTAAGGAGGCAAAACCTCAAAACCCTCTGAGGAGGCAAAATTTCAAAGTCATCTGAGGAGGCAAATTCTCCAAGTCCTCTGAGGAGGCAGAATCTCGAAGTCCTCTGAGGAGGCAAATTCTCCAAGTCCTCTGAGGAGGCAAAATCGTGAAGACCTCTGAGGAGGCAAATCTTGAAGTCCTCTGAGGAGGCAAATCCTAAAATCCTCTGAGGAGGTAAAATCTTAAGAGAGATTCAACGCAGACACCGAACAATAGGCTAGACACCGTACAGGTAGGATGCCACAGCAACAAGGGTTAACACGTTGACAAATAGACGGTAACTACCCCAAACAACTCCATTCAAACCCGGAGGACAGCTGTCTCACGTACGCGTCTCTCTTTTCTTTCTTTGAGTTTTGGCTAACTTAGGCACTCAGGCACTACGTTCCCCAAAACTGGAGGCAACTGTAGACACCGGGTCCTGAGGTAGCTCAGACCAAGGTTACCTAATGATGATAATATTTATTCAAAAATAGACAGAGAATGAAAGCACTTTGGCTCTCTATGGACTGGGGGTTTAAGCAGGGTCTTTTAGGCAAATTTTAATAATTTCTATAAAAAATATAAAAATATAAAATATAAAATATAAAATATTAAAAATTAAAATTAAAATTAAGGTTAGGTTAATTTAATTAATTGAAGTTATAGGATTATTAAATTAAAGAGAAAATAAATTAGAGGGTAAGTAGAGAGATTAATTAATTAGAGTATATGATAATTAATTAGAGTACATAATAATTTAAAATAAAAGAAGGTATTTAGGTAACTTACCTAAAACTAGGCTATAAAAAGAAAACTAACCTAGACCTAAAGGGGGGCGGCAGAAACAAGAAAAAATAGAAGGAGAATAGGGGAGAGCCGCCAAGAGGGAAAGACCAAGAAGAAGAAAAAAGAGAGAAAAAGAGAGAGTAGACCCAAGAAAGAAAAGGGACCCGAAAGCAAGAGAAAGAGAAGAAGAGAACAGAAACCTGAAGAGTAAGAAATAAAAAAAAAAAGAAAGAAAAAGAGAGAAGACCCAAAGAAAAAACACAGACCAAACCCGAGAGTAAGAGAGACCAAGAATAGACCGAAACCGAGAGAGCAAAAGAGTAAACCAAAACCCAGTCCAGAGAGAGCTGAAAGTGTTTGGATTCTCAATCTAGAAGCCATAAATCTGAAGGTAACATAAAACTCTGGATCTCAGAAGGCTATAAACCATGCGTTTGAACATGTAAACCTCTGTTTTTCATCTAGTTTTGTTGATTTTCGATTTTATTTGCTTTGATTTCTAGTTGGTGATATTATGTGATAACTATTTGCTTCATCTTGCCCTGAGTTTGCTTAACATTTGTTATTCTTTTATAAATTAAAAGAGCCAAAAACCACAAAAATGACTTTACTGTTCATCATCTTCGCTATGCCTCTGTTTTTCCTTTTTACATTCCTTGATTTTTGATTTTGTATTTCATGTTTTAATCTTTGTTCTTTCTTGTTTAGTGATTAATTTTGAATGGTTTTCTGCATAAATTAAGCCCTCCTTCCTCTGCTGCCCGCGGCCTCATCTTTCTTGCCCCTGCTAATTTCCGCTCACGTCCCTGCTCCAGTTTTGCATGCATATGATGAGCACTGTCACTGTAATCTTTCATTTTGCATTGCATTTTCCATGCTTTGGGCCAATCTACAGTGCCTCCTTTGTTTTATTTGTCTATTTGTCTTTTTTGTTTTGCGAATCACGTGGTTCACATGAATGTTGTTTAATTTGCTTTCATTGGTTTGCCATTTATTCACTTTATTATTATTATTATTATTACTATTATTATTATTATTATTATTCTATATTAATATATTTTCAAATATCATTATTATGATTATCTTTAATATTATTATTATGATTATTATTATTATTATTATTATTATTATTATTATTATTATTATTATTATTTTATATTAATATTTTTTTTATCACTATTGTCTTTTGTTAAATTCCATTTTGCATGATTTTACGTCAACTGTGCATGCCTTTGTTTCTCTCTTTGACCAATTAGCACTGTCATATTTTGTTAAATTCCATTTCATTTGCCATTCCTTTGGTCACTCTTACTTATAATGATTCAGATTTGTTTTCAATTTTTTGCTGAATTTAATTTGGTACATTATTTTATTTTATGTATTTCATTTTATTTGATTTATCAATTTATTTTATTTTATTTTATTTAATTGATTTAATTGGTTATTCATATTTAAGTGACATAATTGATTGTACATGTTTAATTAATTTAATTGGCTATTATATAATTTAAAATATCATTTAATTGATTGTACTATTTGCTTAAATAATTGTTTATTCAATTAATTTATTCAATTAGTTGCTTATTCATATTATTTATTTGATTAATTTGTACAATCGTTTGCTTATTTATATTATATTATTGGTTTGATTTGATTCACTAACATTCCATTTTATTTTCTTTCTAATTACCCCAAAACGTGTTTATTTCACCTTGAGTGACATGTCCGCGCGGGTTAGAGGAACGAGAAATCAAAGATCTTCGTACTTTGGGGTTTGCATTTCTAATTACCGTATTTTCTTCATTATTTTATTTTTTATATGTTGTATGTAAAAAATGCATTTTAAACTCGCCCGTATTATAAAAATCACATTATTTACAATAATCAAAATTGAGGATCTTTTATTAATAAAATGGACCAATGTCCTATTTTTATCCAATAAAATCTCACCATCAAATGGAGAACTAATTTTTATAAAATGGGATCACTCATCCCTACTTTTAAATAAATGTCCAGCAAATAGTTCTCTAATTTTTAGCTCAATAAAAAGGAACTAATGTTCCTAAAATTCAATAAATGACCCGATTTATGTACGATTTATTTTAAAGTGTTCATTTATTTATGTTGGGCCCTTGTAATTTAAGTATTTGTGGCAAATTCTATTCTTCTAATATAATTTATTCATTTATTTATTTATTTAGACTCTTTCAAATGTGGATGAGTTGTGCTTTAATTCTAATGCATCGATCGCGTGACGAGAGGAGTGGAATTACGTTTCATTAAAAACTCATTTATAAGACTTAACTTGACTCATTAATAAAAGTAAAGTTCCGAACACCGTCTTTGGTTTAAGACCATCGAGGTTAGAGACCTCTCCCAATTTTTTGGGTGGCGACTCCAGTACACCTCAAGGTGCCTTTAGGCGTCACTAGACTAGGTGGCATCTCCCCAATGTCCTATTGGGAAGGATGCACCGATGATGTCTCGTGTTGCCCATGATCGAAAAAAGATGTGACCGATCCCTCGAGCCCCGAAAGGCGGGCTCAAAGAGGGCCTTGCTGGGTCCGGGCGCGCGTTACACCCGGTATTGGGGCCATTATAATTCTCCCCCACTAAAAGAAATTTCGTCCTCGAAATTTACTAAAGTCACAGTCAAAGATGCTATTCTCTAAATCAGCATCAACTGTCATTGTTACAATATGCCACTTTCCATTATTATACAGTATAAATCATTCCTCAGAATGTCATTACATATATCATAAAATCTTTCTCTAAAAACAAGAACTCCAAATTTGAGTTACAGATCGTTTGCATTCTGATACAACCATGACCTAATGTCATCCTCAGTCCATCTTTACAATGACATCAAATTCACCGATAGGACAGTTTCTATACACTTTATTCAACAATACACTATGACTTCCAGAATTTCTCATTAGAATATCCTGGTCTAACTATGCACTATTAAAATCATTTTCCTTAATTGGCATGTATATGAATTTAACTCAATCACTCAATCCCACTCCGATTTTAGAATTGCCTAAACTTGCTCTGATACCACTAAATGTAACACCCCATACCCGCAATTGGTACGAATATCGGGTGTCTTGACTGTAATAACCCAAAAAGAGTCTAGTCAAAAATTGCGTGTTAAGTTAAAAAATTAAGGGTATTTCAGTAATTTGAGCAAGAGAAAATTTGGATAATAAGGACTTAATTGCTAAGAAATTAATTAAATATGTTAAGTGGAGGAATTATCTAGTGAGGCAGGTATTTGGTAACAAGGATGTAAAGTGTTGCATTGGGAGAGATTATATTGTGTAAGTGGAGTATGGTGACATGTGTGTAAAGTGTTTTATGAGAAGTGATCTAGTTGTTTGTGTGTATGGTGTTTAGTTGGGAAGTTAATTGAGTTTTGGACACATGGGATCATTAGATCACTAGTCCAAACTCTATCATGGAACATGAGATTAAAGCCTGAAGTGTCAAGGTAGTGGATAATTAAGCATGCTAAAGAAGGGTTAGTGAGTGCAGCTGTAAGCACCGTGTCCCAGAGTGGTCCGGATCAGAGATTACCCTACGATGAAATCGGTATTCGAGCTTGTACAAACGGTTTGGATTCGGAGGCTTTAATCTCATGTTCCACGAGAAACGAGTCTTTTTACCTTTCGTAGGTAGAAGGGGGAAAACGGGGAGTTTTAAAGTCCAAAAAAGGTATGTTTTCCTCGACGGACGGCCAGCCCGTCGGTAGGAGGCCAACCCGTCGGACAGGTGGCAGGACCGATGAATCCTTGTGTCAGAAGGATTCTTTCGACGCCCGTCGGTCAAAATGGCAGGGCTGTCGGATGTATCCTTGTGTCAGAAGGATTATTTCGACGCCCGTCGGTCAAAAAGGCAGGGCTGTCGGATGAATCCTTGTGTCAATAGGATTCTTCTGACGCCTGTCGCTACTACAGACGCCCATCGGTCATGCCTGGCTTATAAAAGCTTGGAATTTTCTCATAAAAAGGGTTGGAAAAATTTCTAAAGGGAAAAACTCTGCCAAAATTCACGTGTGTTTTCTCTCTCTTCCGATAAACACATTTCTAAAAAGATTTAATCGATTCAAGAATCAAACCATTAAAAGGAGCTAAATTTAATTGGTTTTCCTAAGATTTTGATTCCAAAAATTCAGTTTTTAGAAAAATCAAGAAGGAAACAACCTATTTTCCTCATTCTTGATTTTTATCTTGTTTTCTCGTGAAGCGTGCGGGAAGCCATACACTAACAAGGAATCCAACCAAAAGGTTATTCTGAGGGTAAATATTCTGGATCCTTTTCTGTCCCATTCCTACCTTTATTTTCGATAGTATCTTTGCTTTTGCCCTTATTTTCATTTCTTGCTACTACTCTTCTTGAATTTGTGTAAAATTTGTTTCTTTGATTTTTAAAAGGCTTCTGTTTTATGGGACAGAGGTGACCGACGGGTCATTTGCTATGACCGACTCCCGTTGGTCGCCTTTAAGCATAACCCGTCGGTCACCCCCACAGACGGTTTCCTTTGAGTAAGTGACGGGCTGTATCGGTCTCCTTAACCGACGCCCGTCGGTCATTTAGCATAGCCCGTCGGTGGGTTCTGTCCCACATTTTAACCTTTTTCTTCTCTTCTCCTCTTTGTTCTCTCAAATTTTGATGTTTATTTATAACTTTTTTTTCTGTATTTTAACATCCTTTTGGTTTGTTTTGTGAGAATATGTTTATGTTTCTTGGACTGGTTGGAGCCTGAGAGAGTTCTCCCGTATATGGAGAGTTCGCCCGGTTTAGTTCCCTATCTCTCTCTCTTTTGCATTTCATGTATTTATTTATTGCTTCTCCTGTATATGACAAAATTGTTGTATCTCTCACTAATGTAAAATCGGCCAAACGTTTTATATTTAATAAACTGAATTCTTCATAAAATCAAGGACCCAATGTCCTATTCTTTATCCAATAAAATCCTCACAATAAAAATATCCATTTTAATAATGATGCATGCAAGGACCAAAGTCCTCAAAATAAGCAATGTCCGATTCATGTATGTATCGCACATTTATAAAAGGGAGTTGTATTCCGCTCCTTGTGTTATTGTAATTTATCGCTTTCATTATTTAACTTGTTCATTTACCTCTTTCCAAATGTGAATAAATGCGCTTTGATTCGATTGCATCGTGTGGAGAGAGAGCGAATTAATGAAAATTAAAATTTGTTCATAAATTAATCAAGGTAGAAATAGATGAGAAGTCCCGAACCCAGCTCTGGTCTTTGGGCTCAAAGAGGTGAGAGGTATATCCGATCACTCATTGGAACTATGACCTCCAAGACACCTCTTGTGTCACGAGACACTGACGTTAATCCTAGGCTCCTTAGGGCGAGAGGTTTTCCCTCCAAGACCCCTTTGGTTGGCCCAAAATGGATACTAAGCGCAGTCCTATGGGGTGGCGAATCCATGAAACCTCCTTGTTGCCCAAAATAGACGCACTTGTAAATATCTTTACAAGTTGCCAACGAATCCTCAATTGCCCGATCGCCCTCAAGCGGGTGGTCAGAGGGGCGACCGAGGGGTTCGGTGCGCGTCACCGTGGCGACTCCACTGGGGACTTCGGTTTAAGACTTCGATTTGAAAATACCTCGTTTAACATTTATGATTAAAGTTTAATTCATAAATTTGCTTTCTTTCAAATTTGCATTTGCATCCCATTAGAGCCTCGGTGCATTCCTGAAGCACGACCCTACGTTCACTCAATGTGGGGAAGTGTTAAGGATAATCACCAGCCCAAGCTTCGTACCTAATGGTATATCAAATGATGACCCGATCGGTCGTTATGCTCGTGATGAGCTAGACTAGTCAGTAGGGATCATGCTTGGGTAGCCCTAAAGTAACATCTCCCTTGTCTAACATGTAATGGCCGTAGCTACTTTCCATAGGTGATATGAATCGTAATTCCATGCTTGCTGTATGGATCCTCATGTATTGGGCGAGTCCAGATGTCTTGCTTGGTAACCTAGCCAAGGGCTTTCATGCCCCGGTAGGGCCATGTCGAAATTTTTGGAATGTCTAAATACATGATGATCACTATCCATTCGCTTGTACATTAGCATAGGAGTGTCATGCTGCCGATTTTCCGCCATGCACCATGCGCGTCCACTGGGTCCCCCGCTGACCCTTGGGCTAATCCCGCCTAGGAAAGAGACCACGCGACCAAGTGTGTGGGAGAAATAAGGGCGAAAGGACCTACCTGCTTGCTTGTGTTTTGTGGGTGCTGCATATCACGATCACGCATTCCATCTACATTCCATGCATCACATCTAATGCCTTATCCCTGCAGCCATCATAGATCTGCCTAGGTGGACTAGAACACCTACCGGACGGTTGATCCGAGTTCCTGCATCTGAACTGCTAGATAGAGAAGGCCTTCTAGAGATCTTACCGGAAGTCAGCTGTACCGCATCAGAGATGGCAAACTCACCCAGGGAAAATGACGCCACCAGGGCCATGATTGCAGAAGAAGTGGGTCGATGGTTTGAAGAGTTTGAGGGAAGAATGATGAACATGCTAACTGCTTTGGCACAACAGAATGCTCTGCAGAATCCACCACCACCTCCTCCCGTGAGACAAAATGAGCAAGGAGAGGAAAGAGCTGAGAGACAAGAAGAGCCTATTCGGCCTCCACCAATAGAGCTGAGGTCAGTAGCTTCGGGAGGTCAGAGGAGAAGACCAGTGCTGAGGATAGATGATGACAGGGATGACGACGATGACAAAATGAGTGTTGTGTCTGAGAGAGGGAAGGCTCCCCAAACGGATGAGTTCATTCTGAAGAAGATGGAAGAGAGGTTTGAAGCCATGGCCCGTATACTGAGTAGAGGTCAGGGGATGAACCCGGAGGACAAAGAATTGGAGGGAGAAGACCCAATTCCTTACAATTTCAAGATGCCTGATGTGCCAAAATTTAACGGTACCTCCGACCCGACTGCCCATGTGAAGCAGTACTCTCTGGTCATGAAAGGGACCACTTTGTCTAAGAGGCAGAAGGTGGAGTACTTTTGTTTGAGTCTGACTGGCCCTGCCATCGATTTGTATCATAGCCTCGATTATCGAACTAAGGAAGATTGGGATCTACTCACAGAGGAGTTCTTGAGGCAATACGATTGTAACACCAGGATGGAGGTGACTCTTAAGGACCTTGAATTGCTCCAGCAGAAGGCCGGTGAATCTTTTCACAACTATCTCACCAACTGGCAGAACAGGGTAATGGAAATGCGAAGAAAGCCAGACACCCAAGACCAGATCCGCCTATTTATCAAGAATGCAAGCCCGTATTTGAAGGAGGTTCTGAAAATCAAAGGACTGAAGGATTCGGAGTCTCTGAAAGACATAGCCATTGAGGCAGAGGGAGACTTCTTGGCCCAGAAAGCTAGCAATGATAGTTTCGCAAAGAGAGCTAATACCAGTCAAGGGACAAATAGGTTAGCCGGTCCTAGTGGTAGCACCAGAAGAACGGTTGAAGTGTCTGCTACTGACGCAACTACCCCAAGGAAGTTTTCGAACTTAGGAAGACCAATGTCTTGGGTTTTGAGGCGCTTAATGAAGGAAGGAAAGTTGCAACCTTTGGCTCCTAGGCCTGCTATGACGCAAGGGAAGCCAGGTCACAAGGACAATGAATACTACGCATTTCATCAGCACACAGGCCATCTAACAGACAAGTGTAAGGCGCTGAGAAACTCTATTCAAGATCTGATTAATGACAAGCAGATTTTCGACCCTGACAAGAGGGAAGACAAGAAGAAGCCTAGTTACAATGTCGTGCCGCCACCAGTTTTTATGATCGGATCCAACTTGCCAGAGTGGTACGTACTGCAGGACTTATATGGGAGCAGAGATATTGCTGTTGTTTATTCTGAGGGTAGAGAAGGAAGAGCAGTTGTAGCGACCATTGATTGTTGGTCGAGCAGTGAGAGCGGTGAAGAGGCCGAAGAGGAAGGAGAGGCGAACTCTGATTTATAGAGATCTAATGAGGATGAAGAAGAGGTAGGGGCTGTGACAAGAAGCGGGAGAGTGGTCCCTGAGATTACAAGGGTACCGGAGCCAGTGCAGCCATCGACGAAAAAAGAGCCGGAGGAGAACCAGATTGTCAAGCAGTTGAAGAAGACCGCGGCTCAGATATCCATCTGGGATCTCTTAAGACAGTCCCCTTCTCATAGGCAGAAAGTGTTAGAGGCCTTGACTGAGTCCACTGTTGCCACCACCATTTCCCCATCAGAACTTCTGGGTCTAGTTAAAGGAGGATCGGGGTAGAGATTGGTTTTTTCAGATGTTGACCTGCCAGTCGAAGGCCGCGATCATAACCGACCCCTGTACATCAAAGCACAGATTAACGACAAGTACACCGCTTGCGTTATGGTAGATGATGGATCTTCTATCAATGTTTGCCCTCTGATAGCTCTTCAGGCTTTTGGATTGAGTGAGGATATACTCAGTGGATCAGATTTGACGATCACAACCTATGATAATTCAAGAAGACAAGCCTCGGGAACATTCAAGACCCTGGTCAAAACGGGACCCATTGAGGTAGAGGTAGAGTTTGTGGTATTGCCCATTCCAGCTAATTTCTCAGCCCTACTTGGGAGGCCTTGGTTTCACAGACTAGGAGGAGTACCATCCACGCTGCATCAAATGATAAAGTTCCCACGTGAAGGGGAGGTGGTAACTATTAAGGCGGCCAGGGAGAATCAGGTGTCAGCTCTTGAAATTGCTAATCAGCCATTCAGTGGCTTCCACGTGTCTATGATAGGAGAAGAGCATGGACCAGTGGATAACCAAGCAGTGGTTAACATGATGAAAAAGATGCACTATCTCCCTGGGGCTGGTTTGGGTAGAAACTCTCAGGGGCTACAGACTGCGATCACCACTCGAGGTCAGAAAACCAGAAGGGTCTGGGGTACAGAGGCGGTTTTGGCAAGAAGAAGACGGCATATAAGATCCCTCATATCTCAGAAAGCTTTGTGCCCGCATCCTCAGTATGCGCCTATATTGGTGAAGATGAGCCACAGTGAGTGAATGAGAGGATTGTCCCCGGATTTAAAATCTTCAACGATGCATTTGACTGGGATGTCGGGGTTATCAAGACCGTTGAGAACTTCTGGGATGAAGAGGTCGTGACTCAGTGCATTGCTTGGGATAGAGGTGAGCCCGAAGAGGTAGTCACAGAATAGATGTTAGCAGCCAGGCTGAAAGGGAAAGAAAAGATGATAGAGGCATAATTGAAAATTGGGGATTTGAAGATTTCCTCAGATATACCTGAAGGGCCTCTGCTGAATCAAGAAGCCGATGAGCGAGATGCAGCAGCATCAACCTCTAGGGAGGCAGAAGAAGACTCTAGCTTAGATTGTCTTTTTATTCCAGAACTTTTTTATGATGTAAATGACAATTATAATATTATCAATAAGGCAAATGATTTCTCTTACTTGTGCGATGTTTCCAACGATTTCAACATGCATGAATATGATCATATTCCATCAATTTTTGATATTGATTCCACTGATACAACGCCTTTTAATCTTGGAACCTTGAAAAATCCGAAAGAAATTCTAATAGCATCAAATATAACTCCTGATGAGAGAGAAAAATTTGAGAGAATAATAAGAAAATATGAAAAAGTTTTTGCCTGGACATATGAAGACATGCCAGGGATCGATCGGAACGTAGCGGAACATGCTATCCCGACTTATCCTGATTATAAGCCTGTAAAACAGAAGTTGAGAAGACTCAGGCCAGAATGGGCAGACAAAGTCAAAGAGGAGATTCGGCAGCAGATTGAGGCCAAGTTCCTTGTTGAAGTGCAGTATCTTACATGGTTGGCAAACGTAGTCCCTGTAGCAAAGAAAAATGGGAAGGTCAGGGTATGTGTGGATTATCGAGACCTGAACAAGGCCTGCCCTAAAGATGATTTTCCACTGCCCCACATTGACGTGTTGATAGACAGTGCCGCCAACTGCGCGATGTACAGCTTTGGAGATGGTTATGTGGGCTACAACCAGATCCTAAACAAGATAGCTGACCGGGTTAAGACCGCTTTCATCACAGAGTGGGGGACCTATGCCTACCGAGTTATGCCTTTTGGCCTGAAGAATGCAGGGGCCACATACCAGAGGATGGTGACCAAGATTCTAAGCGACCTGATCCACAAGGAGGTGGAGGTGTACGTAGATGACATGATGGTCAAGTCAGCCACCAGAGAGGGCCATTTTGAAGCTCTAGAGAAGTTCTTCACCAGGATTGATAAGTACAATCTGCGACTTAACCCCAAGAAGTATATCTTCGGAGTGACTTTAGGAAAACTGTTGGGACATGTCGTCAGCCAGAGGGGAATAGAAATTGACCCGAACAAGGTAAAGGCCATCACAGAGATGCCCGTGCCACAAAAGGAGAAGGATGTAAGGAGCTTCCTGGGCAAGCTGCAATATGTCAGCCGATTCATTGCCAAGCTCACTTTGATGTGCGAGCCCGTTTTTAAGCTGCTCAGAAAGAATCAGCCTGTGGTCTTGAACGAAGACTGCCAGAAAGCTTTTGACAGCATCAGGGAATATCTATTGAATCCGCCAGTGTTAAGGCCGCCGCAACCGGTCAAACTGCTTGTCCTGTATCTGGCAGTGGAAGGCAGTCTGTGGGTGCCATGATGGCTCAGGAGGATGAATTTGGAGTGGAATTCAAAATTTATTACCTCAGCAAGAAGTTCCTAGCTTATGAGATAAAATATGCTGAGGTAGAAAAGATCTGCCTCGCAGTGATTTGGGCATCAAAGAAGCTGAGGCATTATTTCCATTCGTACAAAGTTCAGGCAGTGGCCAAGCAGAATCCGTTGAGATATTTGCAAGAAGCACCGTCTTTGCTTGGTAAGATGGGGAGGTGGCTGCTTTTGCTACAGGAGTTTGATGTTGAATACATCACTCGCAAAACTATTAAGGGGCAAGCCGTAGCCGAATTTCTTGCTGAGCATCCTATTCAAGGAGACACCCTCGAGTTCACCTTTCCTGATGAGAGCATAGTCGCAATTTCTGTCCAAGGATGGCAGTTACACTTCGACGGGGCAGTGAATAACAAGGGGGCCGGAGTTGGAATTATTTTGACAACCCCAGATAATGAGAAACTCCCTCTAGCCAAGAAGTTGAGGTACAAAGCAACCAACAATGAAGCCGAATATGAAGCATGCACTTTCGGGTTAGAAGCTTTAGCTGCTTTGGGGGCAAAAAACGTAGAAGTCTTTGGTGACTCATCCTTGGTGATTAACCAGATCCGAGGTGAGTGGGCTGTAAAAGAAGAGCGGCTGGTACCCTATGTTGAATATTTGAAAGAGATATGCGGGCAGTTTGAAAGCTGCACTTTCCACTTCGTGCCAAGAGATGAGAACCGTCTAGCTGATGCGTTGGCAACCCTAGTGTCGATGTGGGATAATCCTGAAGAGGTAGCTATGAAACCAGTGCTAATTTCGAGTTCTGAGAAGCCAAGCTTTGAGATCAAGCCAGTAATGGAAGTAGAAGTGGCGGATGGAAAACCATGGTACTTTGACATTATGAATTATTTGGAAAACGCTAGGTTTCCAGAGGAAGCTAACGAGAAAGACCAGATAATGATTCGAAAGCTATCTACTCAGTTCGTATCCTTGGAAGGAGTGTTGTACAAAAGGCAGGCAGACGGGATTTAGCTCAGATGCTTAAATGAAAAAGAAGCCCGCAAGGTAATGGAGGAGACCCATGCAGGCGTCTGTGGGGCTCACATGAACGGTTTAACTCTGGCAAAGAAGATCATGAGGTAAGGCTTCTATTGGCTTACGATGGACAATGACTGCTCAAAATATGTTAAGCAATGCCAGTTATGCCAGCAGTACGCAGATTTGAGACATCTGTCAGTATCAGAGCTACACAATCTGACATCGCCTTGGCCTTTTGCTGCTTGGGGATAGATATCATTTGAAAGCAGCCCTCGCACGCGTCCGAGCGCTCCGCCGAGCCGTACAGCAGAGCCTCTGTCGCGAGCGCGACAGAGAGCTCGGTTGCCAAATTGTTGGGTTGGCAGCTCACTGTCGCGAGCGCGACAGCGAGATGCCCTCGTTCCCTCGCGAGATCGCGAAGGTTGCTGTGATCGCGACCTGAGCCAAGTTGCCTCTGTCACGATCGCGACATCCGTCGCGATCGCAACACTCCTGGTTTCCAAATTGAGTTTTCGTTTATGATGCCAATGTGTGAATTCCGAACTTATGATGTTTTTAGGTTTATACTTTGACTATTTTATGAAGTATGTTAATATAATTGAATGTATTATGTATATCTATACTTATGATCTCTCTCTAAGATTATTATGTTATGCTTAAGTGTAAATTGTATGATGCATGATTGACTTTATGAACTTATTCATATGTCTTATCTATTGTTGATTATGTACAATGATATAAATTACGTGATTTGAAATATGATTTGTATTATGCATGACCTGCGAGAGTCAGTCTAGTGGATAGTTAGGCATGCCTAATAGAGTCTGTATGTGTAGCTGCAGCGCCCCTTTGAACGATTTGGACCCTGATCAGGTCCTCGAATGGTTCCTCGCGAACCCTATTATGTGTATGTGTATGGATCTTGTTTAAGGTCCTGTTTTGGGAAATGCTTTTGAACTATGGAAAGTGACAGTACTTTACGATTTGTACCCGTAAGGTACAGTTTGTTACTCGTTATCCACTATTTTGAGTCAGCAGGTATTTCGGTTGCTTTATCTGATATGAATATAAGAATATGATATCCGAATGTGTAAGATTTCGGTCATATGAACCAGTTATGAATATAAGAATGTAATATCAGTATGAGTATGATTTTGGGATGAGTGAATGTGCTTACAAATCTCCTAGTAGGCTTAATGTAACTCTAACCTGCATATTGTACCTTTGTCCTTATCTGTAAATGATCTTGTATATAGTATGTGTGATTGAAGTCGGTGTGGCATATAATGTTGACACTACATTTCTGTATAGTAATATGATAAATTAACATGTATATGAATGCGAGTTTGAATTACTGAATACGATGGTTGAAGTATATGTATATTAATATGAATATGTATTGTTAGTTATTAAGACTAAGTATACTTGTAACACCCCAAATCGGGCCCAGTCGGAATCGGCAAACTAAGTCGGTTAAGTGAAGGGTATTTTGGTAATTTATGTATGAGTAATATGTATAATAAGGATTTAGTTGCTAAGAAATTAATTAAATAAAGTAAGTAAAGGAATTATTATGGTGTGTTAGTGGTGTATGGTAGTAGGATGTTAATGGGCTAAGAGATTTCATTGAGTGATTTATGAGCATGGTACCTTGGATGAAAAGTGGGTTATAAGAAATGTTAGGGTGTGACTTAGGTTTGATAACATGGAGATATTATTGTAGGAGGTACTTGTGTGTGTTTGGTGTATGGTGCATGTGTGAGTAAGTCAAAGTGGGATTGAAGATTATGACATGTGTACCTATAGGAAGTGGACAAGTGGAATTGGTAGGTGTACATTAAGTGTGAAAAGAAAGACAAAGTGAAAGTAAGAGAGGAGTCCACGTTTATTTTCCTTTCATCTTCCCGATTTTCCATTTCCTTTTCTTGTCTTCCCTTTCTTTGCTCAATCTCTTGGTTTTGAATAAATTAGAAGTGATTTAGTGGAGCTTGGGAAGTAAGATTGTTAAGGTAAGTTGGGGTTTTAGGGTTCCTACGGTTGGGTTCTCCTTCTTCTCTTTTTATTTCTTTTGATTTTGTGTGAGTTAGGGTTTTGGATTAAAAGTGATTTCTGGCTTTTTGGTTTGTGCTAGTTGGTGGTAACAAGAGGAAGCTCAAGGGCAAGGAAAAGATTGTATATAGAAGCTAGAAAGTGACTTTGGATCTTTGATTTCCAGGTTTGGGAAATTTTATTGTATATATATGAATTTTTGTTTATATATTCATGTATGATATAAGTTTCTTGATTGTGTGGTTGATGATAGATGATGATGGTAGTGAGTGTTGGTTTAAATTGCTCAATTGTGCATGTGAGTAGGTTTTTGGGTGAAACTGGGTTGGAATGCACTTGACCTCTTTTTAGTAATTAGGCTGTATTGTGAGTTTTAGAACTCCAAATCATGCGATTCTTGAACCATTAGAACTGAATTCCGTTACTTTAAAAGTCTCAGAAATATCCTTGGACTAAATCTTGCTCTAAGACCCTGAATTTTGGATAACACCGTAGTGTTTCTTTTTGTGTCGGGTTGTTTGACCAGTATATGTTGTGGAGTTCATATCTCGAGTTCTAGATATCCAATTGACCTGAAACTTGTTCCATTTGAAAGTTAATACGTAGGGAAATATTTGTTAAGAAGAACACTTTTCCTAAATATGAGGTTTAGAGGTCAGTTTTCACGATGCTAGTTAGTAGTAAAAAGCAGTCTGTTAAGGTTGCTGAGGCGAGCCTCTGTCGCGGGCGTGACAAGGGTCGCGACCTCGCGACAGAAAAGCATGTTTTGAGCCTTTTCTTCTCTATTTTTGAGTCTAGGGTTGACCCGGATCAATCCCGTACCTTTTCCATCAGTTCTTATGCATGTTTAGGGTATTTAAGTGGGTATATAAGTAGTTGTTTTGGGAAAAACTTATGAGTATGATTAAGATTGGTGATTTAACTAGTAATTAATAATAGATATAACTCCATGAAGGTTTGTTTATTGATGAGTGCTATTATGTGATGGTCTCATGAGTAACCTTAGCATGATGTACCATATGTATGAATGCATTTAATGTGGGTGCAATTGAGATGATTGACGAATAATGTTGTTATTATAGATTGTGTATATGGATATTGTTAATGGCATGTTTTATTGAAATACTTGATACGAATGTTGGATCTAAGTTATCAATGATGTGTGACTGACTGGAGATGAGGTAAGAGACCTTTGGATGTGTTTCGTGTGTTTGTGGGTGAGTTTGAGGAAGGAAAGATCTTGCAAAATTCTGCAGATTTTCAGAATCATAACTCTGTCGCGATCGTGACACTGTCGCTAGCGCGACAAAGACCGGTGATTTTGATGCTATGCCGTCGCGAGCACGCGACGCTGTCGCGACCCCACGACAGCAATAGCTTGTCTGCTCTCTGTCGCGAGCGCGACAACCGTCGCGATTGCGACATAGCATATTGTTGGCCTGTGCTATCGCGAGCACGCGACTTGTCGCAACCCCGCGATAGCAATGCTTGCCCTCTGTCGCGATGACATCGCGAGCGCTACAGAGCCGGGCCCTTCTCTCCTTCCCGCGATCGCGAAGTCTGTCGCGCGCGTGCAGCGAAGAGACTATGGTCTCTGTCGCGAGCGCGACAGGGATCGCGAGTGCGACAGATGTGTTGTGTTGAATGAGTTTTCCTTTGGTGATTCCAATGTTTAAATTCCGAACTTGTGATGCCTTTAGGTTTATACTTTGACTATTTTATTAAGTATGTTAATATAATTGAATGTATTACGCATATCTATACTTATGATTTCTCTCTAAGATTAGTATGTTATGTTTAAGTGTAAATTGTATGACGCATAATTGACTTTATGAACTTACTCATATGTCTCACTTATTGCTGATTATGTACAATGATATAAATTATGTGATTTGAAATATGATTGGTATGATGCATGACCTGCGAGAGTCAGTCTAGTGGATAGTTAGGCATGCCTAATAGAGTCTATGTATGTGTAGCTGCAGCGCCCCTTTGAACGATTTGGACCCTGATCAGGTCCCCGAATGGTTCCTCGCGAACCCCTATTATGTGTATGTGTATGGATCTTGTTTAAGGTCCGTTTCAATGAAATGTTGCCTTTCGACTTGTACCTGTATGGTACATCATATTATGTGTTCGATTCGTACCCGTAAGGTACCATTCAATACTCGTTATCCACTATTGTGAGTCAGCAAGTGCATGATTTGTTATATCGTGTTTATAAGTATGCGGTTCTGATCAGTTATGATTATAGATATGTGAACTAATAAGTGCAAATTTATTGGCTTTCTGGAACACCGTGATTGGAATGCAATATCGTATTGTTGCTTATGTTAAAGATTAATGTTGCGCAACGGAAGTGTGATGGTATTGTGATTATGTATCTATGCATGATGTACTTTCAAAAGCTTGATTTCCTAACGTGTTCGGTAAATGTATGCATATGAGGACATGTACTGGTATAACGATACAAGTATTGGCATATAAGTGTATTGATACTGACATGTAATGTATAGGTAGGTGCACACATGTGAAGTTATATGTAGTTATGCACGAATATACTTACATCTTGTATGGTGATGTTGTTTTGGTTTGTGTTGCACATATAAGTATATGAATATGATAAGAAACATTTGAAGGCACAGCTATTATATGTAAGCATATATATATTTCTCGGTAAGAACTATGTGTGTATGAGAATTGTGTGTGTTATGCCTCGACGACCATTGTGAATGGCCGTCCATATTATTATGTTTGTTTTCCCCACTAAGCGTTATCGCTTAGCACGGGTTCTTTTCCCTGTGCAGGTGGCAGGTTTGCTTCTGTTCGAGTTGTGCATCTGCAGAGTCGGCCACATATAGGAGCTAGAAGTTTTGTATCTTGTTCAGCTTTTGTAATTTGGAATCTTTGTATATCTGTGTAATATGTATATGTAATAATAGATAAAGATTCTGATGTAATATTTCTACTCTATGTAAATATTTACACACTTATGTATCACTCTTCTTTCTTTCAAAGTTTTTAATTATCCTGGATATGTCACTCTATTTATGTGATGTTTACTTGTTTACTCTAGTGGGATGTGACACTCCTATCTATCTTGGATTCTTCTTCCTCTAATCCGGATAGAAGTCTCCATAGTATAGGTTGGGGTGTGACAATACTGATTTGCATACTTATGAATGTGATCTTGAACTAGCATACGTGACAAATTTAATACGATGCTATATAGTTCCTTACTGTTAGCTATCGTAGTAATTTCGTTATATTAGCATGTGTTTACGTTCTTGGCATGATAATTGGGTGTGTTAATCATATGAGTATATGACCGCAGATAGGAACATTTGAATGCGTGGCTATTGTATAAAGCATGTATAGTTATCTGTTAAGACTTTATGCATTCCCTGTTGGGTATGTGTTATACCTTGGCGACCGTTGTGAATGGCCGTCTATATTTTTGTATATTCTCCCCACTAAGCGTTATCGCTTAGCATGGGTTCTTTTCCCAGTGCAGGTGGCAGGTTTGCTTTTGTTCGAGTCGCGCATCTGCAGAGTTGGCCATATAGGAGATAGAAGTTTTGTATCTTGTTCAGCTTTTGTAAATTGGGACTTTTTGTATATCTGTGTAATATGTATATGTAATAATAAGTAAAAATTCTGATGTAATATTTTAAGCTAGGTAAATATTTACACACTTATGTATCTTTCTTACTAGGTTTCTGTTGTATGATTATAAGTATGCATGTGTGTATGTTTTCTCTTAGTGTATGCGCCTTGGCATAATATGTACGTTCAGGTTCCTCTCTTTAAATTTGAATTTCTTCTGTATTTTTATATGCTTTGTATTGCTTCTATTCGGTAACACACCTACTCGTACGGCTTCCTACTCCCTTGCGGATGGGTTCGCCTACGTATGGGTTGGGGTGTTACATGCACATCGAGAAATGATGCAGAAAGTGGCTTGACAGAGCCTGCAGAGGGGAACACACCTCGATGGCCCATCAATGACCACATAAGACAGTGGGAGCCAGGCAGACGTGAAACTGATGTTGTCATCTGACAGTTCGCCAAATCTGGTAGTGCCTTCCCCAACAGTGGCACACTCATACAGCCGTTGACGCGGAAGGAAATGACTTGGCGAGACAGTGGAATGATCCGAGGAGGTGGCTCAGACAACAACCTCAGTTTCTCTTGCAACCAGATCTATATAAAAAAAAGGCCATTGGAGTAAGTAGGGTTTACTTCAGGCAAAAGTAAGGCAAAGGGTTGTGTGAAAATCCGAAAGGACGCACCTCCCGCTAAAAAAAACTAGTGTAAAAATCCATAAGGGACGCACTACCTTTAAAATAATGACGTACCTGGAGCAATAAGGGGCTGCTGGTGAAAGTAGTGGTGGATCCAGAGCTCACAGAGTCCAAGCCCAGGATAGTTTCAGCTAAAATGAGTGGGAAAGGTGATGATCCCCGATGGAAGTTGCTCAGAACCCCGAATAGGTGAGGGTCGCCTGTCAAACCCCTTGGAACCACAGTGAGAAAGTTCGTCATGCAAAACAGAAATATGGAGCTTACCCGGTAAGTGGGGACATCAGTAAACAGATCTAGAGCCTCAATCAGTGGCTCCAAAATGAAGGAAGAGCCCGGAGAAACCAGTCGAGTAGCCTCAGAAGGGGGTATGCCGAGAGCCATAGCTATATCCCGAGTCTGGAGTAGACCGCAATGGGGGATGCAGGGCAGAGCGTTAGGGGGGTACCAGGCTCCAAGAATGGCAGCTAACTCCTCAGGCAGGGGGCACAACTCCTGATAAGTGAACCGAAAGACGTGAAACCGGGGGTTCCAGAAGTGAGTCGCCGCCAGAAGAAGGTTCTGGTCAACCTTGACCCGACGCAGATATTTTAGCCTAGACAGGGAAGACAGGGCGCCTTTTTCCCAAGTGTGCTTGTCATCTAGGATGCGGTGCATTCTTTGGAGAAGAGAGGAAGACATTTTGAGAATAATAAGGGGCTCAAGATGTTGGGAAAATGAAAAGACACAAAAAAGCAAAATTTTTGGAGAATTTATAGAGAAGCGCCACCGACGGCCTACCCGTCTCTCAAAAGAGACGGCCTACCCGTCGGTAAGAATCCACCTAGCAGATGCATACGTCAGCATAGCATTAATCACAAGCATTAAATGCACATTAATTGGGGAATGGTGAACGACAGACGGACAACCCATCGGTCGCTCCTAGAGACGCCCAGCCCGTCGGTCATGAAACTCTATATAAGGGTGAGTGACAGACGGACCAGGGGCTGCTGTCACTTTCACTTTCCCTCTCAAAACAGTTTTTTTTTTTGCTTTTTTTCTGCATTTTCAAGTATTTCTTCTCCTTTTTCTTGCAATATCTTTATCTTTTCGCGTTCTTCACTCGCTGGACGCTCATTTTTCTTCAGTTTTTCTACGCTTTTCGCGACTGCAAGTAAGTAAAATAACTACTTTACCTTTTAATTTAATTTATTTCTTCTTTATTTCTTCTTCTTTTAGCCTTAAAAATGGTTAGGATGCTTTAGATGTCTTAAATATTTAGGGAGAATGCTGTCCGTTTCTTTAATAATTTTTAGTACAATTAATCTGAGCCTTTGCATGATCACATAGAAATAAGACTTTTCTATATCTTTGTCACCTTAGAAATAAGCTTTCTAGTGCATATATTGTGTTGTTGGGGGCACACCCTTGCCGGGGTGCGTCCCATTTATATATATTGTTGTTGAGGCCTGAGGCCTGTTTTGATGCCTTTTTTTTTTATGCAGGAGGTTGGGCATACCCTTGCCGGGGTGCTGCCCAAATTTTCTTTTTTTATTCTAAAATTGATTATTTTTGTGTATAATGCATGTCTTGGGATCTAAAAATGCCCATTTTCATTCGCTTTCAAAATATCTTTTTCTACGCTAAAGTGGGGTACACCCTTGCCGGGGTGCTGCCCATTTTTATTAATCTTTAATTCCTTTTATGCCAATTGCATGTTTTTCTGCTTTTATTATGTGCAAAGCATGCTGGGCAACATCCCTTGACGGGGTGCCGCCCATTTTTTTTTATCTTTTTATTATCTGTTTCACCTCGTACTCGGGCCGCTATCGCCCAGGTGAGGCCCCAATGGGCTTTCACCTCGAGAACGAGCCTAATAAATGCCTGTTTCATCAAATTTTCGTTATCTAACATTCCTTTCGCAGGATGCCTCCTATACGCAAAGCACCACAGGTCCAGCCCGAGGTCGAGGTTCCAGGTTGGATGGACGGCGAGTCAGCCTAGAGATACAGGGCGCTGGCTCAGGTAGAGATCCAGGATAGCCGCTTTGTGTCTCGGCCGTTCCTAGAGGCCCTAAGGATGGCCTCGGAGGTCGACATGCTTATCGAGGGCGCCGGATGGACCGAGTTCCTTGAGCCTGCTTTCCAGACCTTCCCTGAGGCTACCCGACAGGTGCTAGCCACCCTGCGATACGGCGATTTTCAGAGATCAGATACAGAGCCGGGGGTGGTACAGTTCTGGTTCGACGGCCAGCATTTCAGCGTCACCAGGCAGAGGTTCGCAGAGGCCATGGGACTTCTTAGAGAGGAGGGGGTCGAGATCCCACGGCGAGCGGTGAGACGTGCCCACTGGGCGGCCATTGCCTTACCAGGAGTGCTGTATGACCACGATATAGCGAAGAGCACCGTACTGGTGTCTCAGGCACTCCGGTACCTGCACAGAGTGCTATCCAGTTCGTACCTCGGTTGAGCTGGTAATCCAGGATCGCTTAACGTGGACGAGATCTGGAGCCTCTGGGCCATGGTGGCAGGCCAGTGCCTCAACGTTAGCCATGAGATCTTGGCTAATCTGATCAGAGTTGGCAGAGGGTTGACGCCCGTGGTGATAGTAGGGGGGTCATCACTCGTTTGCTTTTAGGGTTAGGAGTTGCCCCGGATAGGCTGAGAGCACCCTTGGATGAGGGGATACATGTGGATGCCTCCGCAGCGGTACAGATAGGGATGATTTCGCAGCTGTCAGGGCAGGCAGAGGCCTTCAGGTTGCTATTTATCCATGAGACCCAGGCGGATCTTCTCCCTTCCACCCTTGGGTCCAGACCCAGAGCAGCCAGAGCAGCAGCCTCCTCAGCTAGAGCCAGAGCAGCAGCCTCCTTAGCCTCCTCAGCCGCAGACTCAGCTGCAGCCGCAGCCCGAGCAGGAGCCGCCCCGGACTCCGTTGGATTTCGACGTGGAGTTCACCATGGACGAGCTGTTCGGTTCTTCACCGGCATCCAGGGTGCCGACTCCTGCTTCGTCACCGAGCACTAGGGTGCAGAGGTCTACCTTTAGGCTCCCCGAGAAGTATCATCCATACTTTTGGAGTGACTCGGGGGCATCTTCCTCCGCGGCTCCACCGCCAGAGCCAGCACAGCAGCAGCCAGCACCGCCTGATTTCTCCCAGCTCCTCACTACTATGTTCGCAGCCTTCGAGCGACGACAGGATGAGAGAGACAGAGCTCTGCAGGAGAGGTTAGACCGCCAGCAGGCTGCTATTCAGGAGCAGTCCCAGATGATAGAGCGGTTGGCCCAGGAGCATGCCGGTTTTATTGAGCACGCGGTACAAGAGCAGGCTCAGGTCGTGGAGACCTTCAGAGACGAGCAGGCGAGGCTGATAGAGTAGATTGCCCAGGGCCAGAGGGAGCTCAAACAACAGCTCACTCATGATCTGAGGACGTCCCAGGACCAGGCATTCCAGAGAGTTGATATGACTTTACAGATGATCGATGAGTCACTCGACTCCCTGAGATCCCGGATCCAGGCGATAGAGGGGATCCTTCCTCCCTTATCCCAAACCATGAGGGAGTTTAGGGAGCTGACGGAGCAGCGCCTAGATCAGATGAGGAGGACCGCAGGCGAGCAGACTACTCAGATGAGCCAGGCATTCAAGAAGTTAGGAGGCACAGTCTCAGAGACTTTAGAGTTCATGAGGACTTGCACCCAGCCCTTCTTGGATGGCTATGCTCAGATCAGGTTTAGACAGACCCATGACGCTGGGGCAGGACCTTCCATGGCTCAGCCTCCACCTCCGACACAGACAGCTCCACCTCCACCTCAGCCAGGGACAGTGCATATCTCGGATGATGAGGATCCCGACGAGGAGCCCTCCGACTACGCGCCCCTCTGATGTTCAGGGAGTCATTTTTTATATTTTTGTACATTTTCACTTTTTATATACAGTGTACAAAAGTGGATATCTCTAGTGAAAAACTTTTGTTTTCAGTTTTATACATTTATTTATGATTCATTCATATTACAGATAAGTGTATGTTTTCACATTTGCTCATATTCCAAAATGGTGACGACATAACAAACGAAAGGGAGAATAATAACAAAAGATAACCAAGATTGGAAAAATGACAACTTAATAAAACGAAAAAAAAGAATATAACTGAAACATGACATGGTAAATAAAACAAAACCATGCCATTCATAGACATGTTAAAAGATAATAACTCAAACATGAATTAACAATACCTTTTATCACACAGGTACAGAGAAACATTGATCCGAACACGAGCATCGATCAAAAGTCTGAACATGGGCGCCTAAGATTCATGTCTTCTTGGAAAAGAGAACCCAGCGAGGTCACCTCCTCTACAAAATCAAGATTACGGTCAGAGAGTACCTTGTCTCAAAGTTCACGCAGTAGTCAGAGAGTGCTACACACCTTGCAGATCGGATGGGGGTTAGCAGGGGAACTTCACAATCGAAGTTGCAGTTAGAGAACACTACTCTTCACATTGAGATTGTAGTCAGAGAGTGCTACATCTCACAGTTCACGCGGCAGCCAGAGAGTGCTACGCACCTTGCAGATCGGATGGGGGTTAGCAAGGGAACTTCACAAAATTAAAGCTGCGGTTAGAGAAACACCGCTCTTCACCTCGAGTTTGTGGTCAGAAAGTACCGCTTTCTCAACAATTGAAGCTGCGGTTAGAGAAACACTGCTCTTCACCTCGAGACTGTGGTTAGAGAACATCGCTTCTCACCAACAGAAGCTGCAGTTAGAGAAACACTGCTCTTCACATCGAGTTTGTAGTCAGGGAGTGCTACATCTCCTCAACACTGTGCAAGCCGAGATGAGGCCAGTAGAAGTGGAAGCTGCGGTTAGAGAAACACTGCTCTTCATATCGAGGTAGTGGCTAGAGAATGCTACATCTCACCAACACCTACAGGTCGAGACAAGACCGATGGGGATATCTTCACCCGCCGAACAGACCGAGACGAGGTCTACCCGGTAAAAGGCACGGAAGGTAAGAACCGCCAAAGGTACGCTTTCTTCCTTTCTGTCCTTTTTCTGAGTTTTGGCTCGTCTAGGTGCTTGTGCACTAGTTTCCCCAAAACTGGGGGCAACTGTAAGCACCGTGTCCCAGAGCGGTCCGGATCAGAGATTACCCTATGATGAAATCGGTATCCGAGCCTGTACAAACGGTTTGGATTCGGAGGCTTTAATCCCATGTTCCACGAGAAACGAGTCTTTTTACCTTTCGTAGGCAGAAGGGGGAAAACGGGGAGTTTTAAAGTCCAAAAAAGGTACGTTTTTCTCGACGGACGGCCAGCCCGTCGGTCGGAGGCCAGCCCGTCGGACAGGTGGCAGGACCGATGAATCCTTGTGTCAGAAGGATTCTTCCGACGCCCGTCGGTCAAAATGGCAGGGCTGTCGGATGTATCTTTGTGTCAGAAGGATTATTCCGACGCCCGTCGGTCAAAAGGGCAGGGCCGTCGGATGAATTCTTGTGTCAGTAGGATTCTTCCGACGCCTGTCGCTACCACAGACGCTCATCGGTCGTGCCTGGCTTATTAAAGCTTTGAATTTTCTCATAAAAAGGGTTGGAAAAATTTCTAAAGGGAAAAACTCTACCAAAATTCACGTGTGTTTTCTCTCTCTTCCGACAAACACATTTCTAAAAAGATTTAATCGATTCAAGAATCAAACCATTAAAAGGAGCTAAATTTAATTGGTTTTCCTAAGATTTTGATTCCAAAAATTCAGTTTTTAGAAAAATCAAGAAGGAAACAACCTATTTTCCTCATTCTTGATTTTTATCTTGTTTTCTCGTGAAGCGTGCGGGAAGCCATACAACAACAAGGAATCTAACCAAAAGGTTGTTCTGAGGGTAAATATTCTGGATCCTTTTCTGTCCCATTCCTACTTTTATTTTCGATATTATCTTTGCTTTTGCCCTTATTTTCATTTCTTGCTACTACTCTTCTTGAATTTGTGTAAAATTTGTTTCTTTGATTTTTGAAAGGCTTCTGTTTTCTGGGACAGAGGTGACCGACGGGTCATCTGCTATGACCGACGCCCGTCGGTCGCCTTTAAGCATAACCCGTCGGTCACCCCCACAGACAGTTTCCTTCGAGTAAGCGACAGGCTGTATCGGTCTCCTTAACCGACGCCCGTCGGTCATTTAGCATAGCCCGTCGGTGGGTTCTGTCCCATATTTTTAACATTTTTCTTCTCTTCTCCTCTTTGTTCTCTCAAATTTTCATGTTTATTTATAACTTTTTTTTTTCTGTATTTTAACATCCTTTTGGTTTGTTTTCTGAGAATATGTTTCTGTTTCTTGGACTGGTTGGAGCCTGAGAGAGTTCTCCCGTATATGGAGAGTTCGCCCGGTTTAGTTCCCTATCTCTCTCTCTTTTGCATTTCATGTATTTATTTATTGCTTCTCCTGTATATGACAAAATTATTGTATCTCTCGCTAATGTAAAATCGGCCAAACGTTTTATATTTAATAAATTGAATTCTTCGTAAAATCAAGGACCCAATGTCCTATTCTTTATCCAATAAAATCCTCACAATAAAAATATCCATTTTAATAATGATGCATGCGAGGACCAAAGTCCTCAAAATAAGCAATGTCCCGATTCGTGTATGTATCGCACATTTATAAAAGGGAGTTGTATTCCGCTCCTTGTGTTATTGTAATTTATCGCTTTCATTATTTAACTTGTTCATTTACCGCTTTCCAAATGTGAATAAATGCGCTTTGATTCGATTGCATCATTTGGAGAGAGAGCGAATTAATGAAAATTAAAATTTGATCATAAAATAATCAAGGTAGAAATAGATGAGAAGTCCCGAACCCAGCTCTGGTCTTTGGGCTCAAAGAGGCGAGAGGTCTATCCGATCACTCATTGGAACTATGACCTCCAAGACACCTCTTGTGTCACGAGACACTGGCGTTAATCTTAGGCTCCTTAGGGCGAGAGGTTTTCCCTCCAAGACCCCTTTGGTTGGCCCAAAATGGATACTAAGCGCAGTCTTAGGCTCGCCGAGGCGAGAGAAACTTTCCCAATGTTCTATTGGGTGGCGACTCCATGAAACCTCCTTGTTGCCCAAAATAGACGCACTTGTAAATATCTTTACAAGTTGCCAACGGATCCTCAATTACCCGATCGCCCTCAAGTGGGCGGTCAAAGGGGCGGCCGCGGGGTTCGGCGCGCGTCACAGCAGCTGACAGTGTTGGCCCCGTTTGGGTCTTTCGGCCGACCTCCGAGATGGTCATTCTCCGTGTAGTGATAAAATGTTTTGAGACTTCGGTCTCCCGCGCTACCATCGAGTATAAAAAGTATTTTTGAGGATTCGGTCTCCCGTGTCGTGTTCCCGTATCCTCCACCAGTGAAATTCAGGCTATTGTGTGAAGTATTATGATATCGTGTGACTCTAGTTAGTGTAATTGATTAGTGCTTTCTCTTATCAATTCTGATTTCATATAGTGATTCTTGACTTATATATCTCTGCCCTCTGATACTTAGTGAATTTTGTATGTTGATGCATGTTTACATTTATGCATGATATTATTATTGTATAGCGTTCTGTTGTTTTTGTTTCCTCCCCACTAAGCGTTATCGCTTAGCACGGGTTCTTTTCCCGTGTAGGTGGCAGGGTTTTGGGTTCCAGTTCAAGTCGCACATCTGCAGGCTGGCCATATAGGAGTAGAGTTATTTATTTATTTCTCCTCTTGTAATTCTTTTTGTATGTATTATTTTTGTCAAGGATCTAAGATGTAATCTTTTGGATATTGTCTATAACTATATTTTGATTATATATAATATATGATTTTTTATTATTATTGTTAGTGGGTGCTTCCGCTTTGTGCGGGTATGTATAGTTATGCATGTATGTTTGCCGTGTCGTGAGTGAGTGTCGGTAGCGCACCCGGCATCCTTCCAACGGGGGCGTCGGGGGTGTTACAACGACACTATTATTTAATCGATGCTTATGAAAAATACAGTAAATTTTTTTCTTAACTTATAAACTTATCAAATCATTTAATCCAGTTCAGACATTACATGTGTTATTCATAAATATCTATAACATTTAACATGTCCATATTAAACGATACATAATCAAGGCTAAACTTTTACATATACATGCCACTAATACTATTCATTTAATAAATTTTCGGCAGCATAACAGCTGCCACTTAACTAATCCAAAACCTGCAATTCAACAACCACACAGCCCAACAATCATAATTCAATACTCATTCAAATCTTAATTCCTATAAACTAATCCAATACATATAAACCAATACAATAACATTTAACTAATTCATTAACTTATAACAATCACATACATTCCAAAAACAATAACAAAATATTCTTAACTTCAATCGACCGGTCTGGTCCGATCTCAAAGTTGATGGGTCACCTGCTCCACAGACGTTCCACTTGGTACCTACACGCAGTCAAATAAACTACGTGCTGAGCATTAAATATACTCTATGGTGATTACGAATCTAATAATTTTCAATGCTAACAAATGCACACATACATGCATAATAATACACTATTCCTTGCTTCCATTTAGATCACTCACTAAACCTTACTTAATTTCATTTTACACTATAGTCTTTTATTTGGCAATTTTATTGGCAAAAATACAATTTAATCCCTAATATATTCAGAGCTTATCATATCCCCCTTTCATTTTCTTAAACTACCACTTTGCCATTTGGTTCCACTTATTTACCAACATGCCACTAAGTAAATTTTCCCCCATTTATTTACTTAGTGCACAATTTACCATATAATTCTCATTTGACTATCACTTTACACATTTGCTCACATTTTTCTCTATCTTACCATTTCCACAGTAATGGTATTCTTATAACACTTCTCTATACTTTTGATATGTAGATTTACATTTTAGTCCTCCAATTATTACTTTCAGGTTCATTTTACATATCAGTTCATATTACATCTTTACATTGCATTTAAATTCATTAATCACTCACTTAATCATTTTTATTTATTTAACATATCATTTCATATACAAATTACCGTTTAGTCCTTATTTTATCAATTTTAGGGCAAATTTATATTTTTGCCCTTCTTTTGACATTATTTACGGAAATGCCACTAGTTCATTTCTCTTTTCATTTTAAATCATTATTAGGCTTACAAATTACATATTAGTCCTTGTTTTAGCATTTTCATGGCAAATTACATTTTAGTCCCTGGACTTTGGACTTTTTGCATGGGACTGTAATATTAATTTCACTTTTCACTTACATGTCACTTATTAGTATACTTTTACACTTAATTACTATTTTGCCCCTACTTTTGGCAAAATTATGATTTGGTCATTCATTTAACATTACTTGTAATTTTGTCATTTATTCACTACATTTTCACCTTTATTCACTTCTTAGCTTATAATTTGCCAATTACTCTCACGACTAATTATTTTAACGGTAAATTACGTTTTGATCCTTAAACTTTTATTTTCTTTGATATGAGTCCTTTTTTTCTTTTAAATTTTCATGTTTACTATACCTTTTGTATTTTCAGGTCATTTTCATCACTATGACCCGTTCGGCTTATGATTTGGATAAATTATATTTTTACCCCAAACTTTTTACTTTCTTTTGCTTAAGTCCTTTTCCATATTTTTACATTTTTGCCCTTCTTTTGACATTATTTATAGAAATGCCACTAGTTCATTTCTCTTTTCATTTTAAATCATTATTAGGCTTACAACTTACCTATTAGTCCCTGTTTTAGCGTTTTCATGGCAAATTACAGTTTAGTCCCTAGACTTTGGACTTTTCACGGGACTGTCATATTAATTTCACTTTTCACTTACATGTCACTTATTAGTATACTTTTACACTTAATTACTATTTTGCCCCTACTTTTGACAAAATTACAATTTGGTCCTTCATTTAACATTTACTTATAATTTTGTCATTTATTCACTACATTTTCACCTTTATTCACTTCTTAGCTTATAATTTGCCAATTTGTCTCACGACTAATTATTTTTATGCTAAATTACGTTTTGATCCTTAAACTTTTATTTTCTTTCATATGAGTCCGTTTTTTATTTTAAATTTTTATGTTTATTATACCTTTTGCATTTTCAGGTCATTTTCATCACTATGACCCGTTCGGCTTATGATTTGGGTAAATTACGTTTTTACCCCAAACTTTTTACTTTCTTTCACTTAAGTCCTTTTCCATATAACTTTTTATTTTCATGTTACTTTTCACATTTTCATGTCATTTTACTTTTGATAGAATCATATCATTTTACGATTCTGCTTATTACAGTTAGGCTTTTTATAGATTATGCTTTTATTCATTATACGTTTTACATATTATGGCATATTACATTATGGCTTGTTACATGTTATACTCTGGCATATTATGCTTTTACATTTTATACTTTTACATATTATACCATGTTATACTATAGCTTTCAAGTTATACTTTAACGTTAGGCTTTTATACTTATATCTTTTACATGTTACGTTATGTCATTTTACTTTACATCATATTACTTTTTATTATTTTACATTTTATCGTATCATGCCTTTGCATTTTACATTATGTCATATTACACTCATGTCATATTTCATTTGATCGTTTTACTTTTTGCACTTTCAAACATTTTGCAATCATATCACTTTTATGCCCCTAGTACAATCCCGGCAGAAAATCTACAAACTGGATATACGGGACGTGGGCCCCAAAGTCCCATTACACTGCACTAGGGAATAACCCCGAAGGGTCACTCCATTATGCAACATATGACGTATGACGTATGATGTGTGACGTATAACATATAACAGAGGGCTATGAGAGACCATCGCGAATCTATCATAGCAAAGCAAATCGTCATGACTTGCACCGCGGTATCAATGGTGTCCCTATGGCTAGCCAAACATATCCTGAACTAGATTAAATCGCCAGACCACTAAGGGCAAACTTTTCCACATTTATGAAAATTTACCTTTTCAAAAAGACTTTCAAATCCACTTTCGTACTTTTAATACTTTCATTTTACTTGTAACATGTAATGTATCACTTATCAATGCATTTTCATACTTTATACTTTCACTTATGTTTTACATTTCATTTTCACTTTGAGCATAACGGAATATCATACTCAAAAATATTCATATATGTTTCATAAATTCAAAATAAATTTATGGACACTTGTTTTCATGTCTAAATTCATTTTAAGTCATAAATCTTCAGTTATACTCAAGAAATACCCTAGTGTACACTAGGGTACCATTAGGCCAAGGCGAGTACTTCACCTTACAAATTCTTTTAATTTCATTTTAACATTTCAAATGTTATTTTCAAGGTTCCTAATCATTTTTCTAAGCTTATTATTCATTTACACATGCTTTTAACATAAGTTCACTTAAGTCAATCATTCTGTTCTCATGCATTTCTTTTCACTAAACTTTCCTTTTCACTTCTAATTCACTCACTTATTCATTTTACATTTCATATGACATGTATACCACATAATCTATCATATTCTTCTACTTAAGCCATTCGGCCATCATAGGGTTTTTCACTAACATTTTAGTTTTCATCCCTTTACCACTCAATTCACTCAATTCAATCTCAATTCACATGTATATACCATTTAGTTTCATTTAAAAACTAGGCATACCTCAATTATACCTAAATATACCATTATGTCACATTATGTCTAACACTTGCACTTAGTTTTATTTCATTCTAATCACTCCAATTGGCTTAGTTACCCTCCCTAAGCTCAATTAACACCTCAATTTCAATTGTACATGCAAATCACATATAATCACTATAAAACACAATAGAAAACCCTAATTTTTCCAAAGGAAATTCATGGATTAGGTAATCACGAACCTCAATTCCATGCTTAACCTTCCTCAAGCTTTCTTTTCTTAGCTTTACCCTTAGAAACCTCCTTTTTCCCTTGGATTCTCCTCCATGGCCGAATTCCACAACAAGAGAATCTATAAATTTTTGGCTTCAATAATCAATTCCATCAACATAAATTACTTATATACATCTTAAACTACCAATATAAACCATAAAATTAAAATAATTCTATCAATTTTTTCCTTACCTCCACTTAACTCCTTCCTTGAGATCTCTCAATTTCTTCACTTCTTTTCACCCAAAAGTACTCTAATACTTACTATTAGGCTGAAAAGAGGTTCAATTTCGGTTAAGGGCTTGAAAAATGATGGAATTATAAAGAGAAAATAAGAAAAATGGAGGAAGAATAAGAGAAGATGGCCACAGTTTGAGAAGGAAAGGAAATGAGAGCAGAAAACGTGAAAGACCAATTAATTCTGCAGTTTTATGGCATTTAATGGGTAGGTGAGGGTAGGTTAGCCTATCATTAGCTCATTAACTAGATAATTATCCAATTATACCACCTCAATTTAATTCTCTCACTTTCCAACTTCAATTTCACTCCAATTTGATTCCATAATTCATATCATATAAAAACTAGGCATTTCAGCCCAATCGGAGTCCTTTTTGGTCTGGTTCAATCAAATCGGTCCAGATCAATAATTATCAATATTCTTGAAAAATTTCCATTTTACTACCAAAAATTATACATATCATTTAGAGCCTATCTGGAAATTCCTGCAATTTTTGGACATCATTTGCTATTTTTAAAGCCTCGATCAAACCTCCGGTCAATCGAGTATTATTCAAACCGAAATCATATATTTTTCCTTACTTTCTAAGGTCAATTCCCCATAAAAATGACTCTATAATTCTTAACACATATTCATTAGACTCCAATAATATTTTGGGGTCAATCGGAAATCATTTCTCGGTCTGGTAATTATGTACTAGTCCGATAACCTAATTTTTCAGTGTCATCAAAATTAAATTTTTCATTAGCATATGATTCTACTCATCAATAAGAGTACGTCCACATTCTCAAATTATTTTTCTGAAGTCCGTAGCACTCTTTACGGTCCGGTCAAACTCATAGTCAACCTAGTTACTATTCATATCGGAACTGCTACTTTTTCTTATTTCTGACTTTTGAGACCCCATTTGATCCCGATTTCACTCCAAATTTTAACCTCAAACTTATTTTGATTTATATTTTTCATTAATTAAATAAAATATTTTTCGACTCCGAAAAGTACTATTCACCTGGTGTCACTATTCACAATCAGGAAACATTATTTTCGGCTAGCCCGGTATTGGGGCCATTACAGGATATGTGAAAAAGGTACGAGTGTTTGAAATTGAAATGATAATTGAGGTTAAGGAAGTTAAATGAGCTAATTAGAATGATTAAATTGAAAGGAAACTAATTGTTGGTTTTGGTGATAATGAGACATAATGGTATACATAGGTATATGTATAGTATACCTAGTGATTAAGTGAAATTAAATGATATATATATGTGAATTAGAGGTTAATATAGTGAAATGAGTGATAATTGGATGACAAATAGAATGTTAGAGAAAAATGCTAACATGGCCGAATGGCTTAAGAAATGAGATTGGGTATATTAGGTTGTATACATGCTATATGAGGTAGAAATTAGTTAAATGAATGATTGAGAAGTGAAAGAGAGGTTTTAGTAAAAAGAATAACATGGAAATCGAATGATTGATTTAATGAATTAGGGGTACATCTAATTCATTTAATGGTAATATGACTATAAGATATGTATATATGAAATTTGAAAGTATATTGATTGAATTGGAAATTGTAATAAGTAATTGAGTGTTTTTGAAAATATTTTCCCATTATGTCTATGGTGGGAAATATTGGAAATTCATTAAAATAATTGAAATTATGCGTATATTTGATGTTATTTTGATTAAATGAATAATTGAAATTGAAATAAACGAAATCAGTTTTGAAATGAATTTATAGCCATTGCATGGCTTAAGTATACTTATTACGAAAAATAAGTATATAATAAGAATGACTCCTAAATGATGAATTATGATAAGATAATTCATAAAATGTGCAACCCGACGAATAGGTTGGGTAGCTAAAGTACTGAAATGGAAATGAAATGTTAAAAGTATTGAAAGTGTATTTGGAAGTTAATTGAGAAAGTATTTTGCCCTTAGTAGTGTCTGGTAGTTGATCTAGTTCAGGATATAGTGGCTAGCCATAGGGAAATTGTACTATTGTGAGGTCATGACGACTCCATTGGGTAGGCCAATAACGGACTACCATAGTGAAAAGTGATAAAGTGTTCAGTGATATTGTTGAGTGGTCCTTCGGGGTCACTCTATACTGTTGTGGACCATGGGATCCACAACCCATTTATCCGATTCACAGATTTCTACAGGAGTGATACTAGGGGCATAATGGTAAATAAAGTGATAAAATAAAATGATAATGAAAAATGATAGTGTAATTTAACATTGTAAAATGACAATGTAAAATGATTTGAAAATGTGAGAAGTATAGTGAAAATGACAAATTGAGTGAAAAAGGACCTAAAAAGAACTAATGTGTAATATACCATAAAAATAATTGGTCGTAAGACTAACTGGCAAATTACAAGTTAAGAAGTGATTAAAGGTGTAAATATAAGTTAATAAATGGTAAAAGTGTAAGTACACGTTAATTAAAGGACAATATTGTAATTTGACAAAAATTTAGAAGCAAAACTATAAGTGAGTATAAAAGTAAGTTAATAAGTGATATGTAAAAGAAAAGTAAAAATAAAAAGGACAATTGAATGGCAAGTGTGAGAACTCAAATGTAATTTGACATGAAAATGCTAAACATAAGGACAAATAAGTAATTTGTAAGCCAAATAATGATTTAAGATAAAAAGAGAATTGAAATAGCGACAAACTGTAATTATGATGTAAAGAAGGGGCAAGTGGAAATTAATTGAAAGATTAAGGACTAAACTGAAAGTTTGCCAAAATGATATTTAATAGAAATAAATGCAAAGTGAAATGATAATAGTGGTTAATTATATGGAATAAATGAATTAGTACCACAATAGTAAGTAAATAGTTAGTGGAGGGTAAAATCATAAATAAGGTACGAAAGAATAATTATGTTCAATAATATATTTAATAAATGAAAATAACCAAGTAAATGATTAAGGTTTAGTGAGTGATTTAAATGAAATTGAAGAATTTGTTAAAGTAAAATGCATTATAGAAGTATACGGAGTGATACGAAGTGAATGCATTAAAGTAAATGTATTATAGAAGTGAAGGGTATAAACGCAAAGATTTAAAGGTTAGAGGAGTAGAATGATTAGTTATAAGAAATGAAGTTAAATTAAATGAAAAGAAGAGATGTTAAATGATAAACTTAGTGAACAATGTCAGAATGAGGATTAGAAGAGTAATAAGTCAACGAATAGGAAAAAGGCCAACGTGAATAGTTTGCAAGTAAGATATTAAGTTAAGAGTGCAAGGTAGAAAGATAGTGTAAAAACGTAATTAAAGTAGAATGCAGAGTGTACATAGGAATTTAAGAAATACGAAGAAATAGATAGAAATTATGTCATTGTTTGGTCTAAAGTAAGAACTAAAGTGACATGCATGTATGTATGTGCTTAAGTTAGAATTGAAAGTTTTTAGATTTGTAATCACCACTGGGCATTTTTAATGCTCAGCACGTAGTTTACGTGACTGCATGCAGGTACCGAGTAATCACATCTGCGGAGTAGGCATGCCATCAGCTTGGAGATCGGGCTGTACCATTGAATTGAAGCTAAGAATAGTATGTATATTGGTAGTGGCATGTATATGTAAAGATTTAAGTATTAATTATGTATATAATAGATTATTATTGAATGATGTGATACGAAATGTAATGTTTGATTTGCATCGAATGTGATATGTTACTGATATGATAGTTACAAGAGTAAACGAAAGAATAAGTTGTAAAGAAAGAATTTTTTTTTACCGCATTTGTCATAAGTACTGATTTGATAGTAATTAAATAATTAAGGCAATAGTGTTAGCAATGCAATGTATGTAATATACGGAAGCGATAAGGGTGTTACATAGGTAGAGTGTACATAGGAATTTAAGAAATAGGAAGGAATAGATAGAAATTATGTCATTGTTTGGTCTAAAGTATGAACTAAAGTGACATGCAAGTATGTATGTGCTTAAGTTAGAATTGAAAGTTTTTAGATTCGTAATCACCACTGGGCATTTTTAATGCTCAGCACATAGTTTACGTGACTGCATGCAGGTATCGAGTAATGACGTCTGAGGAGCAGGCGTGCCATCAGCTTGGAGATCGGGCTGTACCATTGTATTAAACCTAAGAATAGTATGTATATTGGTAGTGGCATGTATATGTAAAGATTTAAGTATTAAGTATGTATTGTCTATTATGTATATAATAGATTATTATTGAATGATGTGATACAAAATGTAATGTTTGATTTGCATCGAATGTGATATGTTAGTGATATGATAGTTACAAGAGTAAACGAAAGAATAAGTTGAAAAGAAAGATTTTTTTTTACCGCATTTGTCATAAGTACTGATTTGATAGTAATTAAATAATTAAGGCAATAGTGTTAGCAATGCAATGTATGTAATATACGTTAGTGATAAGGGTGTTGCATAGGCAGAGTGTACATAGGAATTTAAGAAATACGAAGGAATAGATAGAAATTATGTCATTGTTTGGTCTAAAGTATGAACTAAAGTGACATGCAAGTATGTATGTGCTTAAGTTAGAATTGAAAGTTTTTAGATTCGTAATCACCACTAGGCATTTTTAATGCTCAGCACATAGTTTACATGACTGCATGCAGGTACCGAGTAATGACGTCTGAGGAGCAGGCGTGCCATTAGCTTGGAGATCGGGCTGTACCATTGTATTGAACCTAAGAATAGTATGTATATTGGTAGTGGCATGTATATGTAAAGATTTAAGTATTAAGTATGTATTGTCTATTATGTATATAATAGATTATTATTGAATGATGTGATACCAATTGTAATGTTTGATTTGCATCGAATGTGATATGTTAGTGATATGATAGTTACAAGAGTAAATGAAAGAATAAGTTGAAAAGAAAGATTTTTTTTTTACCGAATTTGTCATAAGTACTGATTTGATAGTAATTAAATAATTAAGGCAATAGTGTTTGCAATGCAATGTATGTAATGTACGGAAATGATAAGGGTGTTACATAGGTAGAGTGTACATAGGAATTTAAGAAATACGAAGGAATAGATAGAAATTATGTCATTGTTTGGTCTAAAGTATGAACTAAAATGACATGCATGTATGTATGTGCTTAAGTTAGAATTGAAAGTTTTTAGATTCGTAATCACCACTTGGGATTTTTAATGCTCAGCACGTGGTTTACGTGACTGCATGCAGGTACCGAGTAATGACGTATGAGGAGCAGGCGTGCCATCAGCTTGGAGATCGGGCTGTACCATTGTATTGAAGCTAAGAATAGTATGTATATTGGTAGTGGCATGTACATGTAAAGATTTAAGTATTAAGTATGTATTGTCTATTATGTATATAATAGATTATTATTGAATGATGTGATAAGAAATGTAATGTTTGATTTTGCATCGAATATGATATGTTAGTGATATGATAGTTACAAGAGTAAACGAAAGAATAAGTTGAAAAGAAAGAATTTTTTTTTATCGCATTTGTCATAGGTACTGATTTCATAGTAATTAAATAATTAAGGAAATAGTGTTAGCAATGTAATGTATGTAATGTACGGAAGCGATAAGGGTGTTACATAGGTAGAGTGTACATAGGAATTTAAGAAATACGAAGGAATAGATAGAAATTATGTCATTGTTTGGTCTAAAGTATGAACTAAAGTGCCATGTATGTATGTATGTGCTTAAGTTAGAATTGAAAGCTTTTAGATTTGTAATCACCACTGGGCATTTTTAATGCTCAGTACGCAGTTTATGTGATTGCATACAGGTATCGAGTAATGACATCTGACGAACAGGCGTGCCATCATCTTGGAGATCGGGCTGTACCATTGTATTGAAGCTAAAAATAGTAAGTATATTGGTAGTGTCATGTATATGTAAAGATTTAAGTATTAAATATGTATTGTCTATTATGTATATAATAGATTATTATTGAATGATGTGATACAAAATGTAATGTTTGATTTGCATCGAATGTGATATTTTAGTGATATGATAGTTACAAGATTAAATGAAAGAATAAGTTGAAAAGAAAGAAATTTTTTTTACCACATTTGTCATAAGTACTGATTTGATAGTAATTAAATAATTAAGGCAATAGTGTTAGCAATGCAATGCATGTAATGTACGGAAGCGATAATAGTGTTATATAGGCAGAGTGTACATAAGAATTTAAGAAATACGAAGGAATAGATAGAAATTATGTCATTGTTTGGTCTAAAGTATGAACTAAAGTGACGTGCATGTATTTCTGTGCTTAAGTTAGAAATGAAAGTTTTTAGATTCGTAATCACCATTGGGCATTTTTAATGCTCAGTACGTAGTTTATGTGGCTACATGCAGGTACCGAGTAATGAAGTCTGAGGAGCAGGCGTGCCATCAGCTTGGAGATCGGGCTATACCATTGTATTGAAGCTAAGAATAGTATGTATATTGGTAGTGGCATGTATATGTAAAGATTTAAGTATTATGTATGTGTTGTCTATTATATATATAATAGCTTATTATTGAATGATGTGATACGAAATGTAACATTTGATCTGCATCGAATGTGATATGTTAGTGATATGATAGTTACGAGAGTAAACGAAAGAATAAGTTGAAAAGAAAGAAATTTTTTTTTACCGCATTTGTCATAAGTACTGATTTGATAGTAATTATATAATTAAGGCAATAAAGTTAGCAATGTAATGTACGTAATGTACGAAAGCGATAAGGGTGTTACATAGGCAGAGTGTACACAGGAATTTAAGTAATACGAAGGAATAGATAGAAATTATGTCATTCTTTGGTCTAAAGTATGAACTAAAGTGACATGCATGTATGTATGTGCTTAAGTTAGAATTGAAAGTTTTTAGATTTGTAATCACCACTGGGCATTTTTAATGCTCAGCACGTAGTTTATGTGACTGCATGCAGGTACCGAGTAATGACGTCTGAGGAGTGGGCGTGCCATCAGCTTGGAGATCGGGCTGTACCATTGTATTGAAGCTAAGAATAGTATGTATATTGGTAGTGGGATGTATATGTAAAGATTTAAGTATGAAGTATGTATTTTTTATTATGTATATAATAGATTATTATTGAATGATGTGATATGAAATGTAATGTTTGATCTGCATCAAATTTGATATGTTAGTGATATGATAGTTACAAGTGTAAACGAAAGAATAAGTTGAAAATAAAAGAAAGAATTTTTTTTTTACCGTATTTGTCATAATTACTGATTTGATAGTAATTAAATAATTAAGGCAATAGTGTTAGCAATGCAATGTATGTAATGTACGAAAGCGATAAGGGTGTTACATAGGCATGCTTATAGGGTCCTCTGTCGCTACCGCCTATGTATTTTAGGTCCCTATGTGTTCTGGATCCCAATTGGATCCCGATGTGTTTATGGATCGTGCTTCGATCCCTATGCGTATTTAGCTATAAATATGAATGTACCTTCGGGTACCTATGTGTTTTAACCTGTTATCCACCACATTGAAAATGCCGACACTTTTCGGATAAAGAAAAATAATAACAATGATCAATATGGAACATATGAGCATATGAGCAGTATTGTATGTGTAAAATTCTATTATGCAATTTTATGATAGTTAGTTATATTATTTGCTATCTATGTTATTTAATTGTTCATAATTATGCAACATATGCTTGTGTATGCATTGATGACCACTGTGAGTGGTTATCCATTTCATGTCTTTCCCCACTAAACCTTTGAGCTTAGCACGGGTGTTTTGTCTGTGCTGGTTTAGAAGTTAGCCAATTTTGGAAGGACAACTCGCATCTCCAAAGAGTCAACACATTAGGGCAATCATTTTTGTAGGTTTACAATCTTGATGTATTATTGTAACTTGAAATTTTTAGGATGTGATGTTAGAATTTGTGGCCTGTAATATGTAATGACCTGAAAAGTACCCTAATGATATTAAGGCATGTTTAGAGTGAATTAAAAATAATGAAGGATTTAATTGAAAGTTTAAAAGGACTTGATTGCATAAAAGAAAATAGTTTAGTGACTAAAAGGGAGTTTGGTATGATTAAAGTAAATGAGGGATTAAGTTAAATTATGATGGATTAATTAAGGCTAATAAGATTGGATTAAGCTTAATTGGTGGATTACAAGTATTTAAGTTTGGTTTTGCCACCTAAGGAGTGCCATGCATATATAAGGTAGTGAGGAGGTTTGTTTTGGCATTTTATTTCTTAGTTGGTCGGCCATCTCTCTTCAATTGAAAGGTAGGTTTTGCTTTGTTCTCCTTTTCCTTTGTTCTTTAGTTTGATTTCATCCAAGGGTTACTTTGCTTGTTTTCTTTCCTTTGTTTTTCATCTCATTCAAGAATTTGTTGGTTTGAAGTTGGAGAATCAAGTAGGAGTTCAAAGGGTAAATAGAAGATTACATGATTTGTGAAGTTGAAGGAGTTAGCTTCTAAAGGTTTGGGATTTTAACTCTTTAATAGATACATGCTTGATTAGATTGGGTGAATTATGGGTTTTGAAGAGTTCAACAACTCTTTTAGTGGTTAAATTGTACTAGGGATAGTATTATTGAGTTGATGAAGTTTTGTTGACAATTTGAAGTTATACTAAGTTTTGATTGTTTGGATGTTGATTATGTCTAGATACAAGTTGTGCCATTAGAAATGTTTGTGTACGTTTAAGAGTTTAGGGAGTATTTGAGTTGAATAGATGTAAAAGAAATAGAAAGGGGATTGAATTGGTAAGTTTGGGCTCTGTCGCGAGCATGACAGAGGATGTGTTAAGCGATGGTTTAAGTTTTGTCGCAAGCGCGATAGAGGTGTATGTTGGCCAAGTAATTTATAAAGTTGTTTTGCTTAGAAATTATAGTGTGGTAACTTAAGCGAGTATATGAATTGAATATTGAAGTGTGGGCTTATTGATAAGCCATATGCATGTGTGAATGATGTGATTATGCAATTATAGTTTAATGTGACTATATGATGTTTTATAATATGATAAAATGAATATTGAATGGATTAGTTATTTAGCCTACAAATCAAGTCGTGGATAGGTAGGCATGCCTATAAGGGTTTTTGTTCGCAGCTGCTAGTGTTGATACCGTTTGGTATCTAGTGAATCGAGATTTGCATATCTCTAGTGTTGATATTGTTTTTCCTCAGTATCTACTGATTGATACCCGAGTGGTATCCAGTATTCCCGTTATCCACTACTATAATGATTCAGGCTATATTAGGATTGTTATTTCACTGATGAATTATAGTATTATGTTAATATGTTATATTCACCATGATATAATAATATTTCAGTGATCACTGTATCATTTATATGCTAGTGATACTAATGAAGTAAAGTATGTATAATTGAATATTTGACCTATCATTTATTTGTAGTATGTTTTGTTATTATATGTTTAATTCAAGATTTCCTTGCACTATAAGAAATTTGACTTTTTGTGACAAATTTTTTAATGACGCATAAAATTTTCTCTATTTATTACAGTGACAAAATTGTCTTGCATCGGTTTATGTTTTAATTTTCGTCACTAATAGATTAATTTTGTGATAAAAAATATATTTTGTCATGATTTCTTTGGAAGGAAAAATTTTTCACATTTTTTTTTGGAGGAAAAAAATTTAATGACAAAATAATAAGTTATTGCAACGTATAAAATTATCACAAAATATTTTTTTTCATGATGAATTATTTTTTGTCATAATTAAATAAATTAGTGATGATAAAATTAGTTCGTCATGAAAGATAACGAGATAAAAAAAAATTTCTAATTATTTTTTTTGAAAAAATTTAGTTCAAAAAAAAATTTTAATTATGACAAATAAATGTGTCACAAAAAATAAATATGTTGTGATGAGATACAATTTCATCACCTTTGATATGGAGAAAAATTTTCAACCTTTTTCTTTTGGAGGGAAAAAAATTTAACAAAAAAATAACTATTTGCGATACATAAATTTGTCATGAAATACTTATTTTTTTGTGACATGAATTATTTTTGTCACAATTTAATCAATTAGTGACAATAAAATTATTTCGTCAAGATAATTTTATTTATGACAAATAAATATGTCACAAAAAATGAATATATTATGAAGAAATACAATTTTGTCACAAGTACAATCAATTTATGACAATAATAATATTATGTCACAATTGATTGTAATGTTAATATACGATAAACAAATTATGTCATAAAAAAAATAATTGAATTTATGACAAACAAATATGTCACAAAAAATGAATATATTGTAACGAAATATAAGTTCATTACAATCAGTTTGTGCGATCATAATATTTTGTCACAATCGACTGTAATAAAAATGTGCTACAACTAGATTATATTATAAATAAATTATTTTATGTTATAAATAAAAATGTCTCCAATAAATATTTTAATGACCAAAAATAGTCTGTCATCTATTTTTTGACAAAAATAACTACATGATATATGAAAGTTAATTAATTAATTAATAATATAATAATAATTTAAAATAACATAAATTATTTATTAAAATAAAATATTTTAATGCAAATTAAAAAATTATAAAAATTGTATTTTACCTGCCAATTATCTATCCACAAGTGATTTAGAAATGACAGCGTTTATTCACATTGGTGGGTCAATTCAGTTAAAATGACAGTGTTTAAACATTATTTTTTTTTTCAATTTTTCATCAAGTGTCGATGGTGAGAAAGGAAACAAAAACTAATTGAGAGATTTTTCAAGAAACAAATTTCCAAAATCATAAAAAAAAATGGTGGGAACGGTTTGTTTTTTTTTTTTGGTAGAAATATTTGGTTTCGATCTCTTACCCAATCTCTTAATCCCAATTTTGAATGAGTTAATAGCAATTTATAAACTGAAAAATAATGCTGGTTACCACAAATATGATCCAAATGTATTATTTATGAATGCATTATATAAATATGTAATTAAATTAAAATAAAATAAATAAATCAACAAATATATGCATGTATATGTAGATAAGTAAATAATAAATAAATAAAAATAAAAAATAAAAAAATAAAAAATAATCTAAGTCCAGATTTTGCTAAGAATCAAGTAATACAAAGGATGAGGAAATAAAAAGAAAGAAGGGGGAAGGACAGGGGAGGAGGTTGGAGATCGGAGAAGGAGAGAGAGAAAGAGAGAGAGTGGACGGCGGTACCAGGATCAGGCAAGGGACGTCGGCCTCTTCCTCCAGTTCTGTTACGCTGTCTCTCCCTCTATTCCGGTCTGTTTTCTTTCTCTTGAAATCGAAACTTCTTTCTTCATTTTCTGGCCATCTCCGGTGTCGGATGGCAACACGAATGACATCACCGGACTATTGGCCATTAGGTGGCCCTTCAGATGTTGTCCTATCCCCCTCACTCACCGGCAAATAGGAGATCAAAAATTGGAAGCTGAGATCTTCCGACCAAGATTCCGGCCTAACCACGTCATATGAGGGTGCGTGACTGCCTCTAATAGGCTTGTGAAGGTCTGAGCTCCATCCCGACAATGATAGTGTTCCTCCGACTGTAACACCCTTACACTATACGTACACTATTGGCTCAATGCTACTGTGCGATTACCATGATTATTTCAATGTCGACTTCACTCTAATTGTAAATTTCGAGGACGAAATTTTCTTTTAGTGGGGGAGAATTGTAATGGCCTCAATACCGGGTTAGTAGTATTTAGAAAATTTTATTGTAACACCCCTGGTACCCCCGTTGGAAGGACACTGGGGTGCTACCCGACGCTCACTCAGAAACACACATACGCTACAGCGGAAGCATAAAATAACAATAATAATCATAAACTTAACATTAATTAAAATATATTAAATACATCATTCAGAATTACATAAGGATCCTTAACAAAAATTACATATGCCACTTATCAAAAGAATACATATACAAAAAGAATACAAGAGGAGTACAAAATAAAATAAGACTCTACTCCTAGTGGCCAACCCTGCAGATGTGCAACTCGAACGGAACCCAAAACCTACCACCTACACGGGAAAATAACCCGTGCTGAGCGATGACGCTTAGTGGGGAGGAACAAAGACAACAGAACACTATACAATAATGTCATACAATTATACATGCAATTAAGTATCACAGACTGAATTCACTAAGTAGAAACAGAGATACCTAATCACAATCGCTAAAGGAAAGCAGAACTTAAAATAGTAAGCATAGAGCAAATGCAATACTGGAATCACTCAAAGATTATAACACTTCACTAAACAAAATACCAAACACTTCAAACCATAGCCTGAATTTCACTGGGGGTGGATACGGGAACACTATAGGGAGACCGAAGCCTCAAAACATTTATACCCGAAGGTAGCAAGGGAGACCGGAGTCTCAAAACATTTCACTAAGACCATTACGGAGGTCAATTGAAATCACTAGACCCATAGCGAGGCCAACACTGGCAGCTGCACTCACTATCCCTTCTTAAGCATGCTTAATTATCCACTACTTGACACTTCAGGCTCGACCACTCACTCACAGTTCAATACTTTATTAACGCAAGACATGAATCAAAACACTACATAATAATGTTCAATAACACAATGCTAGGACAATTATGATCGAGGTATAAGCAAAACCGTGTACCATGCAATAGTGAGAAACCGTGCAAAGTGGGGCAAAAAGAATCACTTCAAAAAATAGGGCAGGCAGGAACGGCCTCTGTCACGATCACGACAGAGAGTAGGGTACCCCGTCGCACGATCACGAGTGAAGGCGCGCTCGCGACGAAGCACGCTTGGCAAACGATCGCAATACCGAGCTCTATCGCGCTAGCGACATAGGCCGGGCACTTCCCCTTCGCGATCTCTCTCATAGGCGCGCTCGCGTTGGGGCTCGGTTCTCCACAGCTCGGCCTATCGAGCTCTCTGTCGCACTCGCGATATGCATCGCGCTTGCGACAGAGGGCTTCTCAGCAACAAGAGAGCCATTCCGCACTCTGTGGTGCTCGTGACAGAGCCCAGAATTGCCTAGAATCTGCACTTCCAGCACTTCTTTCCAACTCAACCCACTTCAAACCCACTCAATCATACTCTAACACTTACCTCATAACTCCAAAGCATACCAAGACATGCTCATCATCAATATACACTCAATTTATTCTAATTTAAGCAAGAAATCACAATTATATAATAAGAACAAGCAAATCATAACTCACTCTAATTTATGCTATTTCACTGCCACTTTACATGCAAATCACTGCCACTTTACATGCAAATCACTACCACTTTACGTCATGCCAAACAACAGTCCAACTTAATCATTTACATGCATTTCCACATAACTTGACACTTAAGATCATCAGAAATTAAAACATAACACATAATGATCCAAAAAGAAAAGAGGGCAAACACACTCCCAAACCTCAAAAATTGAAGCTTCAAACAGTCCCTTCAAAATCCTATTTTCTCTTTTCCTTTGCTCTTCCTTCTCTCCTCCGATTCTTGCACAAAAACCCAGCCAAACACATTCTTAAGTCAAACCATTCATTCACTTAACCAAACAAGAAAAATAAAGAAAAGCAAGGAGATGAAGAACCAAAGCAAAACCCAGACACTTACCTTTCAAAACCCAGCTCAAATCAGAAATCCAACCTCAATGCTCAAGGAAGCACACAAGGGAGGGGGTTGAGAGTAGAAAATGAAGCAAGAGGAGTAGAGAGAACGGGAAAGGGTGCAGAAAGAGGGGAAAAAGGGGCAGCTTCCACCGGAAGCTTCTTCAATTTCTGCCCTCCCTTCCCTCTCTCTTCCTTTTTAATTAAATGCCCTCAACTACCTTGCCATGTGTCACATTCCAATAGTCCCATATGTCCAAATCTTGACTAACTCATCATCAAAGCACCATGCACAACACACACAAGATAACCTCTTATTTAAATGCTTTAAATCCTTGGGACTAAACACCTACCTCACTAGATAATTCATCACTTAACATTCTAATTAATTTTACAATTAAGTCCTTATTATCCAAATTTTCTCATGCACAAATTACTAAAATGCCCTTAATTTTTCGACTTGGCACGCGAATTTCGACTAGGCCCTTTTTGGGTGGTTACATTTATAGAGTCCATAGTGTGATCCCGGTTTAGAGTAATGTGTGTAGTATCTTATACTACAGTAGAATTAAAAAAGTTAAGTGTGCTCAAGGCATAGCAATCCCGGGATAGGTGACCTTAGGGTAGCTATACAGTAAAAATTGATAGCAGATATTGAAAAATTTTTATTTGGTAAAATTTATTTGTGGACTGTTAGGAGTCTAGTGGTATAATTTGGAGTGAAAATGAAGTTAAATAGACCTCCGAAAGTTAAGTTAAAGTTGGCCTCTGGTTCGGTTCAATTGAACCAGGGTTCGATCGAACTTTGACTAAATTTTTAAAAATAGTTATTGAGCCCAAAAGTGTGTAATGTGGGAAGTGTAAAGGCATAAAATAATTTTTAGTAATTTTTGATAGCATTAGAATGGTGTTTTATGGCAGAACCGAAAATGGTTGAATTGAACCAATTTAAGTGAACTGGGCCCCAAATGGACTCCGATTGAGCTAAAATTTTGTAGGGAGGTATTTTCTATGTTTTAAGAATGATGGAATTATTTAAGAGTGAAAATAAGCTGAGGAACACATAGATTCCTAAAAAAAGTGGAAATTGACCGAAAAATCAAAATTTTAGTTCAAACTAATTGGACCACTTTGGTTGGACCGATTCGGTTCAATTTCAGCATATATAAAGGGTTGAGAGTCCAGATTTCTCTAGAGAAATGTAGCCTCTCACCGCCTCTTCTCCTCTCTTCTAGGCCGAACCATAGTTTCTTCCTCTCTTTATTTTTCTTCATTTCTTCTTCAACCTTACCCCAAAATTTAGCCTCATAAACAAACTTCAGCCTCTCTATAACATAAAGATAGTAATTGGAGTCCATTTGGAGCATTAAAAGTGAGGAAAATCAAGTGTACAAGGTTTAGGGTTGATTGTGAGGAACTCAAGGTGAGGAAGGTTGTTCTCAAGCTAAAGGGAAGGAAAAGGAAGCTTAAAGAGCTTAGAGCAAGGATTTGAGGTTTGTGGTTACAAAATCCTTACTTTTCCATTGATTTCAATTGAGTTTTAGGTTATGTTTAAGTATGAACTTGTGATAAAGGCATGTTTAAATGAATCTAACTTGATAAACATGATTAGTGGACTTAAATAAGTATGTGTATGTGTTTGAAATGTATTAAAGAAATATGGTATGAAAACTCTAAGTTGGGCCGAATTGAAGTAAGTGGAAATTCTTCATAATTTTTAATGTTGATGACTTGTAATTAATGTAAATGATAACTATAACATGTGGATTGAATAATGGAATGGTTAACGGAATAAAAAACAAACATGGTGAATGAATGTAGGTTAGGCCAAATTGATTAATAAAGAGATTATTAGTGTATTTTGGTAAATAAGGCATATAAGTGATGGTTATGATATGTATAACATGTAATTTGATTGATAAAGTGATTAAAAGAAATAAATATGAACATAGTGAGAAATTGATCTCTTGGCCGAATTAGACATGTGGAGTATTTAATATGTATTTTGATGTTTTAATGTATATAATGGTACAAAATGATGAAATAATGATAAATGAGTATGTATGGCCGAATGATGTATGATGATTTATCATGTGATTTAAGTGAAATTTGATAAGTAATTGCCCCTAGTAGTAGTCTGGTATTGAAATTTAGTCATGGATATAATTGGCTAGCCATAAGGATTCAACACTGCGGTCTGAGTCATGACGACTCACTATTGATAGGCTAATGATGGTCTATCCCAGTGTATAGTGCTTCAAGTGATCAGTGCAGTGCAATGCTAGTGAAGAAAGGTCTCATTGGGATCATTCTATAGTGTAGTGGATCTGTGCGATCCACATCCTGCATATCCGGTCAGTAGATTTCTACCGGGGATATATTAGGGGCAAAATGGTAAATATGAGATAAAACCGATTAAAATAGTGATTAATAAGAAAATAAGTTAAAAAGGGACTAAATTGAAAGAAATAGAAAGTTTAGGGGTAAAATGGTAATTTTATACTTAATGGGTGAAAATGGTAGAAATTAGATAAAAAGTGTAATTAAAATGATAATTGTGTAAATAAGTGAAAATATAAGGGCAAAATGGTAATTTGGTGTAATAGTGGTAAAGTAGGGATTAAAATGTAATTTGGTAAGTTATATAAGGGTAAGAATGGAAAATAAGAGTAATGTAAGGGTAATTTGGTAATAAAGTGAAATAAGGGACATAAATGGAATTATTGAAAAAGATGAGGACATAGTTGGAAATATTGAAAAAGTTAAGGACATAATTGGAATTATTGAAACTTAGGGACATAAATGTAATTATGGGAAAAGACTAAGGACCTAAATATAATTATTGGAATTGTAAAGCTAATTAAAGGGTTAAAATGTAAATAGTGAATAATGTGACTGTAGACACCGGGTCCTGAGGTAGTCCAGATCAGAGTTACCCGATGAAGAAATTGACGTCGGTTTTTGGATAAGGGATGAAAGTTGAAGATGTTCGTCCTCCAGTTTTATAAGGATCAGAGGTTTTCTGGGTAAATGGGGGATTTCGGACAGTCAGGGAGAGTTCAACTTTGAGAATTGGCATTTGGTTCCACAGACGGGCATCCTGTCGGTGGCAGATGGCCCATCGCTCATGCGTGGGGCCCATCTCTCATGTCGAGCGCCGGCCGTCACTCAGGGAAGGGAGCCCGTCGCTCGAATGAAAGATGCCCGTCGCTCGCCTATGCGACGCTCGCTCCTAGCGGGAGACGGCCGTCTCTCACCTCCGTGCCACATGTAGGGTCCGTCAGTCGGATGACCGCTGGTGCCCCTTGCGACCGACGCTCGTCGGTAATCCACGGGCATCCAGTCAGTCGGTGATCTGGTTGTTTCAAAACGCCGGATTCTCCAAATTTTGAAGGATTTCACAAAATATCTTTGAAATCTTTTTGAATTTCCTAAATCTTTTCAAATATTTTTAAATATTAGATGTGATTTTAGGAATATGCTGAAAATCGTTCGATTTTGATTTGATTTCGGAAAATCCTCTTCAAATCTAAATTTAAAATTTAAACTTATTCGAAATTTCTTCTTAAATCTATAAATAGGGGAAGGGGATTCAGTTTTTAGGGTTGGAAATTTTGCTGAGAAATTATTGATTAGAAAACTTTTTATTAGAAAACTAAAGCTTAGCAATTTTCCACAGAAGATTTCATTTTCAATTTCTACAAAAAGAAATTTTCTTTCAAAATTTCTTTTCTTTATTTTATTCTCGTATTACGCTAATCCGAGGAAGCGAGATCCATTCGTTTTCATCCATTTAGCTAATTCAGATATTTATTACTGCCCAAATTCCAAGAAAGAGAAGACAATTTCCTTCTCTTGGTTTATTTTTCAAAGTGAGATTTTTGCAACCAAAAATCTCTCCCGTTCGCGTGATCACGATCCGGTCCTTGTAGAACTCGAGGAGTCGAAATCTTGCAACATTCACCTTCACAAGGTAAAAATCCGAGGGTAAATATTCTGGACATATTACTTTGAATTCAATTATTTTTGGTAATTTCTTGCATAAAAATCCCTTTTATTCAAATTAAAATAAAGAGAAAATCTAATTTTGGTTACTATTCGGAAACAAAGGAGACCGATGGGCATAAGGACCACCGACGGCCGTCGCTCAAGTGAGCGATGGGACATTGAGGGTCGCCCTTACGCTCGTCCGTCGTTCCCAGGGATGCCCGTCGGTCACACGTCTCTGGCCGTCCCTGGGCCACTTTTCCCATTTGATTCCTTTTCTTCTCTTCTTTTATTTCAAATAGCTTTCTTATTCAATTTCTTCCATTTTCCTCCTTATCATTTAATTTCATATTTATTTTGTTTTTTTTTACTCTAACGTGTTCTTTATTTTGTGAGTTATTATTTTGAATTGGTTGGTGGATTTAGAGCCATTTGGTGTAGAAGTTACCGCCAAGACTTAAGGGTCTTCTCCCCGGGTTCATTCTCTGGACTTTATCTTTTTTTATTATATTATTATTGTGAATAATGTTTTTCTTGTATTATCCCGCTAATGCAAAAATGGTCAAATGTTTTTTGTTAATTAAATTGGGATTTTCCTTATAAATTGAGGACCAATATCCTATTTTTTCTAACAAATAAAAAATCGACGCTTCAACACCATTTTGTAGTAAATATGCATGCGAGGACCAATGTCCTCACTCCTAATGTATATCCCGTTTTATGCATGCCTTGTATTTCATTTACAATGGGGGTTGTATTCCGCCCCTAGTTTTGTTGTAATCTATTTTCATGCACTTTACTTTAATTATGCTTTATTTATCGCTTTCCGTTGAATGGACAATCTATGCTTTAATTTAACTGCATTAAATTGAATGAGAAATGGGATGAAACACTAAATTCAAAACTCAATTGTAAACCTAACCAAGGAATGAATAAACGGGAAGTCCCGAACCTTCTCTGGTCTTTGGGCTCAATGAGGCGAGAGGGCCATCTCAATGTTCTATTGGGATGGGGCCTCCATTGCCCAAGCGTGAGGCTAGAGGACTATCCTATCATTAGGGTGGGAGCCTCTAAGACACCTTTAGGCTTGCCTATGATGGACATAGCAGCGCTGTCTTAGGCTCACTGAGGCTAGACGACCTTTCCCAATGTTCTATTAGGTGGCGACTCCATGAAGCCTCCTTGTTGCCCAAAATGGACGCACTTGTAATTTTCTTACAAGTTCTTATAAACCTCATCCCGAAAGCCCTAAAACGGGCGGTTCGGGGCGCCCCGAGGTTCGGTGCGCGTCACAGTGGCGACTCCGCTGGGGACACTTAAAAGAGACTTCGCTTCGAAAGTTTCTTGGTTAAAATTTACAATTGAGTTTTAATTTAAAAATTTCATCCTTTTTTCAAAACTGCATTGCATCTCATTAGAGCCTTAGATTTATGCTAGTTTGGTCCCTCTTTTAGCTCCGGTGCGTTCCCGAAGCACGACTCTACATTCACTCAATGTAGGGAAGTGTTAAGGATAATCACCAGCCCAAGCCTCATACCATCATGGTATATTAAATGGAGACCCGATCGGTCGTTACGCTCATGATGAGCTAGACCCGTTGGCAGGGACCATGCTTGGGTAGCCATAAAGTAACATCACCTTGACTAAAGCTCATGTAATGGAAATGGTTACTTCCCCTATGTGGTATGAACCTTAATGCTATGCTTGCTATATGGATCATTATGTATTGGACAAACCCAGATAATTTGATTGGTCACCTAATCAAAGGCTTTCATGCCTCGATAGGCCCAGGTCAACTTATTCGGACTGCCTAAATACATAACGATCATAACCCATGCGCCTGTGCATTAGTTAGGAGAGCTTATACTGCCGATTTTTCACTGTGCACCATACGCGTCCATTGGGTCCCCTGTTAACCCGTGGGCTAGTCCCACCTAGGAAAGAGACTATGACCTCGTGTGCGGGAGTAATAAGGTTGGAAGGACCTATGTGCTTGCATGTGATTTGTGGATGTTGCATAAGCACGATCATGCATTATATGTCATTCATGCATCATCCTAACGGATATATTTTGCAGCCATCATAGATCTACCTAAGTGGTCAAGAGGTTCTCAGGGGCGACTACGCAGAAATCCATTCTTTGAGCTACCAGAAAGGGTGGAGTATCCAGATGCTCCTTTAGAAACTAGCTACGCTACTTCAGCTCAGTTTTCTCTACACAAAGAAATGGCAAACTCACCAAGAGGGGTAGATGCCACCAGGGCCTTGATAACTGAGGAAGTAGGCAGAAGGTTCAAAGAATTTGAGAATAGGATAATGGCTATGATGGCCAACATGGCTCAGCCACCTGCTCCACAGAACCTACCACCTCCTCCTATGAGAAACAATGAAAAGGAGGAGGTCAGAGAAGAGTTGCAAGAAGAGATCCGTCCACCACCCGTAGAGTTGAGAGCTACCACATCAGGGGCACAGAGAAGAAGGCTGTAACACCCCGTCACCCCCCGTTGGAAGGGATGCTGGTTGCCATGCTCACAAACTCTTATACAAATTCAAATACATATACATATACTCAAATAAGTTAAGAAAACAAATACATTTAATCAAAAGATAATAAATCCATATATATAACCATATAGTTTTTACAAAAGGGATTTGTAAAAGATAAACATTTACATATATAAAATAATCCTTTACAAAATTACATTTCCAAAAAAATCAAACTCCATATACAAAAATCAGCGGAAGACAAACACAACTCCAATTAAATCACATAAAAACGTACCACCAGTGCCTCCAATCATGCTCATAACAAATATAACTCAATTTACACAACATTTACACAATTCAAAATAACATATATTAAGGTTGTTCAAACCCAAAAATCCATCTCATATTCATATAGATACACGTCTAAATCAACATGCAAACCACTGTAACTATCTCATCACAAATCATGTACACAAATCAATAATACTCATGCATTTTCATATACCAAAACACACAAATAACAGAAATATTTGAACTCAAAATAGGATCCAAAATGAGAATGGATAGAACACTCACAAACAACTCCCAAAACTGGAATAGAGCTTCAAAAATCCACTGTCTTCAAGCTACAACCTTTCCTTTTCCTTTATCCTTCCTCCTTTCTTCAGATTCTTGCACAAATCCAATCGAAACAAAAACCCAATTAACCCATGCAATCAAAACCATATAATCCCATTACAAATACAAACGGAAGGAGAAGAAGAAGATTCAAACCAAATAACACAGCCACTTACCTCTTGGAACTCTTCAAATCTCCCTAACTCAAAGATTGAAGAACAGCACATGCAAGACTTGAGAGCAGAAATGGTGAAGAGAAAGAGCAAAAGAACGTGAGAGAGAAAGGGAGAGGGGCAAATACAGATAGCTTCCATGGGAAGCTAAGATTTCCAAGCTTCCCTCTCTCTACTCCTTTCAAATCTCCATTAATGCACCCAACTACCTAGCCACTTGTCACTCTACTATTGGACCTATTTTACAACTTTCTTGACTTTTGCTTCTAGTCCTTGTAAATTCCCTTATAAATTACCAATTGATCACTAATAAAAATTCTTCCTTTAAATACTTTAAATAACTCTTCAATTAAGTCCTTAATCCATTTGCATAAATTACCAAAATACCCTTTTTAATAATCCAATACACATGCAATTTTACTAGGCCATATTTGGGATGTGACAAAGGCCAACCCAGAGAGTAGAAGATGACTGGGAAGAGGATGAGTATGAAGAAACAGTGTCAGAAAGAGGGAAGATGCCTCAGAATGAAGAAGCCACCTGGAGGAAGATGGAAGAAAAATTTGAGGTCATGGCAAGAATGTTGATGAGGGGTCGAGGGATGAATCCCGAGGATAAGGAGTTGGAAGGAGAAGATTTAGTCCCAACGAACTTTAAGATGCCGAATGTTCCAAAGTTTGATGGCACCTTCGATCCCCCCGCCCACGTAAAACAATATTCGTTAGTGATGAAGGGTACTACGCTGACGAAAAAGCAAAAGATTGAATACTTTTGCTTGAGTTTGACTGGCCCAGTGGTGGATTGGTACCACGGGCTTGACCGTAGAACCAAGGAGGACTGGGATTTACTGGTGGAAGAGTTTTTAAGGCAGTATGACTGTAGTACGAGGATGGAGGTGACTCTGAAGGACCTAGAGCTATTACAGCAGAAGGGAGGTGAGTCTTACCATGAGTATCTGACCGGATAGAGGAATCGGGTGATGGAGATGAAAAGAAAACCAGATACTCAAGATCAGATACGGCTGTTCATTAAAAATGCGAGCCCGTATCTGAGAGAGGGATTAAAAATGAAGGGATTAAGAGATTGGGAGTCCCTGAAAGACATCGCCATTGAGGCCGAAGGAGAATACCTTGTTAAGAGGACGAGTAATGATAACTATGCCAAGAAGGGCAGCAGTACTCAGGGGGCGAGTAGGTCCGCAGGCTCCAGTAGTGGCATGAGGAAGACGGCCGAAGTATTGGCCACTAATACAACCCCGAGACATTTCTCTAACTTGGGAAGGTCACTGTCATGGGTGCTTCAGAGGTTGATGAAGGAGGGGAAGCTGCAGCCTTTGCCACCTAGACCTGCCAGGACTCAAGGTATGCCGAGGCATAAGGATAATGAATACTGCGGGTATCATCAACATATTGGGCATATAACTGATGAGTGTAAAGCTTTCAGGCATGCGATCCAAGACCTAATTGATTCAAGACAAATAACAGACCCGGAGAAGAGAGGAGGTCAGAAGAAGTCTGGGTATAACAATGTACCCCCACCGGTATTCATGACCGGGTTTAGTCTGCCCGAAGAGTTTGTTCTGAGAGAACTATATGGCAATAATGCTAACACTGCTGTCATGAGCCTCCATGAGGTGAGTGAAGAAGGGATTCCCGCTGTAGTGATCGATTGCTGGTCCACTGATGAGAGTGGAAGTGAAAATGATAATCCTAATGTGTTTCCCGACCCATGGGGTTTGGAGGAAGAAGAGGAAGAGAAGAAGGAAAAGAAAAAGAAAGTGGGAGCGGTGACCCGGAGTGGAAGGGTAGCTCCAGAAGTTGAGCGGCCTCAGGAGCTGGTAACGGGCCAAAAAGAAAAAGAGCCAGAGGATGATCCAATAATTAAGCAGCTGAAAAAGGCCCCAGCTTAGATTTCGGTATGGGACCTCCTGAGGCAGTTTTCGTCCCATAGGCAAAAGTTGGTGGAGGCTTTATGCGAAACAACTGTGGCCACAACTATATCGCCTACGAATTTGCTGGATGTGGTGAAAGGGGGAGCTGGAGAGAATGTCGTGTTTACAAATGCTGACTTGCCGGTAGAAGGCCACAACCACAATCGCCCTTTGTATATACGGGCCCAGATTAGTCAGAAGCACACGGCCTGTGTGATGGTGGACGACGGTTCATCAATTAATGTGTGCCCGCAGGTGGCCATGGCAGCTTTTGGTGTGACAGAAGATATGCTAGCTAAGTCTGATCTGACGATCATGGCTTATGACAATTCAAGAAGGCATGCCTCTGGGACATTCAAGACAATGGTTAAGATGGGGCCTGTGGAGACGGAGGTGGAGTTTGTAATCCTGCCTATCCCTGCTAATTTTTCAGCTCTTTTGGGAAGGCCTTGGTTCCATAAGCTGGGAGGCGTCCCCTCTATGCTACATCAGATGGTCAAGATTCCTCACGAGGGGCAGGTGGTGACCATAAAGGCCGTAAGGGAAAATCAGGTTTCCATACTAGAGATTGCGAGGCAGCCTTTCAGTGGGTTCCATGTGGCTGTGATAGATGAGGAAGAACAGATAGAAGGAAGCCCCCAGGTGCTGAACATGATGAAGAGGATGCCATTCCTCCCCGGAGTGGGATTAGGCAAGAATTCTCAGGGTTGCTAGAAGCCATAGCCACCAGAGGCCAGAAGGATAGAAAGGGCCTAGGTTATAAAGGTGTGGTGAAGAGGGCCAAGGGGTCAGCAAAGGAGATTCCCCATATTCGAAAGAGCTTAGTACCAGCAGCTACAGCATGTGCCTACACCGGGGAAGCCGAGCCTCAGTGGGTTGACGGGAGAATTGTACCAGGTTTTGAGGTTTTTAATGATGTCTTTGACTGGGACATTGGATTGATCAAGCCAGTAGAGGGCTTTTGGGATGAAGAAATCATGACCAGTAAGACAATTTGGGACCGCGAGGAGCCCCAGGAGATTATAACTGAGGGGATAGTGGCCACAAAGCTGAAGAAGAAAACGAAGATTGAGGAAGCTGTACAGGGGGTTGCTGAAGAACTCCTGAAATGCCAAGATGATGCAGGACCGTCAGTTGCAACAGATACGCCGGCGGAGGAGGAGAAAGAAAATAGTTTAGATTTTCTTTTTACTCCAGAACTTTTTAGTAATGTTAATGACAATTCTAGTTTTATCAATAAAGTGAATGATTTTGCTTACTTGTGCGATGTTTCTGATGATTTTATTATGCATGATCATGATCATAATCCATCTATATTTGATATTGATTCAACTTATGCTACTCCATTTAATCTTAGAACCTCGAAAAACCCTAAAGAAATCTTGATAGCATCTAACATAACTCCTGAAGAGCGAGAAAAGTTTGAGAGAATATTAAGAAAACATGAAAAAGTCTTTGCCTGGACCTACGAGGATATACCGGGAGTGGACCGAGAAATCGCAGACCATGCCATCCTGACGTACCCAGACCATAAGCCTGTCAAGCAGAAGTTGAGGAGATTCAGACCAGAATGGGCAGATAAGGTGAAGGAGGAAATTCACAAGCAGATCGAAGCCAAGTTCCTAATCGAGGTACAATACCCAACCTGGTGGTTATGCGTGGACTATCGAGACTTGAATAAGGCTTGTCCAAAGGATGACTTTCCATTACCCTACATAGACGTGCTAGTGGATAGCGCAGCTGCCTGCATGATGTACAGTTTTGTAGATGTTTACGCAGGCTACAACCAGATACTCAATAAGATAATCGACAGGATTAAGACAACTTTCATCACAGAATGGGGGACATTCGCTTACAGGGTAATGCCTTTCAGCTTAAAAAATGTAGGCATAACCTATCAAAGGATGGCTACAAAGATTCTAGATGACTTTATTCACAAGGAAGTAGAAGTGTATGTGGATGATATGATGATTAAGTCGGCCACCAGAGAAGGCCACTTTGAAGCCCTAGAAAAGTTCTTTTAGAGGATCGAAAAGTACAACTTGCGATTGAACCCCAAGAAATGTATCTTTGGCGTCACCTCAGGGAAGCTCCTAGGACATGTAGTTAGCCGGAGGGGAATCAAAATTGACCCGAACAAGGTTAAGGCCATTAGAGAAATGCCGGTACCATAAAAGGAAAAGGATGTGAGAAGCTTTTTGGGTAGGTTGCAGTATGTCAGCAGGTTTATCGCTAAGGTTACTTCGATCTGCGAACCGATTTTCAAACTACTCAGAAAAGACCAACCAGTAGTATGGAAGAAAGATTGTCAGAAGGCTTTCGATACTATCAGAGAGTATTTGCTAAATCCACCGGTTTTGAGACTGCCACAGCCAGTCAAGCCACTTAACTTGTATTTGGCCATAGAGGATAGTTCTGTAGGCGCCATGATGGCTCAAGAAGATGAGTTCGGAGTGGAGTTTGCTATTTATTACCTTAGTAAGAAGTTCTTGGCCTATGAAATCAAATATGCAGAAGTAGAAAAGATTTGCCTAGAGGTAATCTGGGCCGCTAAGAAGTTGAGACACTATTTTCATTCTCACAAGGTACAGGCAGTAGCAAAGCAGAATCCCCTCAGATATTTACAGGAAGCTCCATCCTTACTTGGAAAAATGGGTAGGTGGTTGTTGCTGTTATAGGAATTTGATGTAGAATACATTACTCGGAAGACCATTAAGGGTCATGCGGTGGCTGAGTTTCTGGCAGAGCACCCAATCCAAGGAGACTCATACGAGTTCAATTTCCCTGACGAAGACATAGCATCTATTATGGTTCAAGGTTGGCAATTGCACTTTGACGGGGCCATAAACAGCAAGGGAGCAGGAGTAGGAATTATTTTGACAACCCTGAATGGCGAAAAACTCCCATTGGCCAAGAAGTTAAGGTACAAAACCACCAACAATAAAGCCGAGTATGAAGCATGTACTATTGGGTTAGAAGCACTGATAGCTTTGGGGGCAAGGAACGTGGAACTATTCGGGGATTCGTCCTTAGTGATCAATCAGATTAGGGGTGAATGGGCCGTTAAAGAAGAGAGGTTGATGCCATATGTCAAACACCTGAGGGAATTGAGCGGTCAATTCGAAATGTGTACATTCCACTTTGTTCCGAGGGATGAGAATCAATTAGCCAATGCGCTTGCAACTTTGGTATCGATGTGGGACAATCCAGAAGGGGTAGTCATGAAGCCGATTTTGATTTCCAGTTCAGAAAGGCCAAGCTTTGAGTCCAAGTCAATAATGGAAATAGAGGTAGCAGATGGGAAGCCGTGGTATTATGATATCATGAATTATCTAGAAAATGCAAAATTTCCAGAAGAGGCTACCGAAAAATATCAGAGGATGATCCGCAAGTTATCTGCCCAGTTTATCTGTATAGATAGGATGTTATATAAGCGCCAGGTCGATGGTATCCAATTAAGGTGTCTGGACAAGAAAGAAGCCAAAAGGGTGATGGAGGAAACTCACGCTGGTGTATGCGGAGCCCACATAAATGGACTGACGTTGGCTAAAAAGATCATGAGACAGGGGTTCTATTAGCTCACCATGGATACAGATTGCTCCAAATATGTAAAACAGTGTCAGTTATGCCAACAGTATGCAGACTTGAGGCACTTGCCCGTTTTAGAATTGCATAGCTTGACGTCGCCTTGGCCGTTCGCAGCTTGAGGGATAGACATCATCGGGGAAATATGTCCCACGGCGTCTAATGGACATAGGTTTATCATAGTCGCTATCGATTATTTTACCAAGTGGGTAGAGGCTGAGTCTTTAAAAAAGGTCGATGCTCGGGATATGGCCAAATTCATCGAAAAGAACATAATATGTAGATATGGCCTCCCACACCATGTGGTCTCTGATAATGGGGTCCAGTTCATGGCCGAAACGAAAAAGCTATCTCAGAAATATGGCATTGAACACCACAAGTCCTCTCCTTATCGTCCACAAGCTAATGGAGCAGTAGAAGCCGCTAATAAGAACGTCAAGAGAATCTTGGCCAAAATGGTTCAGAGTTATAAAGATTGGGCAAACAAGTTACCTTTCGCACTCTGGGGCTACAGAATGACTATCAAGACTTCAACAGAAGCCACTCCATATTCCTTGGTCTATAGGACGGAAGCAGTATTGCCAGTCGAGGTCGAACTCAAGCCACTGAGGGTGGTTATGGAAGCTGAGATTCTGGAAACTGAATGGGCACAGCAGCGGCTGCAACACTTGAACATGTTGGATGAGAGCAGGTTGAGAGCCTATTACCATAATCAGGTATATCAGAAGAGACTTGCCAGATCATTCGGGAAGAAGGTTAAGAGACACTCGTTAAAAGAGGGAGACTTGGTTTTCAAGCAGATGAGACCAAGCGCGCCAGACATAAGGGGGAAATTCAGACCAATATGGGAAGGGCCTTTCATCCTCAAGAAGCTGTTATCAAAAGGAGCGGCAATTTTGTTAGATAGTGATGGCAATGAGTTTAAAGAGCCGGTTAACATTGATAGACTTAAGAGGTTCCATGGCTAAAGATAATAAAATCAAAAGAAGAGAACAATAGCCCTGTGGGTCAAAAATCGAAAAAAGGCTACCTTGCTAAAATTGGGCACCTCGCAGGGTGAAAACCGAAAAAAGGCATCCTGGTCAAAAATTAGAGGCTTGAGTGAAAATGTCCAATTAAGAAAACTCGAGAGGGCTGATTGGTAACAGGAGTTGATGTTATCAGGATTTGGCTCCTCGAATAAGTGTAGTTTTGCATCCTTGAATTAATGTTAAACGGCGATCATGTGTATTGAAATCATATCGAAATGTACACAATTTTGTGAAATGAAATAAAACTGAATCTTTTCATTCATATTATTGTCTAAGTTCTGTTCTAAAAAGAAACATATTGCTCAAAATGCATACAAATCTGAACTAAGCCCTACTACTACTCTTGTTGGCTAGATGTCTAAGTCGTCGTGTCCTGTTATCAACGGCAGGGCTGAGTACCCATCTCTTGTAGGATATTTCGATAGTAAATGAGTTTACAGATGTATTTCCTGAGGAGTTACCTGGATTACCTCCAGAGAGAGAAGTAGAGTTATCTATAGAGATTCTGCCGGGTACTGCTCCTATTTCTAAATCTCCTTATCGAATGGCTCCTGTAGAATTGAAAGAGTTAAAAATGCAATTATAGGAGCTATTGGACAAGGGCTTTATTAGACTCAGCGTTTCTCCGTGGGGTGCTCCAGTGTTGTTTGTCAAGAAAAAGGATGGTACCTTTGATGCGTGCCAAACCCCGTGAGGCCCCGAAAACCCACTTTTATGGTGTTCGGGAGAAGGTTCATAAGACTTGTAAAAGATTTGTAAGGGCATCTATTTTGGGTAAAAAGGAGGTGTTTTGGAGTCGCCACCCAATAAAACATTGGGAAAGGTCATCTAGCCTCACTGAGCCTAAGACAGTGCATGTGTGTTTATTTTGGGCATCAGAGATATTTTGGAATCCTCTTTCCAATAGAACATAGGAAAGATTCATCTAATCTCGTGAAGCCTAAGATGATGCATATACGTCTATTTTGGGCGAACCAAAGATATTTTGTAGTCCCCGCCCCAATAGAACATTGGGATGGTTCGTCTAACCTCATGGAGCCTAAGACAATGCAACTTGCTATTTTGGGCAACAAGAGATATTTTAGAATTCTCTTTCCAATAGAACATTGGAAAGGTTCATCTAATCTCGTTGAGCCTAAGACCAGAGATGGTTCGGGACTTCCCATTTATTCATACCTTGATTAGAGTTATGATTGAGTTTTGAATTTAAGATTTCATTCCTTTTCTCATACAATTTAATGCATTAATTAAAGTGCAGATCATTCACGTAATAAAAGCGATAAATGAAAGTAAGATTAACATAAGGTAAATGAAAATTTAATAAATTACAAAAAAACTAAGGGCGGAATACAACCCCCAATATAAAGTAAATGCGAATCATGCATGAAATGGACATTCATTGAAGATGAGGACATTGGTCCTCGCATGCATACTTAAGGGAAAAGAGTTTAGAGGTGACAGTTTATTTGGATTGAAAATTAGGACATGGGTCCCATTTTTATTTAGGAAAATCCCATTTATTTCTACAAATATTTAGCCATTTTTATATTAATGGAGTAAAAATAATATTTACAATAAAAAGTGAAACTTACAATAAAAGGAAATGAGATAAAGAGATAAACCTGAGTAATGTCCTCAAATCACTTCGGTGTGCTCCATGTTTAACACCCCCAAATCCAAGAAAAACAGTTAAACTCACAAGAAACAAAGAACATCTTAGCATGATAATGAAACCATAAAATAGACACGACAAAAAAATCTATACAAAAAATTCATCATGAAAAAAAGTAAGAAAGAATAAGAATGAAAAAAAGGGTAAAATGTAGAAAATGAGGGAGAAAGGCCCAGGGACGGGCTACATAGCACGAGCGACGGCTGTCATTTGGCCGATCGATGGGTGGAGATAGAATTTCGTGATGGCCTGTCGCTTGGGTGAGCGACAGCTGTCGGTGGATCCTCTGCCCATCGGTCACCCCTGGCTTAGACAAAAATTCTGATTAAAATCCAATTTTTGCTATTAAGATTACCTTTTCATTGGGAACAAATAAATTAATATGAAACGGAAATTGAATTAGAGATCAGTCCAGAATATTTACCCTCGGAATATTACCTTCCAAAGGCAAATGTCGCGAATTCTGCAAGGATTGATCCACAATGTGCACTTTCGGAAAAACTTTTTCACAAAATTGTATTTTTTAAAATTAGATCAAGGAAAGAAAATTATATTTTTCCTCCTCGATATTTGGTAGCAATTATAAATGGTAAAAGGGGTTAAACCAAGTAAGAACGAATTGATTTCGTTTTCTCGGATTCACCTTAATTTGAAAGAGATTGATGAAAATTCTTGATGAAAAATAAGGAAAAAACTCTTTTTGAAATTCTAATAAGAAATCTTCAATTTCTGTTGAAAATTGCTAACCCTGAATAATGATCCTTAACCCCTTATTTATAGGTTAAGGAAAACAATTCAAATAAATTTAAATTTTAAATTTGAATTTGAAAGAGATTTATGAAATTAGAATTAAAACTGACTAATTCGCAGAATATTTCCAAAATCAAATATGAAATTTCAAAATATTTGAAAAGATTTGAAGAATATTTCAAAATCTTGGAAAAGATTTGGAAATTCACAAAAAATATGGGAGAATCCCGTGAAATAGCGCCTCAGATCTTTGACCGACGGGCATCGCTCACGGGACACACCTGTCTTATCGAGCAGCGGGCCACCTCGCGAGAGACGGGTGATGAGGGCCCAGCTGTCACTTATGAGGGTTAGGTGCCTCTCGCACGAGTGATAGGCGTCGCTCAGTTTGAGAGATGGGCCCTCACCAGCGATCGATAGTCGTCGCTCACTACGAGAGATGGGCCTTCGCACGCGAGTGACAGGCATCGCTCCCATGAGAGACGGGCCCGTCCCGAGTGAGCCACAGGCACTGCTCGTGTGAGGGGAGGCCATCCTTCAGAATGAACGACGCGTCTCTTGACCGATGGGTCTCCCATCAGCCAACCAAAAATAAAAATTTCCCTTGACAAACTCCTCCTAACGTACGGAAATCTCCTATTATCAAAAAACTTCAATCCTTGTTAATTCGAAGAGCAAAAACTCGCAACTTTCATACATTTGCCCGGAAACGGGCATTGATATCTTCATCGGGTAACCCTGATTTGGATTACCTCAGGACCCGGTGTCTACAGTTGCCCCTTTTGGGAAAACTAGTACACTAGTGTCTAGATGAGCCAAAATTCAGAGGAAAAGGAAAGAAATGCGTACCTAAGGTAGTCCTTACCTTCAGCAGATTTGTAGCCTGCTGCTAAAAGGCCAGTAACGTATTCTGCCACAATCTCTTTCGTAATTGCTCACCATTCAATATGCATAGCATGCCCTTGTTGACCCCCATCCGATCTACAAGGTACCTGATTGACATTATTGGAGCTACGGTGTTATCCAACCATGGCCCGCTTACGAGCGTTTTGTCCTATTGTATTTGTCCCGCTGGCCTTCGTTCGGCTTGCACGGTGTTTGATTAACGTGAGATGTAGTGTTATCTAACTACAACTCAACTGCGATTTGTTCTATCGCATTTATCCCGCTGGCCTTCGTCCGGCTTGCACGGTGTCTGATTGTCGTGAGGTACAGTGTCATTTAACTACAATTCAAATGCGATTTGTTCTATCACGTTTGTACCGCTAGCCTTGGTTCAGCTTGTATGGTGTCTGATTGACGTGAGATGCAGTGTTTTCTAACTATAACTCAACTGCGACTTGCTCTATTGCATTTGTCTCGCTGGCCTCCGTTCGGGTTGCACGATGTCTGCTTGATGTGAGATGCAGTGTTATCTAACTACAACTCAGTTGCGATTTGTTCTATCGCATCTATCCTGCTAGCCTCCGTTCGGCTTGCATGGTGTCTGATTGTCATGAGCTAAAATGTTATTTAACTACAACTCAACTGTGATTTGTTCTATTGTGTTTGTCCTGCTGGCCTTCATTCGACTTGCACGGTGTCTGATTGACATGAGATGCAGTGTTATCTAACTACAACTCAGTTGCGATTTGTTCTATCGTATCTGTCCCACTGGCCTTTTTTTGGCTTGCACGGTGTTTGATTGCTAACCTCCCTCAAGTAGGCATGGCGTTATGTCCTTGTAGTTATAGAAGATTTTATTAATTCATTGTAGATTGATTCATCTCAAAATGTAAATTTCATATACATTTTTATGTTGTCATTTATTTTTATCATTCTTACTTACTGTGTTATCAAACATTTTGGAAGTGTAAGTAAAATGTCAGCAAGAATGTAAATATACAAGGTGATACGTAAATTTAACAAAACATGAGTTTCACTAATAAAATGTAAATTTTGTACAATAAATATACAAGTACATAAAACACTCCCTGAACACACTAGAGGGGAAAATAGTCGGAGGGCTCCTCCAGGTCCTCCTCATCGTCAGATACGTGTACCCGCTATTCACCAGATGAGGATGTGGATAGCCTGGCTCTGGAGGCGGAGGGCTGGCTGCTTGGCACTGAGGGCCCTGCCCCTATGGCTGAGCATGACAGGATGATAACTGGTGCAGATGCTAGGTGTCCCATCGTGCGGGAGGCCTATTGGAATTGGACCTGAGCGTACCCATCGAAGAATGGCTGAGCACAAACCCTAATGAACTCCAGAGTGTCTCTGACTATGCCACCCAGCTCCATGAAGTCCCTTGACAGTCTCGAGGTCTGATTTTCGGCTGCGTCCCTGATACCTGTGAGTCTGGTCTCCATCTGCTCCCTGAACTCCCTGATAGATGCAGATATGGTCAGCCTCTATCCGGAATCTGAGAGCAGTGACGGACTCATTAACCATCTAAACTGCCTCATCCACCCTCTGGGCCGCTGCAGCCTAGGAGGCACCCGAACTATGCCTCACCTCCTCTATGAGCCTCCCTTGCTCCTCTCCTGCTGGCCTAGACGATCAAGCAAGACCCGATCTCTCTCCTCATGCCGATCGAGGCACTCAAGTAGGACCCGATCTCTCTCCTCCTGTCTACTCTCCATGGCAGCGAGAGCAGCGGTCATAGCAACAATGAAATCAGGTTGGGCTAGCTGCGGAGATAGCGATGGATTGGGACGCGCTGGCTTTGGCCAGTGCTTTGACGATGGAGGTGCTGTGGAGGTGGATGCCCCAGGGTGTCCTGGCTTGCCACAGGGATGGAACCTCATGGTCTCCCGAAGCATAGCACGCTGACCTCGTGATGTTGGTAGTGGAGTGGGACTCTGTGCTCTCTACGATGGAGGGGTGACCAGCAGCTAATCCACACTGAACTCAATACCCATATCGAACAAAGTCTGAGGTGGCTCCTCCTCCGGCTGAGGTTGCTGCGGAGGCATCTGTGCAGGCTGTGGCTCCTGAGGCTCTGGCTGCTGCGGAGGCTGCCCCTCTATATGGGGCTCCTTCAGGGCCTCCTCTGCTGGCTGGAGTGGAGGGAGGCCGAATATGCTCCTAGTCTCTGCCATGGTAAGTAAACGATACTCCTCTGGACGGCCGGTCACCTATGCAATCATACCCATGGTCTGAGCTGCTGATGCGTCCACATAAATACTCTCATCAAGTAGAGGTCCATAGCTATCAGGATCAACTCCCAAGTGTAGAAGTAGCCTAATAACCACTCCCCCGGCCTATACTATAGGGGCTGTCCTCCATAAGACTCTGACCAAGTTAGCCACTATCTCGTGGATAATATTAAGGCACCTTCCTGCTTCTATCGCCCACAAGCACCAAATCTCAACTCCATTCATAGACCCCGAGTTACCTGCCCGGCCAAAATACGAACTAGAGAGAAATCTGTGTATGTATCGTAGCGCCTAAGATGAGAGCACTGTGCTCTTCACCATATCGTGGTCATACGGCACACTTGGCATGGCAATAACCTCCCAATGATGCCTGCTAACAGCTCTCTTGGGGATCATCACGTCATCCCTATGAGGAAGCCCCATGGCCTCCGTAAAAGTCTGGCAGGTGTTGCTATAATAGCGCCCTCTAACCCAAAATTGAATGACCCCCTCCTCCATGTTCGACCTCTGGAATCCCCCATAATGAAGAGTGGCGAAGAATTCCCTAACAACCTTGGGATGGGTATAAAATGAGGGCCATGAAAACTCTGTCCATCCTGCCGCTGCTACTAGCTCATCTACCTCCTCGAGCATCCCCATGCTCTGCAGAAATGGCCTAGAGATGAAGCGGCTGGTGTGAAACTGCACATGTGCCAAGGCTTGAATATCCCCCTAGCCTCGTCACTCATCCATACGGGAGCCTGAGGCTCGGCCCGATCCTGATGGGCATTGCATCGTGGAGGCATCCTAAAAAGAATGAAAGTTAGTTTTGCATTACCATCACAAGTAAGCTAATCAAAAGATTAAAAATTTTTACAAATTTCGGTAGCATTTTGGCTGAAATGTGCCTACCCAAAAAATTTCGGCAGCATCCCAGTAAGGATGTGTCTATCCAGAAAATTCTAAAAATATTTGGGCAGCATTCTGACAAGGATGTGCCCAACCTCTTGCATAGAAAATGCAAATATAGGGACAGGCCTCAGGCCCCAAGCAACAATTTCATTATTGCACTTTATTTCACATAGTGATTATGCATTCAACTTAGTCTAATTTGGTTCCAAAATTCAGTTAGATGGGGGTAGGTTCACAAGTTCATAGTTCTCTCTCTCTCTCCTTTTTTTTTATTTTATCATTATTTGCTTTTATTTTTATATCATAATCAACATGGTTTACACTTAGTCCCAAAATTTCAAAAATGAATAGGCAGAATTCAGTCCTAATTGAGAGAATATATGCCTATCATGCATCTAAAATAAAAATTTAACTAAAAATAAGAAGACAAGGTAGAATAAAAAGGTGATAAACTTACTCGGTAGTTGACGAAATGTACTGAAAAAAACTTGACAAATTTGCTCAAAACTTAGTCCTAAATGTGCGTGACAGTGCAAGGATCGTTTTGGCGCAAGTGGTGCGCAAAACGGGTAAGAAATGAATGAAAAAAGGGGAAAAACCGGTGAAGGGCATCGGTTACAAGAGGAAAAAGGGGAAGAAGAAAAGGAAAAAGAAGAAAGAAATGAACAGGCACGAAAAGGAACGGTTTTTATAGGAATCGTGTGATCGATGGGATACCCGTCGAATGACCGAGCGACGGTGTGACACGCGCCGGAACCCAACAAGGGCCCTCGAAGGTAAATCCACTTTAGGATTCGAGGGACTGGTTCGCGTCTTTTGATCATGGGTGCCATAAGACATCATAGATGTATCCCTCCCAATAGAACATTGGGAAGAACCACCTAGTCTAATGGCGCCTATAGGCACCTTTGAGGTGTGATGGAGTCGCCACCCAATTCACAATGCATTGGGAAAAGGGGTCTCTCACCTCTATTGGTCAAGACCAGAGATATGGTGTTCGGAACTTCCCTCTTATTCATGCTTTGGTTAATTATAAGTGAGCTTTTAACTTCTTAAAATTATATCTCTCATCTCATGTGATTAATGCATTTAAAAGTAAAAGCGCATTTTAAGCATCCAAAAGCGGTAAAATAAAAGCAATAAATAAAGCGATAAATGAAAGCGGTATCCACCCAAGCACACAATTACAAGGGGAAAAGGGGCAGAATACAACCCCAATGAAAAGGAAATTGAAGATATAAGTGGGGCGGAATACAATCCCCAAAAATAAATAAAGTTGCCCCAAAGTTAATTACAAGGGCCTTAAAGAAATGGACTTAACTTTAAAACTGTAACACCCCCATCGCCGTCCCCGTTGGAAGGACACCGACGGACGCGCTACACGACGCTCACATATACAGAAATACACATGCACAATGCGGAAGCATACAATCATACATAACATACATATGAAAATACGGGTTAATTAAAAACTTACCTTGACTTACCTTGCGGTACAGACTGAACATGCAATAACTCACGCACACGCAGGCACTAAGCAAAAGCATACACAAAGGCATACATATGACCATTCAACGGAAGCATAATCGAAATAATAAAACAAAGGAATAACTAAACATCTAAATATAAAGACATACTAACTATTACATTCCCAAAAGAAAACTCAAGAACGAAACATAATAATTACATATACAATACTACCGAATACAAAAGCTGAAATACAGAAGCTGAACAAAATACAGAACTTCTAACTCCTACGTGGCCGACCTTGCAGAAGCGCGACTCGATCAGAACCAAACCTGCCACCTGCACGGAAAGGAAATCCGTGCTAAGCGATAAACGCTTAGTGGGGAGAACACACAAGAATATGGACGGCCATTCACAATGGTCGTCAAGGCAAAACACATTCAAATGGCAAATGCGGATATTCATAACATATAAATAATCAGACTTGCATATTAAAGGCATTCATTTCAATACTCACAATCGAACCATAACTTCATGTTCAGGATAGACTAAAACAGACATAATACAATACACATTACAAGCATCATCATGCTGAACCACATACTATATCTCATGCATAAACCTACATGGGTATCAAATAACAACATCTTACCGTGCGGCGCCACAAGAGCTTTACACAAGCAATTGACATAGCTAAATACCTATGCAGGAACTGACAACCCAATCATCATGTTGAGAGTGCTAGCTATTGAACATCCTTAGACATGCCAAACACATACACTAATCAAATAACCAAAGGATAACATTTAGAGCATCACAATACCGCTGCGCAACTCTAATATATATTAAGCATCATGCAGAAACATTCTGATAACGGAGACTGAAGGCATAACCACTTAGTATTACATTCATATCATCATCATGCAGAGAGTACAGTAATCATCACATACTTACCATCACAGCTGCTTCGGTTCACAAGCTAATATATTAACAAAACATGTTTAAGTCACATACATAAATTCTCTAGTCGCATCATAATCAAAGCATTCAGAAACTTATAACAAATCACATGACGAGTACGAATAATCATGTTAGATATAAAGTCATGCTTATTTAAAACAGACATACATTCTGAAGCCCATAATCACATTCATATACACATAAACTGATTCCTGAGATCTTTATCATAATCAAACGGATATCACATTCATATAGTTATTTCAAAGTAATACAAACCAGTAAAGCACCTGCTGACGCACAATAGTGGATAACGAGTGTACTGAACTGATTAGTACCTTACGGGTACAAATCGAAAACCACTTTATTTTGTCACAAAAGCATTTTACTGATGGGGGATCTTAACCCGATCCAAATACATTAAAAAGGATCACGAAGATCCGTACTGAGGGGGGGGGGGGGTTCGCGAGGAACCATACGGGGGACCTGATCAGGGTCCAATACGTTCAAAGGGCGCTGCAGCTACTGAAAGACTCTATTAGGCATGCCTAACTATCCACTAGACTGACTCTCGCAGGTCATGCATAAATCACTCACATTACGAATCGCACAATGCATAAATGTATATATACATCATGCATAAGCCAGAGTACAATAGACATATACATATGCTCATAAAGTTGATCAAATCTCATACAATTCCCTTTGCAAAACATAATACAGTCAATATATTTTAGCATTAAACAATGTTCTAAAGCATGCCAAGAATCAGGTAAAGAAGCACTACCATGCCAATGATTATCAAAACATAATCCTAAACATATGTTTTAGGTGAGGTTACTAAATATAAATCATGCATAGTCCAAATTACATTTAAACATAACACTTTGAATTCCCAGGCTAAAGCATAATCATGCATTCAAACATTAACCATATTATTCAAATAAATATAGCATAGCATAATATCAATCATACCTCATTCAAGTCATATTCTGAAACATGCAATAGGTCAATCAATCGTATTTTATCCCTACTTAATTTACTAAAACATATCAGGAACACATGTGGAAACATATTATGCTAATGACCAAAGACGCATCATCTAAATCGGGGAAAGTTACTACATAATCTTAAGTATGGCAAATTATTCTTAAAGAAGAAGCAGACTAAAGATATGCATAACATAATTCACGGGTCAATTTCACTCATGGTCACTCAACTTATCACTTATCGCGCAAAAGTAACCGACTTTTTTTTTCTTACTTAAATGTCACTGAACTTTTAACATTATTGCACAAAAGTCATGTTGACCGGAATCCGGCGACGACCCTTGCCGGATTGATAACTTTTTTGCAAAAATGTTAAAAGTTCAGTAACATTTAAGTTGAAACAAAAAAAGTTAATTACTTTTGCGAGATAAATGATAAGTCTAGTGACCGTGAGTGAAATTAATTTAAATGTAGTATTTGTTGAACTTATCAATCCGGCAAGAGTCGTCGCCGGATTCCGGTCAACATGACCTTTGTGCAATAGTGTTAAAAGTTCAGTGACATTTAAGTAAGAAAAAAAAAGTTGGTTACTTTTGCGCGATAAGTGATAAGTTGAGTGACCATGGGTGAAATCAACCCCATAATTCACATTAAGACAGAACATGTTTGAGAACTAACAGTCAGAAAGTTAACCTTTATAAATCCTTCGCATTCAAAATATGACGTGCAATACATATCACAATAATAAACATATTACAGTCCAAACCATACTGTTAAAATCCCACAGTCATTTAACAGGATCATTGAAATCCAAAACTTATTCCAAAATACCACAGATAACTTGTCATAGATAACATATTATTAATACCAAATAAATTGGAATAATCAGTCATATCAGCAAGATAATATAGCACACAGTAAGGAAAAATACCATAAAAAAAACGTTTGGAAATCAATTTATAAAAACTGGACACTTGGGAAGGAAAAACAGAAGCAAAACAGAAGATCTGGGAGACCTCACGTCACGTGAGGGTTGCTCACGTAACGTGAGCAATCTGCTCACGTAACGTGAGCCTAGCTCACGTCGTGAGCATTGCTCACGTAACGTGAGCAATCTGCTCACGTAACGTGAGCCTAGCTCACGTCATGTGAGCTACTTCTCTTGCCCTCTTCTTCTTCCCCGAAATCGCAAACATGCAGATTTCCATTCTTTTTCCAGAAATTCAAAGAACTCGATAAAAAAACTATTTTCAATCTAATTCAAACACCTCCAGAACTCATCTTACCTTTCAATTGATGTCCCAAACAGCATAAACAAGATAATTGCAACTTAATTCAACAATCAAAACCATGCATAAACATAGTTAATTCAATTAAGAACATAAACCCTAAAAACAATTACAGTAAGTTCCAAATACAATTACAGTAAGTTCCAAATGTATCAATCTGTTCTTTGATTCAAAGTCATGCATACAAACACAGTACCCAAAACACGACTTGCATAAACTCATCTCAATCATTCAATTACTGGAAATCAAACACCAAAAACCATTCATAATCCAAGAAGAAAATGGGGCAGAGACAAAAACCCAAAACCAAAATAAAGAACACAGAGCTCCCAAACCTCAAAATGACGATCCAAAATCAGGCTTCCAGCTTCAATCCTCAATCCTTCCCTTGCCTTTACTTTGCTTCTTCATGCAATCCAAAGCTTGCACAACAAAACCCACAATTACTCTTCAAAACCCTAACTGAAAATAAAACCAGTAGATGAAGAAGAAGAAGAAACACAACACGTAGAACACCTTAAACCAACTTACCTCTTCAAACAGCCTCACTTCAAGCCAAACACAACTCCAGCCAAATGAGAAAGAAAGGAAAAGCAGAGAAGGGAGAAGAGAAGAAGAAGGGAGGCGTGAGATGAGGGAGACGGGAAAGCCAAACCAAAATCTGTGTTTTTCCCTCTCTCTCTTCCTCTTACTTCTTTCTTCTTTTTCTTCTTTCAATGCCCACCTAACAGTCCACTTGGCAACATCCTATTGGACCCCAAACTCCACTTAAACTTTTCCAAGTCCAATAATGCTCTTAAGTCCTTAAACAAAATACAATTCACTCACTTACACAATTCTTTCTTTACCAACTTAATTATCTTAGCAATTAGGTCCTTAACACTCCAAATTCTCAAAAACAATTTACTGGAATACCCTTCCGATCCCGACTTAGCATGCATAATCCGACCAGGGCTATTTTGGGGTGTGACAACTCTTCCCTCCTAAAAGAATTTCGTCCTCGAAATTCACAGCGAAACACTTACATCCGAATAACCCAAGCAAACAAAACTTACTTAAACAAAAGCTTACAAAGTAACTTACCAGAAGAACCTGCGGTCTCCTTCGAATCCTTGCTAGATGCTACAAACTCTGAAGACACTCGAGAAGATCTGAGCAAATCCTCCACATCCTTTCTAGCTTGCCCAGCTAGACTCTCACTCATCTTCTTAGGACAATCGGCAATCCGGTGTTCCATACTGCCACACCTGAAACAAGCACCTGAAAGCTTTCGACATGGACCCCGATGTCGCTTCTGACAGTGCTGACATACTGACGGTCCCCACTTCTTACACTTATTCCCATGTTGCCTCTGAAATTGTTGACACATCGAAGGTTCTCGAACCCTTTTTCCTGCTGGCACTTCACTAACCGATCCTTTTCTCTTCTGAGGAACATGCCGCACAACTTCTTGAGAGGCACGAGGAGCAGTCAATCTATCCAAAATCCGAATCAACCCTTGTACAAGAGCCCTATCCCCAGAAACCCGACCAGAATCTTCAACTGAAAGATGCTCTGAAACATCCTGATCAGCACTAACTCGATTCACACTTTCTGTAGTCTCGCCCACATTCTCACTAGGATCAGACTCCATCCACTATTATGACCGTTCAGGCTCGAACAAGAACTCTACAAACTGTACAAACTGACTCATATACATTGCATGTACTCTAACGTTCATTCAAATTACTATACCCTATTTACATATTAACTGAGCAAACCATGTGCATACATATACCCTATGCATATACTCACATGTAGCAATATAATATCAACGAATCTTTGCACTCTACATCACTAATTAATCAAATGCACACTCTATTATATATATTCATAGACTTTATACATTATGATTCAATCATACAATGATCAATATCACATGCCATATCGTGTTTAATAATTAAAAAAGCATGTATACATTTAATTTCATTATTAAACTCTTGTGCTATAGCTTTAATTACCCATAATTTCAATTGAAAACCACTCTTAAACTCATTTCATAAGGTTGGATATGAGTTGGATAAGCTATAGGAACTTGCAATGAAGTTCGGGTGCATTTCTGGAAGAAAAACACTCAAAATATGCAAATCAGGGGATGATCACGGTGGCAACCACTTGGTTGTGACCGTAAGGTCCAAAAATACTCAATTCTGCCTTGTCTGGGCATTGGTCGCGGTGGCAACCAATTGGTTGTGACCGTGAGGTCCAAAAATAGCAAAGCAAAAGCGAAAACTCAAGACTGCTTCATTACTCTATTTTGTACAGCCTAAACCAACATCTAAACCTCATTTTTAGGCAAAGCTCTCTTCTTAATAATTGTTCTCGAGGATTTTAATTTCAAATGGGACAAATTTCAGGTCAAATTGACATCTATAACATCAGATATGATCTAAAAAATCTGAATTGCTCAAATGAACCGGTCAGAGTAGAGACACCTCTGTTTTGGCCAATTTTCAGGGTCTTAGAGCAAGAATTTGCTCAAGGTCATTTCTGAAACTTTTATAGACATGGAAGTCATGGTTCTAATTACTCAGCAGTCACTCAATTTAAAGGTCTAAAACTCTACTTATGACAAAAACATTACACGGAGGTAAGATGAAAAATGAACAGAATTCCCCAAAATCATACCTTTCACCCAAAAACTATATGGCAATCATCTATTGTCCTCAACCCACATACAAATGATCACATTACATAATCATAAACATATATTATAGGAGCACTGCAAGCAATCAAAATGAATATCCAAAAAAATATACTCTATTCAAGCATATAACTCAAGAACACATGCAGAAATCATAAAATCACACTCGATCCCAACCTTTGGACAGCTTGACCACTGCTCTCTAATCAATCCTGACCTTCTCTTTGCCTTTAACCAGCTTCTTGTTAACCGCTTCAACAAATCATATAGAAAACACTTGAGTTAAACCTCTTCTCACTTTAAATCAAAAACAAAACCCAGAAGAGAAGACCAATACTAACAGAAATCAAACCACTTACCTCTTCTCAAGATTCCAACTCTACCCTTTTGTCACTCCCTTCAAACCAATTCAAGAGGTTCACTCAAAGGACAAAGCAAATGAAGAAGAAAAGGAAAAAAAATGGCAAAGCAAAAGGGACATGGCAGAAAACCAAAGAAAAAGCAAAAAGAACAAAGGCTAAAAGTAAAGCAAAATGGAAAGGAAGCAAAATGGTAGCCGGTCAACCCAAATCCAAAGCCAACAAACCCAACTTAATGCCACCTAAAGCCTTTAATGCCACTTACCACATTAATTAACTCACAACTAAACAAACCAAATGTCCATTCCCTACAATGCCACTTGTCAACCCTTACCCACACTTCAAGTTGTCATGTGTCAATTCCCTACACTGCCACATGTCCGTAACACATCAAATAATACAAAATAATCCCACTCAATTAGGCTTCACGGGAAGCGTTCTATCACGTCCGCAACATTACCCTCACACAAGCTACTTATTCATCTTCTCAAAACAATTTTCTTCTAGCGAAACCTTTAACCTTAATCAACTTGGAAACTCCTTCGAATACACTCTCTTATACACACAAACTCTTGAATTACCAAACGAAAATTTCAAAATTCTTCTAAGGACAAATCGGGTTCTTACAATCTCTCCCCCTTAAGAAATTTTTTCCTCAAAATTTTTTCGCTAATCATTTACTTTCTGACCATCAAAACCGAACTCATATGAAAACTTAACAATTTAAAAACTTACCGGAAGGACCTGTGGCCTCATTCATATCCTTGCTTGCTTGTAGTACTTGGTTCTCTCTTGATTTAGGATACTTGGCAAGCAGATGATCCTTTTTTCCACACCTAAAGTAGGCTCCTGTGATCTTCCTAAACTTGCCCCAGTGTTGCCTCTGACAATGATGACATTTCGGTATATCCCGTACTCTCTTGTCTGCTGACACTCCTCTAGCTGATACCTTTATGTTCTTAATAAGATCCTAAAAAGCCTGAGAAGTGGTCACTCTGTCCAATATCCGAATCAACCCTTGCACAATTTTTGAATTCTCATACCCTATACCGGAACCATCATCTCATTGACGCTGCGGAACAGGCTGATCGACTTTTATCGGGTTCCTACTATCAATTGTCTCTCCTACGTACTCACTCTGGCTAGACTCCATCTATACTCTACAAAACAAATAACATCTGCATTAGGCCACAACTCTAGACAAACTTTGACATTCACTCTATACTCTATATCTTATAGACCAGAACATCTAACCTATGCTCTGATACCACTAAATGTAAAACCCCCATACCCCCGGGAAGGAATATTGGGGTGCTATGAGCCAAACACACACATACTCGTACACATGTATACACAAAGGCGAAAGCGATAATAATAAATAAATATAAGAACATTCTTTTGGGCCAAACATATACTATTAATAAAATAATGTACATATTACAAAATAGTCTTCTGTACATAAAACATTACCGATAACATTTACATATAAACACTATACTTCCTATTTACATAATGATGTTACTCAAAACATTAGAAACTCTATCTTATACAAAAAGATCCTCATCAAGCTTCTAGTGGCCATGACCTGCAGATGCACACTCTCTAAAACCAACCTATAAACCTACACGGAAAAAACATCCGTGCTAAGCGATAACGCTTAGTGGAGATAAATAGAAGCAAAAGACTTCGAACGAAGTCACAAATATATCACATGCATATCAATAGTCAGGTCATATACAAATAATCATATACACATCCTTGTAAGCATATACCATCATGCTTTAACCCATTCATGTACAAAAATCCAAATATAGCAAACGATAATGGTAACATATCATACTATGTTCATATACATATAAAAGTCTCAACTTCATCTCTTGTACACTACAATATATATATTAGCCTGAACTCTCAACAATGGTGGATATGGGCACATTACAAAATAAAAGACCGAAATCTCTGTTAGAATGAACATCTCGAAGGTCGGCCGCTTGGCCTAAATGGGGCCGTCATGGGCAGCTGCACTCGATATCCCTTTATAAGCATGCTTATCTATCCACTACTATGACCGTTCAGGCTCGAACAAGAACTCTACAAATTGTACAAACTTACTCATGTACATTGTATGTACTCTAACATTCATTCAAAATACTAACCCTATTTACATATTAACTGAGCAAACCATGTGCATACATATACCATATGCATATACTCATATGTAGCAATACAATATCAACGGATCTTTGCACTCTACATCACTAATTAATCAAATGCACACTCTATTATATATATTCATAGACTTTATACATTTTGATTCAATCATACAATGATCAATATCACATGCCATGTCGTGTTTAATAATTAAAAAGCATGTATACATTTAATTTCATTATTAAACTCTTATGCCATAGCTTTAATTACCTATAATTTCAATTTCCGACCACTCTTAAACTCATTTCATAAGGTTGGATATGAGTTGGATAAGCTATAGGAACTTGCAATGAAGTTCGGGTGCATTTCGGGAAGAAAAACACTCAAAATATGCAAATTAGGGGATGGTCACAGTGGCAACCACTTGGTTGTGACCGTGAGGTCCAAAAATATTAAATTTTTCCTTGTCTGGGCATTTGTCATAATGGCAACCAATTGGTTGTGACCGTGAGGTCCAAAAATAGCAAAACAGAAGCGAGAACTTAGGACTGCTTCACTACTCTATTTTGTACAGCCTAAACCAACATCTAAACCTCATTTTTAGGCAAAACTCTCTTCTTAACAATTGTTCCCTAGGATGTTAAATTTCAAATGGGACAAGTTTAAGGTTAAAGGGACATATATAACATCGGATATGATCTAAACAATCTAAACTGCTCAAATGAACTGGCCAAAGTAGAGACACCTCTATTTTGGCCAATTTTAGGGTCTTAGAACAAGAATTTTCTCAAGGTCATTTCAGAGACTTTTATAGGCAGGAAAGTAATGGTTCTAATGGCTTAACAATTACTCAATTTATAGATCTAAAATGCCACTTATGACAAAAACATTACACGGAGGTCAGATGAAAAATGAACAGAATTCCCCAAAATCATACCTTTCACACAAAAACTATATGGCAATCATCTACTGTCCTCAACCCACATACAAATGATCACATTACATAATCATAAACATATATTATAGGAGCACCGCAAGCAATCAAAATGAATATCCAAACAAATATACTCTATTTAAGCATATAACTCTAGAACACATGTAGAAATCATAAAATCACACTCGATCCCAACCTTTGGATAGCTTGACCACTGCTCTCTACTCAATCCCGACCTTCTCTTTTCCTTTAACCAGCTTCTTGTTAACCGCTTCAAAAAATCATATAGAAAACACTTGAGTTAAACCTCTTCTCACTTTAAATCAAAAATAAAACCCAGAAGAAGAAGACCAATACTAACAGAAATAAAAGAACTTACCTCTTCTCGAGAATCCAACTGTACCCTTTTATCACTCCCTTCAAACCAATCCAAGAGGTTCACTCAAAGGACAAAGCAAATGAAAAAGAAAAGGAAAAGAAATGGCAAAGCAAAAGGGACACGGTAGAAAACCAAATAAAAAGCAAAAAGAACAAAGGCCAAAAGCAAAGCAAAATGGAAAGGAAGCAAAATGGTAGCCGGTCAACCCAAATCCAAAGCCAACAAACCCAACTTAATGCCACCTAAAGCCTTTAATGCCACTTACCACATTAATTAACTCACAACCAAACAAGCCAAATGTCCATTCCCTACAATACCACTTGTCAACCCTTACCCACACTTCAAGTTGCCATGTGTCAATTCCCTACGCTGCCACATGTCCATAACACATCAAATAATCCAAAATAATCCAACTCAATTAGGCTTCACGGGAAGCATTCTGTCGTGCCCACAACAATACCCTCACACAAGCCACTTATTCATCTTCTCAAAATAATTTTCTTCTAGCGAAACTTTTAACCTTAATCAACTTGGAAACTCCTTCAAATACACTCTCTTATACACACAAACTCTTGAATTACCAAACGAAAATTCCAAAATTCGTCTAAGGCCAAATCGGGTTGTTGTAAGTAAAGTTCCGAATCTTTCTCTGGTTTAGACCTCGAGTTTAGACGAACTTTCCAAATTTCTTGAAAATTGGGTGGCGACTCCAAAATATCTCAAAGGTGCCTAAAGGCTTCCATGGGATTAGATGAAGTTCCTCAATGTTTTATTAGGTAGGGATTCCAAAATTTCTCATGATTGCCCAAAATCAAAATTAAAAGATGCGAACACTCTCGGGCCCTAAAAGTGGGCCCTCCGAATCTCATCAAGAACATGCTCTATCTTGTCAATCCATTTCTCAGCATACTAAGACTCATCCAAACTAGTCCCATAAAAATCCTCTGCACCTGCTTTCCTCATACTCTCAATAGGGGCTCTCAGAATTGTCACTTTCTCTAAGACTCGAGCCATGTCCTGAGAAATCTTTAACATGGCCTTAAAGGGCATGGTTGCGGCCTCAAGTTGAACCCTAGGTGTTTGAGCTAAAACAGACACTAAAGGATCTACTGCTTGAGGATTCACTGTAACATCCCCATACCCCCGGTAAAGAATATTGGGGCGCCACGCGGACTTCAACGCACACACATACATGTACCATAGCGAAAACATTAATATTAAAAGATAAGAATATTTTGGGCTAAACAAAAAGCTCTTATAACATATATATAAACTGTACATATACAAAAGTTTTATAATTATTACATATTCGTTTTCGGTACACAAATGTAAAACAGTTAACATTTACATGTCAATACTATACTTCCTATGTACATAATGATGTTACTCAAAATGTAAGAAACTCTATTACTATCTTATACAAAAAGAGATCAAAACAAAACTCCTAGTGGTCCTTGACCTGCAGATGTGCACCCTTTAATCCAAACCTGAAAACCTACACGGATAAACACCCGTGGTAAGCGATAACGCTTAGCGGGGATAAATAGAAGCAAAAGACTTCTAACGAAGTCACAAAATATATCACATGCATATTAATAGTCATGTTATATATAAATAATCATGTACACAATCTTGTAAGCAAATACCAACATGCTTTAACTTATTCATAATGCAGAAATTCGTATATGGCAAACAACATTAGCAACATGTCATACTATAATCATATGCATTTACGAGTCTCTACTTCACCTCTTGTACACTACAAAATATACATTAGCCTGAACTTTCAACAATTGTGGATACGGGTACTTTACCTTAAATACTAATAAACAATATTAAACTCTAGAGACCTAACTCAAAATGAATACTCTGGGTATTCGTCTTTAAACCAACTAAGGTCACTATGGCAGCCGCACTCTAACCCTTTATAAGCAGGCTTATCTATCCACTATTCTGACCATTCAGGCGTAACTCAATAACTCAAAACAGATGACTTAATACTACAAGGATCATAATTCAAAATACTATCATGTCAATATATTTTCCAATACGGAGCTCTAATTATAATGTAAGGAAAGAACAAATAAGCATACACTATGCACTAGGGAAAAAAATATGCAAAGCAAGACAAAAGAAAACATTTTCCAGAAATAAAATAAGGCGAAAAGGGGTTCACTGTCATGATCGCGACAAGAAGTCGCGCTCGCGACAGAAGCTAGGTTCACTATCGTGATCGCGACAAGATGTCGCGCTCGCGACAGAAGCCAGATTCCAAAAGACTCTATGTACTATACCCAAATACATTACACCAACTCAAGCTTTATACACTATACCAAATGCATTATATAACAATTCATATCACATGACATGTCGTGTTCAACACTAACTCTCATGCCATAGCATTATTTACCCAAATGACTAATTCCATAACCATTTGATACACCTAAACATGCATGGCATAAACTCCGAAATTGTTTCGGTACAAAACGGGTTCAACTCAGGAAGGAAAACACCTCAAAATATACAAATTAGTTAAGGGTAAAGGTGGGGAATTGGTTCATGTCAACCATGGGCTCAAATTCAAGAAGAAAATCACTCTTATATCCCTCTCTGTCGCGCTCGCGACAGAAGGCTCCGTCAGGAACCTTCACAAGACTGCTTCTCAGCTCAAACTTGTATAGTCTAAAACAACCTCTAAAAGTCATTTTTTGGCAAAGTGTCATTCTTAACAATTATTCCCTAGGAAGTTAACTTTCAAATGAAAAAATTTTTAGGTCAATTGAACATTTACAACCTAAGATACGACCTAAACAAAATGAACTACTCAATTGAACAAGCCAAAGTAAAGACACCTCTAGTTTTTGAAATTTACAGGGTCCTAGAGCCAGAATTGGCCCACGGTCATTTCTGAGACTTTAATAGGTATTTAAGTATTGGTTCTAATGTCTTAACAATAAGTCAATTCAGAAGTCTATAACTCTACGTATGATGAAAACACTTCATAGAGGTCAGATGCAAAATAAATAGAACTTGCCAAATCAAACTTTATCATTAACATACACACTCAATTGATCAATTCACCTAATCAAAACATATATACCCATAAATCATAAGCATGTACACACATATATCATGAAAACACTGCAAGTAATCAAAATGAACAAAAGTTAAATCTGCACACGATCCCGACCTGTAGGAGCTTAATCACAGCTCTCAACTTGTTCCGATCTTCTCTTTGCCTTTGTCCAGTTTCTTGTCCACAGCTACAACAGAATCATACAAAGACAATCCAAGAATCAAACCCTTTTTTCACTTTAAGTCAAAAACAGAAAGAAAAAGGAGGTCAGATCGAAAATACAACCAAACTTACCTTTAACACACTCTCTTCAACTAACCCAAGTAACTCACTTGAAGAACAAACTAAAAGAGGAAGAAAAGAAACAAAAGAAGAAACAAGAGAGGGAGCATGGCAAAGTCCAAGAGCAAAGAAACAAAATGAAGAATAAAATGCCAAAAGCAGAAATTGAAAAGGAAATTAAGGGAAAGAGTGGCCGGTCAAACCCTCTCAAAGCCAATCCTCACATTAAAAGCCCACCAACAAGCCTTTAATGCCACTTACCATCATAAATATATTCATTAACTTAAAAACAAAACTCATGCCATATGTCCACTCCCTACAATGCCACTTGTTAACCTCCTATGCCGCCACGTGTCTTATACACATCAAATATTCCAACTCCAATAGGCTTCCCGTGAGGCATTATGTCGCGCCCGCGACACTGTCGCGCTCGCGACAGAACCCACACTAGAGTCACATCCTCTTCTTTTCGAATCATATTAGTATAATTAAAACTTTATAATTTTAATAACTTGCAAACCCGCATATTCACATCTAGATTCACTCTTTTACTTATCAAAATCTGCCAAAACATTGTCAAAACTTCTAGGGCAAAATTAGGTTGTGACATTCACACTCTCAGCGGACCCCTCAAGTGACCCACGCACCGAATCAAAATCCATCTAAAGCAAACACAAGAACAACTGCATCAGCCAACATAGTCCTAGACATATATCTACGCACAATAACACATAGAAAATGCCTAAACCTAGGCTCTGATACCAAAAACGGTAACACCCCTACCCATACGTAGGTGAACCCATCCACGGAGGAGTAAGAAGCCGTACAAGTCGGGGTGTCACCAAAAAAATCGATACAATAACATTCATCCACATAATATAAACATGCATATATACAGCGGAATTTAAAACTTTAAAACCAAACTGATCATTCATTACATAACTGTTCTGATATTACCCAAAATAATTACATCTTTCAAAATACAAAGCGGAAGCGAAACAAAAGAATAAATACAATAAGAGTTCACTTAGTACAAAAAGAATCTCAAAATAAATGCTAAGTCCTAACATCAAAACTCTCTGTGCTGGCTTGACTTGCGGCTGATATGAGTCTAAATAGCTTATATTTAATCCATGTTTTAGGTTTAAAATAATGTTTGTGCATAGTTAATTGTGTTAGAAATAGGTATGTTTTATGTTTTTGTGTGAGTTTTGTATGTGTAGGAGAAATTGGAGAAAATGGAGAAGATTGGAGAAAAGGAGCAGAAATGAGCCAAAGAAGGAACCAATCTATCGCGAGCGCGAAAAGCGTCACGACCGCGACAGGGAGCGCCAAGCTACGAACAAGCGAAGAAGAGAAGAAAAGAAACCAAAGGAGAAAAGTGTTCTGTCGCGAGCATGACAGAACGCACATTCGAAGGGAGCCGAACAGAAAGAGCAAAGGAGCCAGCGTGCATGGTCGCGAGCAAGGCCGCTATCGCGAGGTTGCGACAAGGTGCGGTGGGAAGCCAGCGCGAGGAAAGTGGAGCGAAAAGCAAGGCGTGCTCTGTCGCGAGCGCGACAGAGAGGACCGTTGGAAGTTTAATTCAAAATTTTCCTTGAAGAAAGATGACTTTTCACCAAGCCTTGCAACCTTCCTAAGGGACACTTGAAGGAACATATCTCTTGGAATTTTATAAATAGTAGTTTTAACTGTAATTTTAAGAGTTGAATAATTTTATTGAATATTTTCTTAAGAATTCTGTAAGTAGAAAGTACATTTCCTTTAGTTTAAGTTTTAAGTTAGAATTTTATGTTTTGAAGAGAAGATCACTTGCAAGGAAGAAGATATCCTTTGTGAAGGGAAAAGGGTTGAAAGATCTCTTCTTCATTTCTCATCTTTACTTCTTCTTTATAATTATTGAATGATTAATTTTTGAACTTGGTTATTCAATGCTATATTTTATTATTCATATCAATTAAATATTCTTTCTTGTATAATTTTCTATTAGTATTTTTATGCATAATCTTTATAAGTAATTATTTAATTGAAAGAATAAATTATTACTTACATCTAATAGAATTTCATCATTGAAGTATTATTTGAGAAATCATAATATTAAATGGTTGTTATAGGTTGTTTATTAGTCCTGAAATTTGCATGTATAACACTTTAATTCATTAATAAAAGTTGTGAGTGAGAATTATAAATGCATGTTTTAGGCATTCTAATTTATATTGAAAGAGTAAATTGGAATTTCATTCAACTTGGCTTGCATGACAAGAATATAATCATAATCAAGAATAATTAATTCAAGTTCTATTTATTATTTTATAATCATTCATCTTTTATCTTCTTCGATTATCTATAATTAGGTTAATTAGAATTAGACATAGTTATTCCACTTTCATTCAACAAATTAATGATCAGTGTAAACAAGATTAAAATTGAGTAGTAATAGTGCGTAATAAGTAGCACATTCCTCGTGGGATCGACATCTTTTGTACTATTTAGGTACACCGTATGCTTGCAGAATTGGCACATATAGAATTAAGCCAACAAGTTTTTGGCGTCGTTGCCGGGAAGTGATGTTATTTTTGTTGCCATTGTGAAACTTCATTTATGATTTTGGATTATAATATTTTATTTTATTTTAGTTGTTTGATTGTTTAAATTGATTTATTTCTGTTTTGTGTTGTTTTTACAGGATTTGATAAGTTCATGCCTAGTACTGGAAGTTCTCAAGAAGAGCTTGAACCTTTGAATCCTGAAATAGAGAGATATTATTCAAGTAACAGAAAATCAAATAAAAAGAAGAATAAGAATAAGAGACCAATAATGGTTGAAGAGGAAAATCCACCAAGGTTGATGGATTTTACTACACCCGCATTGAGTGGTGCTCAACAAGGTGTGGTAAGGCCTACGGTAAATGCTAACCAATTTGAGATTAAACCTTCTCTTTTGCAAATGATACAAAATAGCATTCAGTTTTACGGTTTGTCAAATGAGGATCCTAATGCTCATTTGGCAAATTTTGTTGAGATATGTGATACTTTTAAAATTAATGGAGTTTCTAATGATGCAATTACGCTTAGACTTTTTCCTTTCACTTTGAAGGATAAAGCCAAGGCTTGGTTGAATTCATTAACTAGAGGATCCATAACTACTTGGGACCAATTGGCCCAAGCATTTTTATCAAAATACTTCCTTCTAGCCAAAACTGCAAAAATTATAAAAGATATCACAACTTTTGTGCAACATGACAATGAATCATTATATGAAGCATGGGAGAGATTTAAGGAATTGCAGCACATGTGTCCTCACCACAACCTTCCAAGGGAGCTATTGATGCAAACCTTTTATAATGGAGTTAACCCTACAACTAGGGGTACTATTGATGCTGCAGCTGGTGGTTCCTTGAGGAGGAAATCAATAGAAGCTGCCTTTGAATTGCTAGAAGAAATGGCTATGAACAATTGTATGTGGCCTACCGCAAGAGTAAGGGAATCTAATAACTCTAAGGCTAGGGGGGTCCATTCAATAGATTCTATTGTAGCCTTACAAGCACAAATTGAGGCATTGACTCATAAGGTTAATAGCCTAAGTATGGGAGGCAATTTTCAAATGCATGCAATGTTTGTGGTCAGCATGGGCATATGAGTGACAATTGCAATTTAGGAATGGTTAGTAAGGAGGAACAAGTTAATTTTGTCTAAGGCCAAGGGCAAGGAAGAGGTAATCCATATTCTAATAACTATAACCCTGGTTGGAGGAGCCATCCTAATTTGTCATGGGGAAATAATAATAGTAATAATAACCAAAATAGGGGTGTAGGATACCAATAACCACAAGATAGGTTTGGAGCTTTTGAAGGAAAAATTGATAAATTCATTGAGGAGATCAATTTTAAGATGAGTGCTTAAGATGAAAATCAAAAGAAACTTGAGGCAAAAGTTGACCAAATTACTAAGAATCATGCATCATCTATTCATAATCTTGAGGTTCAATTTGACCAATTAGTAAGTTCTTTACCATCTAGAAGTCTAGAATGTCTTCCAAGTAATACAGAAGAGAATCCTAGGGAGTACATGAAGCCATAAAATTTTCTATTCTTTTATTTAGGTTACTTAATTTGGTTTTCTTTCTATATGTATTTTGTGTTATTCTGGACTAGTTTGTGCAAATTGGTTAATTAATGTTTCATATTTTGAATTTTAGTAATCTAACAAAGTTTGTTGTTGTTCTCAAGGTAAATTTAGTTAAATTATGTGTTTTATTTTTTATTTTAAAAAAATTACGCGATGTTGCTTCTATCGCGAGCGCGTCAACCTTGCGATCCCGATAAAAGGTAAATTGCAGGAGTATGAATGAAGCCGTCCGAGTCATGCTGATGTTGCACGGGTGTGATGCCTGAGCACGAGTCGTGCTCTGGCGTCCGACTTATGTTCCCTATTGGCGAGGATGCTTCTGTCGCGAGCACGAAATCCTCGCGATCGCGACAGAAGGCAATGTTTGAAGGTACCCCAGGTCCTCCGACTTGTGCTGGCATGCACGAGTCCCACCATATAGGAGCAAACTGCACGAGTTGTGCAGCCTTGTCCGACTCATCTAGCATGCTCAGAATTCCTTCTAGTCGCGTCGTTTCCTTCTTCAATTGTTTTATTTCATTTTTATTTCTTTACTAATCTAACTGATTTTATTTTTTAGTGTGTATCCTAATTTCATTTAGCCTAAGATAGATTAACCCTAACTCTACAAAACCCAAAACTCAGTATTTAAAATAGAGGAAAAATAAAAACCCTAACTCAGTAAAATTGCAACCTTTCGTTTTCACTTAACATTTCAAATTGCAACCTTTCGTTTTCCCTCTTCTTTTTGTTCTTTCCCTTAGTCTTTTCCCTCATCATGTTACACTTCACGAGTCGCACACTTTCTTCATCCCTTCATCTTCCTTCTTTGTTCTTCTTTCTTTATTTTTCTTTCACGCAATATACTCTGTTTTCCTTTCTTAGTTTTTTTTTCTCTTCATACCAGTATTCGATCTCTTTTTGATATCTTCCATTGTTTTAGGGATTACTTGGTTTAATTTTCTTTCCATTTCTGTCTCTTAACACTACACAATGGTCAGAACCAAAAATCCCTCAACCTCACGCATTGAACAAGTTAGACAGGAGGTTGAAGAGGGAGACATATCTGCCAACTTTGGAGCTAGGTTCTCCATTTTCTCAGTTGATGAAGGAAGAAGATTTATTGCATTATACGACAGACCCATCTTGCAATATAAGTCTTTTCCCACAATTCTCCTTGAACAGGTAGGCATGTTAAGCTCTATCAACAAAATGCTCTCTAATTGTGGTTTGTTTAGATTTGCAAATTTGCAGTATTCCATTCATCCTGACTTAATTTTAGAGTTTTATACTACTTTGAACAAGAATGCTAAAAACAAAGATCTGTTAGATTTTAGGTTGGATGGTAAACCTCATACTCTAACATATTTCATGATGAATAGGATTTTTGGTTTTTCAGAGACTGGATTAGCTGAACCACCTAGATCCTTTAAGCCCAATGAGTTTTGGTCCTTTTTAACTGATTTACAAACACCTTTTAGGACTGTTGGCATATTTTATAAGTGCTAATTTTCGTAAGCATACGGTGTACCGAAAATAGTACAAAAGGTTGTCGATCCCACGAGGAATATAGTTTTTACTCACTATTACTACTTGATTTTTATCTTGTTTACAATGATTCAATAACTTGTTGGTTAAATCTAAACTACTCTAATAAATAAACTAATTACACCTATTTTATTTTAATAGAAGAAGATAATGTATATTGAAGAACTTAAAATAATGAATTTGATCCATCATTCTAAATAATAATATTTATCTTTTCATGCAAGCCAAGTTGGAATATAGTTCTAATTTACTCTCTCGACATAAATTAAAATGCCTAAAACATGCAATTAAAATTCTAACTCACAATTTTCATTAATGAATTAGAGGTTATTAATTACAAATTCTAAGAATAAACACCAACCTATAACAACTATCTCAATATACTGATCTCTCTAGTATATTTTGATAATGAAATTCTATTAGATTTCAGTTAAAGCAGTCTTTCGAATCCATTATAACTTATAAAGATAATACAATTATACTAATAGAAATTCTGCATTCAAAGACTATAGAAATAGATGAAGTAAAGAGTAATAATAACATTCAAATTCATTGAAATAATATTCATAGAGTTTGCAGAGAACAAATAAAAGTTAAGAGAGTAGAATATAAGTCTCTCAACCCTTTTCTTAATCTCTTGTAAAAGATTTTCTTCTCCTTGATCTTCTTCTTCAAAACATAAAACTAACTAAGAAGATTAACTAAAGACAAGAAACTGTTTAACCAAAATACAGAAAATTACTTGATAATAATCATCCCTTAACTTTACAGATAACGTTAATATTTATAAAATACTAAGAGTTATGTCCTTTAGAGGTGCCTCTTGAAAATGGTTGTAATTGTTAGGAAAAATAAGCGACTTTTCAAGTGCCTTTTGAAGTAAAACTGCCCCAGCGGTCGTCTCTGTCGCACTCGCGACAGAACACGCTATGCCATTTCTTCCTTTCTTTCCTCCTTTTCTCCTTCGCTTTTCTCTCAGCAGGAGCACTACTCGTGCTCTTCTCTCCTACTCGTGCTCCAGCCATCCTAGTCATGCTCATTCAGCACGTCTCATCCCATTCTCTCTTCTCTTTTTCTCTTCTTTCTCTTTGCTTTTTCCCTTTTCTCTTTTGTCTCTGCGCCAGCACGACTCGTGCTTTCCCATCCTAGTCATGCTCCTTCTTCTCTTCTTTTCTTCTTCTTCTGCTCCCATGTATATCCATCCCACTCGTGCTCCATAATCTTGCTCGTGCTCTCCTACTCATCTGTCTTCTCTGCTCTCGTGCTCCTCTCCACATATATGCTTCTTTTCTTCCCTTTTTACCTAAAAACACCAGTAAACACAAAAACACACAAACTAATACAAATAAACATAAACTAACACATATGACATCAAATATACACACAATTGCATGATTAATTTCATAAAATCATACAAAACATACACTAAATTATACCTCAATTAAGCTCCTATCAAATTTCTCGACACTTAACCCTTGCTTGTCCTCAAGCAAGAGAAAAGACACGAGAAAATTTAACAGCTAGTAAACATAATTATATAGCACTGTCCATTCAGCATATATACTAAAATTGCAAAGATCAACTATCTCAAACACTCACAAATATCAGTAAATTAAATTTTAAAGTAGGCATTGAAAAATTAACAAGTTACTTAATTTTACTAATTCCAACATAAAGAGTATTAAGTCTCAAAAAACTAAACATGAATTAAATAGAGAAAATTGATCATAAAGTTAAAAATTCTAAGATTGCTAGCTGCATTTAGGACCAATTTTAAACTCACTTACCCTTAATCCAATCTCATGGCATTTTTAGACTTTTCTTTTTCTTATTTTTTCTTTTTGTTTTGAATCATGGATATAATTGTCATTTTTATTCATAAATAGCAAGAGAATGTAGCATGGGTGCGTTTTACACTCCATCCCATACATTTCAATTTTAGATGTACATCTTGCTTGCTTTTTCTTTTAATGACTTGAGTGGGTGCATTTTATGCTCCATCCCACTTATTTTTATTTTTATTATTATTTTTTTTAAGTCCTCATCCATTATTGAAAAGACATAGGATAAGTATTATGGCTATAGTTTCCTTAGGCAACTAAAAACATAAAATTTTCTACTAAATGAGCAAATTCTAACTTTAAAAATATGCATAGTAGAAAGACTAAATAATCTAAAATGTTGAAAGAAGTAAAAGAAAGTAACTGGAAAAACTTAAAACACATACCAAAAATTTAAAAAACTGATAAAAATGAGCATAAAAGATAAATTTATCTAACAACCTATATAATATGCCAATTGAACAATGCTTTATAATAAAGCTTACTAAGAACCTAATTTAAACATAAATACACATAACAAGCATGCAATTAACATATAAACAACATATGCATAATCATATAAAACAAAAATAATCAAGCAATCTCACTCACTCCCCCACACTTAGAACCAACATTGTCCTCAATGTGAAGAAATGAAATAAAATAAAAAATTAAAAGAAAGAAATAAAACAAAGAAAAGAAAAGTAAAACTCCTTGCTCATGGTGAAGGTGGAGGAGATGGAACCACAAAACCAACTTGTGTGATGAAGTTGTCAAACTTGTACTCCAACCGCAGTTAGCGTCTAGCCAAAACGGATTGCTGATCTTGTATGTGATGAAGATTGTGAAGAATCTGCTCAAACATTTCTGGCACATTATGGCTGGAGGATCCAACCTCAGGAGCAGCAAGTATCTCAGGTAAAGAAGCATCACCACTAGGCTCCTCATCACTTTCTTCTTGTTGTGTAGAAGGGCCTGCAAGTTCCCTCCAATACGACCTTAGGCGAGGTGGAATTTCCTGAAATTCATTATTGACAACTCCTCCACGCACAAATAATTGTTTAGTAAAATATGCACAAGGATGATCATGAGCAAATAAATAAAAATTTATATCCAAACTTTTTGCAATAGCAGTAATGACATGCCCATGTGTAAGAGGTGAATCTTTTTTTCTGGCACATTGCAAAAATTGATTAAATAGCCAATATGACCAACATATAGCTTTGCCCTTATGCACACACCACATTAGGAATAATTCATGCAAAGAAACTCTATTAAATTCAGCCCTATTAAAAACATAAGAAGCTAAAATCTTGTGTAAAATCCAAAATTTTAAGTCTTTGATGAACATAGATTTAGCATCTCTAGTCTTAAAGGGTGTTTGCAAATCAGTGAGAAAATTCCAAAACTCATTTGGTTTAAAAGACCTAGGTGGTTCAGTTAATCCATTTAGAGAAAAGCCAAAAATTCTATGCATCATGAAGTATGTCAAAATATGAGGCTTGCCATCAAGTCTAAAATCTAATAAGTTTTCGTTCTCCTCATTTCTATTCAAGGTAGTGTAAAACTCTAACATTAAGTCAGTATAAACGAAATCTTGCATGTTTACAAATCTAAATAAACCACAGTTGGCTAACATTGCATTTACAGTATTCAACATGTCTACCTGTTCTAGAAGATCAGTTGGAAAAAACTTACATTGCAAAATTGGACTACCACGTAAAGCAGTGAATCTGCCCACCTCATCCACTGAGAATATGGGAAATGCAGCTCCAAATGTAGAAGAAATGTCCCCCTCAATAGCCTCCTGAGCTGGTTCAGTGTGTGAGGTTGAGGGATTTTTGGTTCTAACCTTTATATTTTGCTTAAGGAGATAGTATTTGAAAAGTTCTTAAAACACGTAAACCCTAAGATAAAGAAGAAATAGAACAATGGAACTAAGAGAAAGAAACTAAGAACGGAAAACAGAGTATATAATGTCAAAGAAAAATAAAGAAAGAAGGAACAAAGAACGAAAGAAGACGAATGAAGAATGAAGAAATAAGAAAAACGAAGAAGGAAGATACAAGGACGCGACTCGTGGAGTAGAACACGATGAGGGCAAAAACTAAAGAAAAGACTAAGAAGAAAAGGGAAAACTGGAATGTTAAGTGAAAGAAAAATGTTAAGTGAAAATGAAAAGTAATAATTTTACTGAGTTAGGGTTTTAAAATAAAACTACCCTATTTTGATTTTTATATGGGTAATTATAGGGATTAGGGTAATTAAACTTAGGGTAATCTAACTGAGGTTACATGCGATTAAGAAAAGAAAACAAGATTAGAAGAAAAATAAAAAGAAATTAAACATTAGAATAAAAGAAACATTACACGATTTTTACAGATCCAAAATGCAACCAAAAGGACCCAGCACGAGTCGGACAACACAGCACGACTCGTGCTGGTTGTTCTCACCTGTGGTGACTCGTGCTCACCAGCACGAGTCGGATGAAGCTGGGGGTACCTTCGAACATCGCCCTCTGTCACGATCGCGAGGATTCCTTGCGCGCGATAGAGATGCAATCTTGAAATTTTTATTTTTTTTATTTCTTTCAATTAATACACTAAATTAAACAAACTCCTATTCTTTCTAAATTACCTGTAGAATAAAAGAAACCACTGTGTTAATAACATGTAAATTCAAAATATAAAAATTTAATTAATAAATTTACATAATCTAATCTAAAACAACATAAACAATATGTAGAAAGAAAATATAGTTAAGTAACCTAAATAAGAGACTAGACATATTATGGCTTTATATGATCTCTAGGATTTTCCTTAGTATGACTTGGAAGACATCCTAGATTTCTAGAAGGTAAAGAACTAGCAAGTGGGCCTAATTGAACTTCAAGATTATGAAAAGAGGCAGCATGATTTTTAGTGATTTGGTCAATTTTTGCCTCTAGTTTCTTTTGACTTTCATCTTGAGAATTCATCTTATAATTAATTTCCTCAATAAACTTATCAATCTTCCCTTCAAAAGCACCAACCTATCTTGTGGTTGTTGGTATCCTACTCCCCTATTTTGGTTGTTATTATTATTATTTTCCCATGATAAATTAGGATGACTCCTCCAACAAGGGTTATAGGTGTTAGAATAAGGGTTACCACGTCCTCGACCTTGGATAAAATTAACTTATTCCTCCTTATTAACCATGCCTAAATTGCAATTGTCACTCTTATGCCCTTGTTGACCACAATTATTGCATGCATTTGATGAATTACCACCCATACTTAGGCTATTAACTCTATGATTCAATGCTTCAATTTGGGCTTGTAATGCAACCATAGAATCTATTGAATGTACCCCCCTAGCATTAGAATTATTATACTCCCTTACTCTTTTCGGAGGCCACATATAGTTATTCATTGACATTTCTTCCAACAACTCAAAAGCTGCTTCAGTAGTTTTCCTCATTAAAGAGCCACCAACTGCAGCATCAATTGTTCCCCTTGTAGTTGGGTTAACTCCATTATAGAAGGTTTGCATCAAAAGCTCCCTTGGAAGGTTATGGTGTGGACACAAGCTTTGCAATTCTTTGAACCTTTCCCAAGCCTCATACAAAGATTCATTCTCATTTTGTACAAAAGTTGTGATATCTTTTATAATCTTGGCTGTTTTGGCTAAGGGAAAATACTTTGATAAAAAAGCTTGGGCCAATTGGTCCCAAGTAGTGATTGATCCCCTTGTGAGGAATTCAACCAAGCTTTGGCCTTATCTTTCAAAGTGAAAGGGAAAAGCCTAAGTTTGATTGCATCAGCCGACACACCATTAATCTTAAAGGTATCATATATTTCCAGAAAATTTGCCAGATGAGCATTAGGATCCTCATTTGCCAAACCATAAAATTGAATGCTATTTTGAATCATTTGTAATAAAGAAGGTTTAATCTGAAATTGGTTTGCGTTTACCATTGGCCTTACCTATCACACCCCACAAGTGGCTTATTTGGAAATTAGAATTTTAATTGGACATTTAAGGGTAATTGGGTAATTTACTAATGAAAGAGGATTAGTTTGCAAAGAAATAAAAGTATTGTTATGGCATATTTTATTTTAGTGAGTAAAAAGGAAATTAATAAGGATTTATTGGTAACAATGAGGGATCAGTTTGTAAAAGAGTAATAAGTGAGTTGAGGAGCCGTGCATGTGTGCCAGGTGGTGAGTGTGAGTGTGTGTACATGTTGAGGGAAAAAGAAAGATTGAGAAAAGTTGAATTGGCTGGAAAACAGAAGATTGAAAAAGGTTTTCTCTTTCTTTTCTGGTTCTCTCTCACGTAAACCACACTCTGCCTTTTCTTCATTTGTCTGTTCTTTCTATCATCTGCATGTGTGTTTTCTTGTTGAGGAATTGAGGTCTGGATGTGTTAGTAGCTTCAGAAGATAAGAGAAAGGAGAAGGGAAAGGGTAAGATTGTAAATTGAAGAAGGAAATACAGTGGACGTTTTTAGGGACTTCAGTAACAGGTTTGGGAGTGTTTCCATTTTCTCATGTCTGGATCCTGTTTGCTGTGATTTGAATGCATTTATGTGTGTATATGAAATGTCAAAGTTATGTGTTATTGTAGACTTATTTACAGTAGAAAAAGAATGATACGAATATGCAATGAGATGAATGTGCTTGAATTTGAATGCAAAATACTGGGTTAGTGACTCTCTCTGTTTTTACTGATTGATTGTGTAAGAATGTGATTGAGTTGAGTATAAGTGCTGTAAATGTGCCCAGAGGACTTAAAGGTACGTGTTAGCATGATTTTTGCATGAAAAATGAATTTAGCCAAATTGGGATTTGAGTTTTGAATCACACTCTGTTTTCACGATATTTCTGGGTTTATGTTTTTCTGAAATTTCTGATGCGTTGAGAAGAGGAAGAAGAAGTGTGAGAAGAAGGTCACGAGACGTGATGCTGCATCACGCCGTGACCCCCTTCTCTGTTGAAGGTCACGTGACGCGACACAGCTTCACGCCGTGACCTCTTCTCTGAAGAGGGTCACGAGACGTGATGCTGAATCACGCCGTGACCTGCTTCTTTTCCTGCGTGTCACGAGATTTCACTCCGTGACTTCTTCCCCTCTCCTCACAGGCATCACGTGACGTGACTGGTGGTCACGCCGTGACTGCCTTGCGTTTTGCCTGGCGCTCGCGTGAAGCCTGTGTCACGCGACGTGATGAATGGTCACGGCGTGACCAGCCTTCCTCTGCTGCCCTGTTTTCCAAAATTGAAGTTTTAACTTCTGATCTCAAGAATTTTTGGCATTACATGATAAATATTTGAATTAAAATCTGTATTGTGTTTTAATAATTGCTTAATATTGGGTTTTGTATACATGATTAATAATTAATATACATAATATACATGTTTATAGTTTATTTAACAGGGACTTTTCAATATGAGCTATTTGTTCTTATTACCTCCTGTAGTTAATATTTATATGTTTAAATGTTTCTGAATTTGATTATTATATAAGTGTACATGATTTATAAGCTAGTATTTAATGAAATTTTCATGATTTGATATATGAATTGTTGAGTTGTATCAATTGAGCCTGAATAGTCATAGTAGTGGATAAGTAAGCGCTTACTTAGGTCAGAGTGTGTGTGCAGCTGCTATATGATAAAATGATATATGCGGGTCCGTTTGGATCCTTGTTTCGACCATGTTTGGTCTATATGGGAATAAAGGGAGACCTTGGTCTCTATATGAAAAATACATGTTTGGGACTCATGTCTCTATATGCTTGGGATACTGTGTTCTATCAGTATCCAATTGACCGCATCCACTTCTAGAGAGTATTTTTGACTAGTCAGGCTAAATGTTTAAATGTGTTTCATATGTTGAGATGTTTATTGATAAGATTAAAGATATATGTTGTATATGAAATATAGTATAACTTTGTGTTTATATACCTTGAGTATATATATATGTATTTAGAACGGTGAGAAATATGTAGATTTAATTTATATTCTAATAGTTAATCACTTGTAATGTATGTTTATGGTTGGGATGAGATTGTAGTGTTGTTGTAAATATTGTATATGCATTATTTTAGGCTAGTCAGGCTATGAGTTTAATTGTGTTGCATAAAATGAGATGAATTGTTAACATGATTACAAGTATATAGTGCACATGAATTCTTGCATAGCTTTAAATCGCACCTTGAATCTGTATACTTAGAATGATGAGAATTATGAATTGAATACTTGATTGCTGGTATTGTATATATATTTATGCATGTTAAGTAAGGAATTTAGAGATATGTTTATAGGTGATTTGATGCTTTTGATTTTGAATCATTGGATTATTGTACTGTTATATATACTGTATATGCACTTTGTTAGTTTGTTTTGTTTCTCCCCACTAAGCGTTATCGCTTAGCACGGGCTCTTTTCCCGTGCAGGTGGCGAGTTCAGTTCAGAGTCGGATATCTGCAGGTCGGCCACTAGGAGTCTTTTGATTGAAGTTATTTGAAGTCTTCCGCTGTAATGTTTGTATTTGGCTCGTGTATAGCAAAGTAACTCTTTTGTAAATGAACAAATATTAGTCTTGTATATGTTTTTGCTTTCGAGCCTCTTTTTGTAAAAAAACGATATGGATACAATATATGTATAAGGACTTGTTATATGTTATATGTAAAAAGGATTTACTATTATATGATTAAAAGTTTCTTTAAATCTCATTTGGTTTTCTTTTATTTATTTATACATGTGTAAATGTATATGATTATATGTGTTTGCCCGCGTGGCACTCCAGTATCCTTCCAACGGGGATGGCGGGGTGTTACAGCTTGGTATCAGAGCCCAGGTTTGGTGGTTTTGGGTTATGTTGTGATTGTTTGAGTATAGAGTCGAGTCTATGCATGAGAGTCAGTTTTGTTTAGTGGCCTAATGCAGATGTCGTTTGTGTAAAGTATAGATGGAGTCCGACTCACGTGAGAGCATAGACGAGGCAGTGGCAGATGTGAATTGATTAGAGTTCGAGGTGACACTCTGTATTCCTGTCAGCTATCTTCTTGAAATCATGTGCACATAAGCATAGTGAAACATGGGGATGGGAAAAGTACATTATAGTAGCTTACATTGCATTTTCGCATCATCTCGCATACATAAATCATTACATGACCATTTCATCCGCATCCCTCATTTGTATGTAAACAGCATCATTGTATGCACTTCACTGAGAGAAGCTGACAGGATATACATCGAGTACTTGATGATTAGAAGAGGTATATGGATTAGAGTATAGTGTGTTAAGGAAAGTGTAGAGTGTACATGATTTGATAGTTGTATGGTATAAGTGATAGCGATTCAGAGATTTGTTTAAAGATTTACCTACAAGTGATTAGCGAGGAAATTTCGAGGACGAAATTTTCTTAAGGAGGAGAGAGTTGTCACACCCCACAAGTGGCTTATTTGGAAATTAGAATTTTAATTGGACATTTAAGGGTAATTGGGTAATTTACTAATGAAAGAGGATTAGTTTGCAAAGAAATAAAAGTATTGTTATGGCAGATTTTATTTTAGTGAGTAAAAAGGAAATTAATAAGGATTTATTGGTAACAATGAGGGATCAGTTTGTAAAAGAGTAATAAGTGAGTTGAGGAGCCGTGCATGTGTGCCAGGTGGTGAGTGTGAGTGTGTGTACGTGTTGAGGGAAAAAGAAAGATTGAGAAAAGTTGAATTGGCTGGAAAACAGAAGATTGAAAAAGGTTTTCTCTATCTTTTCTGGTTCTCTCTCACTTAAACCACACTCTGCCTTTTCTTCATTTGTCTGTTCTTTCTATCATCTGCATGTGTGTTTTCTTGTTGAGGAATTGAGGTCTGGATGTGTTAGTAGCTTCGGAAGATAAGAGAAAGGAGAAGGGAAAGGGTAAGATTGTAGATTGAAGAAGGAAATACAGTGGACGTTTTTAGGGACTTCAGTAACAGGTTTGGGAGTGTTTCCATTTTCTCATGTCTGGATCCTGTTTGCTGTGATTTGAATGCATTTATGTGTGTATATGAAATGTTAAAGTTATGTGTTATTGTAGACTTATTTACAGTAGAAAAAGAATGATACGAATATGCAATGAGATGAATGTGCTTGAATTTGAATGCAAAATACTGGGTTAGTGACTTTCTCTGTTTTTACTGATTGATTGTGTAAGAATGTGATTGAGTTGAGTATAAGTGCTGTAAATGTGCCCAGAGGACTTAAAGGTACGTGTTAGCATGATTTTTGCATGAAAAATGAATTTAGCCAAATTGGGATTTGAGTTTTGAATCACACTCTGTTTTCACGATATTTCTGGGTTTATGTTTTTCTGAAATTTCTGATGTGTTGAGAAGAGGAAGAAGAAGTGTGAGAAGAAGGTCACGAGACGTGATGCTGCATCACGCCGTGACCCCCTTCTCTGTTGAAGGTCACGTGACGCGACACAGCTTCACGCCGTGACCTCTTCTCTGAAGAGGGTCACGAGACGTGATGCTGAATCACGCCGTGACCTGCTTCTTTTCCTGCGTGTCACGAGATTTCACTCCGTGACTTCTTCCCCTCTCCTCACAGGCATCACGTGACGTGACTGGTGGTCACGCCGTGACTGCCTTGCATTTTGCCTGGCGCTCGCGTGAAGCCTGTGTCACGCGACGTGATGAATGGTCACGGCGTGACCAGCCTTCCTCTGCTGCCCTGTTTTCCAAAATTGAAGTTTTAACTTCTGATCTCAAGAATTTTTGGCATTACATGATAAATATTTGAATTAAAATCTGTATTGTGTTTTAATAATTGCTTAATATTGGGTTTTGTATACATGATTAATAATTAATATACATAATATACATGTTTATAGTTTATTTAACATGGACTTTTCAATATGAGCTATTTGTTCTTATTACCTCCTGTAGTTAATATTTATATGTTTAAATGTTTCTGAATTTGATTATTATATAAGTGTACATGATTTATAAGCTAGTATTTAATGAAATTTTCATGATTTGATATATGAATTGTTGAGTTGTATCAATTGAGCCTGAATAGTCATAGTAGTGGATAAGTAAGCGCTTACTTAGGTCAGAGTGTGTGTGCAGCTGCTATATGATAAAATGATATATGCGGGTCCGTTTGGATCCTTGTTTCGACCATGTTTGGTCTATATGGGAATAAAGCGAGACCTTGGTCTCTATATGAAAAATACATGTTTGGGACTCATGTCTCTATATGCTTGGGATACTGTGTTCTATCAGTATCCAATTGACCGCATCCACTTCTAGAGAGTATTTTTGACTAGTTAGGCTAAATGTTTAAATGTGTTTCATATGTTGAGATGTTTATTGATAAGATTAAAGATATATGTTGTATATGAAATATAGTATAACTTTGTGTTTATATACCTTGAGTATATATATATGTATTTAGAACGGTGAGAAATATGTAGATTTAATTTATATTCTAATAGTTAATCACTTGTAATGTATGTTTATGGTTGGGATGAGATTGTAGTGTTGTTGTAAATATTGTATATGCATTATTTTAGGCTAGTCAGGCTATGAGTTTAATTGTGTTGCATAAAATGAGATGAATTGTTAACATGATTACAAGTATATAGTGCACATGAATTCTTGCATAGCTTTAAATCGCACCTTGAATCTGTATACTTAGAATGATGAGAATTATGAATTGAATACTTGATTGCTGGTATTGTATATATATTTATGCATGTTAAGTAAGGAATTTGGAGATATGTTTATAGGTGATTTGATGCTTTTGATTTTGAATCATTGGATTATTGTACTGTTATATATACTGTATATGCACTTTGTTAGTTTGTTTTGTTTCTCCCCACTAAGCGTTATCGCTTAGCACGGGCTCTTTTCCCGTGCAGGTGGCGAGTTCGGTTCAGAGTCGGATATCTGCAGGTCGGCCACTAGGAGTCTTTTGATTGAAGTTATTTGAAGTCTTCCGCTGTAATGTTTGTATTTGGCTCGTGTATAGCAAAGTAACTCTTTTGTAAATGAACAAATATTAGTCTTGTATATGTTTTTGCTTTCGAGCCTCTTTTTGTAAAAAAACGATATGGATACAATATATGTATAAGGACTTGTTATATGTTATATGTAAAAAGGATTTACTATTATATGATTAAAAGTTTCTTTAAATCTCATTTGGTTTTCTTTTATTTATTTATACATGTGTAAATGTATATGATTATATGTGTTTGCCCGCGTGGCACTCCAGTATCCTTCCAACGGGGATGGCGGGGTGTTACAGCTTGGTATCAGAGCCCAGGTTTGGTGGTTTTGGGTTATGTTGTGATTGTTTGAGTATAGAGTCGAGTCTATGCATGAGAGTCAGTTTTGTTTAGTGGCCTAATGCAGATGTCGTTTGTGTAAAGTATAGATGGAGTCCGACTCACGTGAGAGCATAGACGAGGCAGTGGCAGATGTGAATTGATTAGAGTTCGAGGTGACACTCTGTATTCCTGTCAGCTATCTTCTTGAAATCATGTGCACATAAGCATAGTGAAACATGGGGATGGGAAAAGTACATTATAGTAGCTTACATTGCATTTTCGCATCATCTCGCATACATAAATCATTACATGACCATTTCATCCGCATCCCTCATTTGTATGTAAACAGCATCATTGTATGCACTTCACTGAGAGAAGCTGACAGGATATACATCGAGTACTTGATGATTAGAAGAGGTATATGGATTAGAGTATAGTGTGTTAAGGAAAGTGTAGAGTGTACATGATTTGATAGTTGTATGGTATAAGTGATAGCGATTCAGAGATTTGTTTAAAGATTTACCTACAAGTGATTAGCGAGGAAATTTCGAGGACGAAATTTTCTTAAGGAGGAGAGAGTTGTCACACCCCACAAGTGGCTTATTTGGAAATTAGAATTTTAATTGGACATTTAAGGGTAATTGGGTAATTTACTAATGAAAGAGGATTAGTTTGCAAAGAAATAAAAGTATTGTTATGGCAGATTTTATTTTAGTGAGTAAAAAGGAAATTAATAAGGATTTATTGGTAACAATGAGGGATCAGTTTGTAAAAGAGTAATAAGTGAGTTGAGGAGCCGTGCATGTGTGCCAGGTGGTGAGTGTGAGTGTGTGTACGTGTTGAGGGAAAAAGAAAGATTGAGAAAAGTTGAATTGGCTGGAAAACAGAAGATTGAAAAAGGTTTTCTCTTTCTTTTCTGGTTCTCTCTCACTTAAACCACACTCTGCCATTTCTTCATTTGTCTGTTCTTTCTATCATCTGCATGTGTGTTTTCTTGTTGAGGAATTGAGGTCTGGATGTGTTAGTAGCTTCGGAAGATAAGAGAAAGGAGAAGGGAAAGGGTAAGATTGTAGATTGAAGAAGGAAATACAGTGGACGTTTTTAGGGACTTCAGTAACAGGTTTGGGAGTGTTTCCATTTTCTCATGTCTGGATCCTGTTTGCTGTGATTTGAATGCATTTATGTGTGTATATGAAATGTTAAAGTTATGTGTTATTGTAGACTTATTTACAGTAGAAAAAGAATGATACGAATATGCAATGAGATGAATGTGCTTGAATTTGAATGCAAAATACTGGGTTAGTGACTTTCTCTGTTTTTACTGATTGATTGTGTAAGAATGTGATTGAGTTGAGTATAAGTGCTGTAAATGTGCCCAGAGGACTTAAAGGTACGTGTTAGCATGATTTTTGCATGAAAAATGAATTTAGCCAAATTGGGATTTGAGTTTTGAATCACACTCTGTTTTCACGATATTTCTGGGTTTATGTTTTTCTGAAATTTCTGATGTGTTGAGAAGAGGAAGAAGAAGTGTGAGAAGAAGGTCACGAGACGTGATGCTGCATCACGCCGTGACCCCCTTCTCTGTTGAAGGTCACGTGACGCGACACAGCTTCACGCCGTGACCTCTTCTCTGAAGAGGGTCACGAGACGTGATGCTGAATCACGCCGTGACCTGCTTCTTTTCCTGCGTGTCACGAGATTTCACTCCGTGACTTCTTCCCCTCTCCTCACAGGCATCACGTGACGTGACTGGTGGTCACGCCGTGACTGCCTTGCATTTTGCCTGGCGCTCGCGTGAAGCCTGTGTCACGCGACGTGATGAATGGTCACGGCGTGACCAGCCTTCCTCTGCTGCCCTGTTTTCCAAAATTGAAGTTTTAACTTCTGATCTCAAGAATTTTTGGCATTACATGATAAATATTTGAATTAAAATCTGTATTGTGTTTTAATAATTGCTTAATATTGGGTTTTGTATACATGATTAATAATTAATATACATAATATACATGTTTATAGTTTATTTAACATGGACTTTTCAATATGAGCTATTTGTTCTTATTACCTCCTGTAGTTAATATTTATATGTTTAAATGTTTCTGAATTTGATTATTATATAAGTGTACATGATTTATAAGCTAGTATTTAATGAAATTTTCATGATTTGATATATGAATTGTTGAGTTGTATCAATTGAGCCTGAATAGTCATAGTAGTGGATAAGTAAGCGCTTACTTAGGTCAGAGTGTGTGTGCAGCTGCTATATGATAAAATGATATATGCGGGTCCGTTTGGATCCTTGTTTCGACCATGTTTGGTCTATATGGGAATAAAGCGAGACCTTGGTCTCTATATGAAAAATACATGTTTGGGACTCATGTCTCTATATGCTTGGGATACTGTGTTCTATCAGTATCCAATTGACCGCATCCACTTCTAGAGAGTATTTTTGACTAGTTAGGCTAAATGTTTAAATGTGTTTCATATGTTGAGATGTTTATTGATAAGATTAAAGATATATGTTGTATATGAAATATAGTATAACTTTGTGTTTATATACCTTGAGTATATATATATGTATTTAGAACGGTGAGAAATATGTAGATTTAATTTATATTCTAATAGTTAATCACTTGTAATGTATGTTTATGGTTGGGATGAGATTGTAGTGTTGTTGTAAATATTGTATATGCATTATTTTAGGCTAGTCAGGCTATGAGTTTAATTGTGTTGCATAAAATGAGATGAATTGTTAACATGATTACAAGTATATAGTGCACATGAATTCTTGCATAGCTTTAAATCGCACCTTGAATCTGTATACTTAGAATGATGAGAATTATGAATTGAATACTTGATTGCTGGTATTGTATATATATTTATGCATGTTAAGTAAGGAATTTGGAGATATGTTTATAGGTGATTTGATGCTTTTGATTTTGAATCATTGGATTATTGTACTGTTATATATACTGTATATGCACTTTGTTAGTTTGTTTTGTTTCTCCCCACTAAGCGTTATCGCTTAGCACGGGCTCTTTTCCCGTGCAGGTGGCGAGTTCGGTTCAGAGTCGGATATCTGCAGGTCGGCCACTAGGAGTCTTTTGATTGAAGTTATTTGAAGTCTTCCGCTGTAATGTTTGTATTTGGCTCGTGTATAGCAAAGTAACTCTTTTGTAAATGAACAAATATTAGTCTTGTATATGTTTTTGCTTTCGAGCCTCTTTTTGTAAAAAAACGATATGGATACAATATATGTATAAGGACTTGTTATATGTTATATGTAAAAAGGATTTACTATTATATGATTAAAAGTTTCTTTAAATCTCATTTGGTTTTCTTTTATTTATTTATACATGTGTAAATGTATATGATTATATGTGTTTGCCCACGTGGCACTCCAGTATCCTTCCAACGGGGATGGCGGGGTGTTACAGCTTGGTATCAGAGCCCAGGTTTGGTGGTTTTGGGTTATGTTGTGATTGTTTGAGTATAGAGTCGAGTCTATGCATGAGAGTCAGTTTTGTTTAGTGGCCTAATGCAGATGTCGTTTGTGTAAAGTATAGATGGAGTCCGACTCACGTGAGAGCATAGACGAGGCAGTGGCAGATGTGAATTGATTAGAGTTCGAGGTGACACTCTGTATTCCTGTCAGCTATCTTCTTGAAATCATGTGCACATAAGCATAGTGAAACATGGGGATGGGAAAAGTACATTATAGTAGCTTACATTGCATTTTCGCATCATCTCGCATACATAAATCATTACATGACCATTTCATCCGCATCCCTCATTTGTATGTAAACAGCATCATTGTATGCACTTCACTGAGAGAAGCTGACAGGATATACATCGAGTACTTGATGATTAGAAGAGGTATATGGATTAGAGTATAGTGTGTTAAGGAAAGTGTAGAGTGTACATGATTTGATAGTTGTATGGTATAAGTGATAGCGATTCAGAGATTTGTTTAAAGATTTACCTACAAGTGATTAGCGAGGAAATTTCGAGGACGAAATTTTCTTAAGGAGGAGAGAGTTGTCACACCCCACAAGTGGCTTATTTGGAAATTAGAATTTTAATTGGACATTTAAGGGTAATTGGGTAATTTACTAATGAAAGAGGATTAGTTTGCAAAGAAATAAAAGTATTGTTATGGCAGATTTTATTTTAGTGAGTAAAAAGGAAATTAATAAGGATTTATTGGTAACAATGAGGGATCAGTTTGTAAAAGAGTAATAAGTGAGTTGAGGAGCCGTGCATGTGTGCCAGGTGGTGAGTGTGAGTGTGTGTACGTGTTGAGGGAAAAAGAAAGATTGAGAAAAGTTGAATTGGCTGGAAAACAGAAGATTGAAAAAGGTTTTCTCTTTCTTTTCTGGTTCTCTCTCACTTAAACCACACTCTGCCTTTTCTTCATTTGTCTGTTCTTTCTATCATCTGCATGTGTGTTTTCTTGTTGAGGAATTGAGGTCTGGATGTGTTAGTAGCTTCGGAAGATAAGAGAAAGGAGAAGGGAAAGGGTAAGATTGTAGATTGAAGAAGGAAATACAGTGGACGTTTTTAGGGACTTCAGTAACAGGTTTGGGAGTGTTTCCATTTTCTCATGTCTGGATCATTTTTGCTGTGATTTGAATGCATTTATGTGTGTATATGAAATGTTAAAGTTATGTGTTATTGTAGACTTATTTACAGTAGAAAAAGAATGATACGAATATGCAATGAGATGAATGTGCTTGAATTTGAATGCAAAATACTGGGTTAGTGACTCTCTCTGTTTTTACTGATTGATTGTGTAAGAATGTGATTGAGTTGAGTATAAGTGCTGTAAATGTGCCCAGAGGACTTAAAGGTACGTGTTAGCATGATTTTTGCATGAAAAATGAATTTAGCCAAATTGGGATTTGAGTTTTGAATCACACTCTGTTTTCACGATATTTCTGGGTTTATGTTTTTCTGAAATTTCTGATGTGTTGAGAAGAGGAAGAAGAAGTGTGAGAAGAAGGTCATGAGACGTGATGCTGCATCACGCCGTGACCCCCTTCTCTGTTGAAGGTCACGTGACGCGACACAGCTTCACGCCGTGACCTCTTCTCTGAAGAGGGTCACGAGACGTGATGCTGAATCACGTCGTGACCTGCTTCTTTTCCTGCGTGTCACGAGATTTCACTCCGTGACTTCTTCCCCTCTCCTCACAGGCGTCACGTGACGTGACTGGTGGTCACGCCGTGACTGCCTTGCGTTTTGCCTGGCGCTCGCGTGAAGCCTGTGTCACGCGACGTGATGAATGGTCACGGCGTGACCAGCCTTCCTCTGCTGCCCTGTTTTCCAAAATTGAAGTTTTAACTTCTGATCTCAAGAATTTTTGGCATTACATGATAAATATTTGAATTAAAATCTGTATTGTGTTTTAATAATTGCTTAATATTGGGTTTTGTATACATGATTAATAATTAATATACATAATATACATGTTTATAGTTTATTTAACAGGGACTTTTCAATATGAGCTATTTGTTCTTATTACCTCCTGTAGTTAATATTTATATGTTTAAATGTTTCTGAATTTGATTATTATATAAGTGTACATGATTTATAAGCTAGTATTTAATGAAATTTTCATGATTTGATATATGAATTGTTGAGTTGTATCAATTGAGCCTGAATAGTCATAGTAGTGGATAAGTAAGCGCTTACTTAGGTCAGAGTGTGTGTGCAGCTGCTATATGATAAAATGATATATGCGGGTCCGTTTGGATCCTTGTTTCGACCATGTTTGGTCTATATGGGAATAAAGCGAGACCTTGGTCTCTATATGAAAAATACATGTTTGGGACTCATGTCTCTATATGCTTGGGATACTGTGTTCTATCAGTATCCAATTAACCGCATCCACTTCTAGAGAGTATTTTTGACTAGTCAGGCTAAATGTTTAAATGTGTTTCATATGTTGAGATGTTTATTGATAAGATTAAAGATATATGTTGTATATGAAATATAGTATAACTTTGTGTTTATATACCTTGAGTATATATATATGTATTTAGAACGGTGAGAAATATGTAGATTTAATTTATATTCTAATAGTTAATCACTTGTAATGTATGTTTATGGTTGGGATGAGATTGTAGTGTTGTTGTAAATATTGTATATGCATTATTTTAGGCTAGTCAGGCTATGAGTTTAATTGTGTTGCATAAAATGAGATGAATTGTTAACATGATTACAAGTATATAGTGCACATGAATTCTTGCATAGCTTTAAATCGCACCTTGAATCTGTATACTTAGAATGATGAGAATTATGAATTGAATACTTGATTGCTGGTATTGTATATATATTTATGCATGTTAAGTAAGGAATTTGGAGATATGTTTATAGGTGATTTGATGCTTTTGATTTTGAATCATTGGATTATTGTACTGTTATATATACTGTATATGCACTTTGTTAGTTTGTTTTGTTTCTCCCCACTAAGCGTTATCGCTTAGCACGGGCTCTTTTCCCGTGCAGGTGGCGAGTTCGGTTCAGAGTCGGATATCTGCAGGTCGGCCACTAGGAGTCTTTTGATTGAAGTTATTTGAAGTCTTCCGCTGTAATGTTTGTATTTGGCTCGTGTATAGCAAAGTAACTCTTTTGTAAATGAACAAATATTAGTCTTGTATATGTTTTTGCTTTCGAGCCTCTTTTTGTAAAAAAACGATATGGATACAATATATGTATAAGGACTTGTTATATGTTATATGTAAAAAGGATTTACTATTATATGATTAAAAGTTTCTTTAAATCTCATTTGGTTTTCTTTTATTTATTTATACATGTGTAAATGTATATGATTATATGTGTTTGCCCGCGTGGCACTCCAGTATCCTTCCAACGGGGATGGCGGGGTGTTACATTACCACTCCTTGTTGAGCACCACTCAATACAGGTGTGGCAAAGTCCATAAGTCTTGGTGGATTTTCGTCAGCCATGATAATTGGTCTCTTATTCTTGTTCTTCTTTCTATTGGATTTCCGGTTACTTGACAAAAACCTTTCAATTTCAGGATTCAATGGTTCAAGTTCTTCTTGTGAACTTCTTGTACTAGGCATGAACTTTCAAATCCTGTAAAAACTAAAAACAAAACACAAAGTCAAACCAAACAAACAAACAAACAAAATAAAATAAATATTGTAATCCAAAATCATAAACAAAATTTCATAATGGTAAAATCAAACATTCCTCGGCAACGGTGCCAAAAACTTGTTGAGCATATTTTATAAGTGCTAATTTCCGCAAGCATACGGTGTACCGAAAATAGTACAAAAGGTTGTCGATCCCACGAGGAATATAGTTTTTACTCACTATTACTACTTGATTTTTATCTTGTTTACAATGATTCAATAACTTGTTGGTTAAATCTAAACTACTCTAATAACTAAACTAATTAAACCTATTTTATGTTAATAGAAGAAGATAATGTATAATGAAGAACTTAAAATAATGAATTTGATCCATTATTCCAAATAATAATATTTATCTTTTCATGCAAGCCAAGTTGGAATATAGTTCTAATTTACTCTCTCGACATAAATTAAAATGCCTAAAACATGCAATTAAAATTCTAACTCACAATTTTCATTAATGAATTAGAGGTTATTAATTACAAATTCTAAGAATAAACACCAACCTATAACAACTATCTCAATATACTGATCTCTCTAGTATATTTTGATAATAAAATTCTATTAGATTTTAGTTAAAGCAGTCTTTCGAATCCACTATAACTTATAAAGATAATATAATTATACTACTACAAATTTTGCATTCAAAGACTATAGAAATAGATGAAGTAAAGAATAATAATAACATTAAAATTCATTGAAATAATATTCATAGAGTTTACAGAGAAGAAATAAAAGATAAGAGAGTAGAATAGAAGTCTCTCAACCCTTTTCTTAATCTCTTGTAAAAGATTTTCTTCTCCTTGATCATCTTCTTCAAAACATAAAACTAACTAAGAAGATTAACTAAAGACAAGAAACTGTTCAACCAAAATACAGAAAATTACTTGATAATGATCATCCCTTAACTTTACAGATAACGTTAATATTTATAAAATACTAAGAGTTATGTCCTTTGGAGGTGCCTCTTGAAAATGGTTGTAATTGTTAGGAAAAATAGGCGACTTTTCAAGTGCCTTTTGAAGTAAAATTGCCCCAACGGTCGACTCTGTCGCGCTCGCGATGATGTCGCGCTCGCGACAGAACACGCTATGCCATTTCTTCCTTTCTTTCCTCCTTTTCTCCTTCGCTTTTCTCTCTACAGGAGCACTACTCGTGCGCTTCTCTCCTACTCGTGCTCCAGCCATCCTAGTTGTGCTCATTCAGCACGTCTCATCCCATTCTCTCTTCTCTTCTTTTCTTCTTTCTCTTTGCTTTTTCCCTTTTCTCTTTTGTCTCTGCGCCAGGACGACTCGTGCTTTCCCATCTTAGTCGTGCTCCTTCTTCTCTTCTTTTCTTCTTCTTCTGCTCCCATGTATATCCATCCTACTCGTGCTCCATAATCCTGCTCGTGCTCTCCTACTCATCTGTCTTCTCTGCTCTCGTGCTCCTCTCCACATATATGCTTATTTTCTTCCTTTTTTACCTTAAAACACCAGTAAACACAAAAACACACAAACTAATACAAATAAACATAAACTAACACATATGACATCAAATATACACACAATTGCATGATTAATTTCATAAACTCATACAAAACATACACTAAATTATAGCTCAATTAAGCTCCTATTAAGGACTAGAGATGCTAAATCAATGTTTATCAAAGATTTAAAATATTGGATTTTGCATAAGATATTAGCTTCTTTGGTTTTTAATAGCGCTGAATTTAATAGAGTTTCTTACCATGAATTGTTCTTGATGTGGTGTGTGCATAGAGGTAAGTCCATATGTTGGCCTCATTGGATATTCAATCAATTATTGCAATGTGTTACTAAACATGAATCTCCTCTCACACATGGGCACACAATTTTTGCTCTTGCAAGAAATTTTGACATTGATTTTCAAGCTTATCATCGAGATCGCCCTTGTGTTTATTTTACTAAACATCTTTTTGTACGTTGAGAAGTTGTCAATAATGATTTTCAGAAAATTCCACCTCGGTCAATCTCTTGTTGGAGAGATATTGCTGGCCCCTCTTCACCACAAGCAGCTGATAGTGATGAGGGCGGTAGTGGAGATGCATCTATGCATGAGGTAGATGCAGTACCTGATGTTGGGTCATCCAGCCAGAATGTGACGGCCATGTTTGAGCAAATTTTGTAGAACCAGCGCACTATGCAGGATCAGCTTTCATCTATGTCTCGACGCCAAAGGCATTTGGAGTATAGGATAGATAACTTTATCGCTCAATCTGGATTTGAGGTTCCATCGCCCCCACCTTCACCATGAGCAGGGAGTTTTTTGTCTCCTTGTTTTATTTCTTTCTTTTACTTGTTTATTTTGTTTCACTTTTTCACATTGAGGACAATATGTGTTCTAAGTGTGGGGGAGTGAGTGTGTTTGTTTATTTGTTTTTGTTTTATATGTTTATATATGTTTTGTATGTTAATTGCATGCTTGTTTATTTGTCTTTGTTTCTTAATTAGGCTTGATAGTGAGCTTTATTATAAGGCATTGTTCAATTGGTATGTTATATAGGTTGTTTAGTCATTTAACTTTTATGCTCATTTTACTAGTTTTTCAAAATTTTTAGCATGTGTTTTAAGTTTTTCAAGTTATTTTCCTTTACTTTTTGCAACATTATAGATTATTTAGTCTTTTTACTAACTATGCTTTTAAGTTAGAATTTGCTCATTTAATTTAAAATTTTAAGTTTCTAGTTGCCTATGGAAACTATAGCCATAATACTTACCCTTTTATCTTTTCAATAATGAATGAGGACTTAAAAAGAAAAAATAAAGTGGGATGGAGCATAAAATGCACCCACAGTGTTCATAAAAAGAAGAAAAGAAAGCTAGATGTATATCCAAAAAAGAAACAGTATGGGATGGAGCATAAAATGTACCCATACTACATTCTCTTGAAATTCATGAGATAAAATATATATATATATATATATATATATATATATATATATATATATATATATATATATATATATATATACCTATGATTCAAAAACAAAAAGTAAAATCAAAAGAAAAGAAAAAGAAAAGAACCAATCTAAAAATGCCATGAGATTGGATTAAGGGGAAGTGTGCTTACAAATTGTCCTAAAAAGTAGCTAGTAACTTTAGAGTTTTAAAGTTTATGATCAATATTCTATCTTTGAAACATATTTAGTTTTGGGACTCTATAATCTTGATATTGAAATGAGTAAAGTTTAGTGACTTGTTTAATTTTCAATACATACTTTAAAATTTGATTCACTGATATTTTTGAGTGTTTGAGGTATTTGATCTTTTCAACTCTATTATATATACTGAATGGATAATGCTGTATAATAAGGTTTATTTGATATTAAATTTTCTCATTTCTTTTATTTTGCTTGAGGACAAGCAAGGTTTAAGTGTGGGAGAATTTGATAAGTGCCTAATTGATGTATATTTAGCTTATGTTTTGTGTGAGTTTAGGAAGCTAAGTATGTAATTGTCTGCATATTTCATGTCATATGTGTTAGTTTATGTGTTTATGTGCATTGTAGGTTGATTTAAGCGTCAAAATGAGAAAAGAAGCATAAATGGTGAAGAAAATGCATGACTGGAGAAGGGGAGTACGACTAGGATAAGGGAGCACGACTCACACGCTTAAGCACGAGTCATGCTGGTACAGAGACAAGGGAGAAGCAAGGAAGAAAGAGGAGAAGAAGAGGGAAAGAAGCCGATATGTGCAGCAGGAGCACGACTCGCACACGAGGACCTGACTCATGCTGGGAGAGCATGAGTCATGCTGATGCAGAGAGGGAAAGGGAGAGAAAGAGAGGAAAGAGGAGAAATAAAATTATTCCGTGTTCTGTCCCGAGCGCGACATCCTCGCGATCGCGGCAGAACTATCCGTTGGGGCAATTTTCCTTGAAAAGTCATTTCAAAAGGCACTTTCTTCCATCAAACTTTGCAACCATTGTGAAGGGACATCTCTAAGGGATACAATCTTTAGAATTTTATAAATATATAACGTTAACTGTAATTGAAGGGGTTGGAAAATTTTTATTAAGTAATTTTTCTATAGTTTGAAGAACAGTTTTCTCTTAGTTAAAGTTCCAAGTAGTTTTTCATGTTTTGAAGAAGAAGATCAAGGAGAAGGAAAATTTATTACAAGGGCTTGAGGAAAGTGCACAAGTCATCTTTCTCATACTCTTATCTATTATTTCTTCTCTGTAAATTAAATGAATTTTATTTAATGGAACTTGAATCTTATTTCTGTTATTTTCTATTTCTATCTAAATTAGTAGTCTTTTAATGTAGAATTTTCTATTAGTATTTTATGCATGATCTTTATAAGTATGAGTTTAATTGAAAGATAAATTATTACTTACATCTAATAGAAATTCATCATTGAAGCATTATTTGAGAGATCGTAATGTTATATGGTTGTTATAGGTTGGTGATTATTCCTGAAATGTGCATGTATAACACTCTAATTTATTAATGAAAATTGTGAGTTAGAATTATAAATGTATGTTTTAGGCAGTCTAATTTATGTTGAAAGAGTAAATTAAAACTATATTCCAACTTGGCTTGCTTAAGAGATTAACATTATAATTAAATAATGGAATCAAGTTTTATATTTGTTAATTCTTCATTATATGTTTGTCTTCTTTGATTAACATGAACTAGGTTTAATTAGTTTATATAATAAAGTAGTTTAGATTTAACTCACAAATTAATGACCATTGTAAACAAGATTAAAATTGAGTAGTAATGGTGTGTAATAATTAGCGCATTCCTTGTGGGATCGATATCTTTTATACTATTTCGGTACACCGTATGCTTGCGAAATTAGCACATATAGAATTAAGCCAACAAGTTTTTGGGTTATGGAATGCACCAGCAACTTTTCAAAGGTGCATGACTTCCATTTTTGGGGATATGATAGAGGATATCATGGAAGTGTTCATGGATGATTTTTCTATGTTTGGGGACTCATTTTATCTATGTTTAAGTAATTTAGATAGGGTATTGGCTAGATGTGGAGAAATGTCATTTTATGGTTAAAGTAGGGACTGTTCTAGGCTATAAAATTTCAAGTAAAGGGATTGTGGTAGATAGAGGTAAAATAGAATTGATAGAGAAATTACCTCCACCAACTACACTAAAGGGGATAAGGTCATTTTTGGGACATGCTGGTTTTTATAGAAGGTTTATAAAGGACTTTTCTTTGATTGCTAAGCCTTTAACTAATTTATTAGTTAAGGATGTACCTTTTGAATTTTAGCATGCATTCAAGCAAGCTTTTGATACTTTGAAGAATGCTCTTGTAAGTGCACCTATAATTACTTCTCCTAATTGGGAATTACCATTTGAAATTATGTGTGATGCAAGTGATCTTGCTGTTGGATGTGTGTTAGGACAAAGACAAGGTAAAAATTTGCATGTGATTTACTATTCTAGCCATATATTGTCATCACCTCAAGTTAATTACACAACTACTGAAAAAGAAATGTTAGTGGTTGTCTAAGCATGTGATAAGTTTAGGTCTTATTTGTTAGGATCTAAAGTAATCATCTATATGGATCATGCTGCATTAAGGTACTTATTTGCTAAAAAAGATGCTAAGCCTAGATTAATTCGTTGGGTTCTTTTATTGCAAGAGTTTGACCTTGAAATTAGAGACAAGAAAGGGTTTGAAAATTTAGTAGCTAATCACTTGTCAAGTTAGAAAATGATGAAGGACCTATAGGAGATAACAATGAAATAAATGAATCCTTTTCGGATGAATCTCTTATGTCTATTGAGCAAGTAAATGGTCCTTGGTTTGCAGATTTTGCTAATTTTGTTACTGCAGGAATTATACCTAATGATTTGACATGGCAACAAAGGAAGAAATTCTTTAGTGATGTCAAAAATTATCTTTGGGAAGAACCCTATTTATTTAAGATAAGTGGGATAAGTGGGGATGGTATTATTCGTAGATGTGTTAGTGAGGGTGAGTATGTAAACATTTTAACACATTGTCATTCATCTTTATATTCTGGTCATAATGGTAGTACTAAGACTGCCTCTCGTGTGCTAGAATGTGGTTTCTTTTGGCCTACTTTATTTCATAATGCTAGAGTATTTGTAGCTCATTGTGATAAGTGTCAAAAAGCTGGTAATATTGGGAAGAGAGATGAAATGCCTTTGAACAATATCTTGGAAGTGGAGATATTTGATGTGTGGGGAATTGACTTCATGGGTCCTTTTCCTACATCCTTTGGTCAAAATTACATTTTGGTTGGTGTTGACTATGTATTAAAATGGGTTGAAGCTAAAGCAACATCAACTAATGATTCCAAGGTGGTGCTCAAATTCTTAAAGAAGATCTTTTCAAGGTTTGGAGTGCCAAGAGCCATCATAAGTGATGGAGGTAAGCATTTTATTAATCGCTCTTTTGATCCTTTATTGCATAAATATGGTGTGCATCATAGGGTAGCTACTCCATATCATCCACAAACTAGTGGTCAAGTAGAGGTATCTAATAGGGAATTAAAATGGATTTTAGAAAAAACAGTTTCTAGCTCTAGGAAGGATTGGGCAAACAAGTTATATGATACATTATGGGCATATCGTACAGCATTTAAAGCACCTATTGGAATGACACCATATAGGTTAGTATATGGAAAAGCTTGTCATTTGCCTATTGAGTTAGAGCATAGAGCATATTGGGCTATTAGAGCTTTGAATTATGACATTAAAGATGAGAGTGTTAAAAGGTGTTTACAACTTAATGAGCTTGATGAGTTAAGACTACTTTCTTATGAAAATGCTAAGATTTACAAAGAAAGATCTAAAAAATGGCATGATGCTCACATTAGATACAAAATTTTCAAAATTGGGGATAAGGTCCTATTATATAATTCTAGATTGAAACTATTTCCTGGAAAATTGAGATCTAGATGGAGTGGACCCTTTGAGGTCAACCAAGTTTTTGATCATGGGTATTTGAAGTTAAAGAATAGTAATGGGGAATTATTTAAAACAAATGGTCAAAGATGTAAGGTCTATTTAGAGGAAACTTTTCATGGTAGAGAGGCTTCCTATATCTCTTTAAAAATGGTTTGAAAGTTACTTGCATTTCTTTTTATTTTGTACTTAGTGTAATTTTAAGTTATTTTGTATGTTGTCAATTAGATTTTAGTGTGATTTTTGCTTTACTATATTACTAATACTGTTTGTTTTTATTTCCAGAGGGTGTCTTAGATAGTGAGGAATTCAACTTATCAAATTAAAATGTTGTTTTGAAAAAGAGAAAATTTTGTTCTCTGAAAATTCCTCTCTGTTGCGAGCACGACAGTGGAGGGAAGTTATTTTCGCAAGTTGCTATCACGATTGCGCCTGGAAGGGAGCGCGCGATAGGAAAATGCAAGTTTGGGCAATACCATTTTGTTGCGAGCGCGACAGAGAGGTGAGGAAAATTTATATCGCGTGATCGTGATGGGTTCGCGAGTAGTTGATTTGAAAATTCCTCTCTGTCGCGAGGGTGATAATGTCGAAAGGTCGCGACAGAGCACGGGATTTGAAAATTTTTGAATTTCAAACCGTTGCAACCCTCTTATTTCACTCCCCTATAAAAGCCTAAAGCTCTAACAATAGTTTTTCCTTGTCATTTTAAGTTGTCTCTCACATTTCTTTAGTTTTCTCTCTTAAATCTCTCAAATCTTCTTCTTCTTCTCTCAAAGTTCTTAAATTTCCAGTTTTGTTCTTCCTCTATTTCTTCTTTGTGAGTGTATTTTGCAAGGTTTCTTCAGATTTCATTCACCATCAAGATGGGTTGAACAAAATCAGTGGGAGACAAAGGGAAGAAGGCGGCAGAGGGATCCAGTGCAAATCAAGACCCTGTGCGTCTACAAAACAGGTTTGAATGTCCATTCCCTATTTTAAATGAGGAAGAAGGTGATAAATTTGTCTATTTTGATAAGAAAACTTATGTGGGCATGTGGCATGTGGATTTTTCTCTGTTAAATCAGTTAGGCATCACTGAAAAATTTGAAAAATATTTGAAATATATGAAATGGGGGAAGTTTGTGCACTTAAATTTACATATTAAGCGTGATTGGGCCTGAATTGCATGACATTTAGAGATCAAGGGTAGGGATAGGATGACATTTAGACATCAAGGGATTGACTATTCCTTTGGATTCCTTGAATTGCATGAATGGTTTGGTTTTCCTCTTAATGGGAGGAGATTTGATGCACATTTATTTAATCCTAGGCCTGTTTGGAACAGATTGTCTGGTCTTGATTCATTTAATAACAAAAATTCAACAAATCGCCAAATTAAGGATGATGTTCTAATGCTTTTTTATAAATATTTGTGTCATGCTTTATTTGGTAGAGTTGAGAGTTCTAAAGTTCAGACCAAGGACTTGTTTGTGCTTGATTTATTACAATCTAGGAAAACCCCCTGCTCTATAGATTTTATTTTTGATGGTTTATATCATGCCTCTACTACAAAAAGTAAAACAGTTAGTATGTGTCACATGGTGAACGGGATTATTTTAGGATGTCTAGGGGACTTACATAATTTTCATTTAGAAGAGGGTGAAACTGTGACTATGCTTGATGTAGTTTACTTGAGGCGGGCTAACATTTTAACAAAAGGCAGTTGGCCGCCCAAGTTTGTTAATAGAGGATTGCAGGTTGAAAGTTCAAGCCTTGATAAGGGTAAAGGTAAGGCCCCTAAGTCATCCACAGCAGTTGGATGGCATGATGATGCTAATGATGATGATGAAGATGATGAGGAGGAGGAAGCTACCCCATTTGGAGCTGGTGAAGGTGCAAATACTGGTTGGCAGCAGGTGATTAATAGGTTGGATGGCATAGAGGCTGCCAACCAAAGCATGGCTGCTAGAATGGATTCTTTAGAGACAACCATGAAGGCTGTCCACAAGGGACATAAGAGCTTGAGTCACAAGCTTCTCTCCTTTTTGAGAAAGCAAAACGTTGAGTTTTCTCCATCTCCACCTGATTCCCCCAGTGGGAATTGAGCTAAGTTTTCTCCACACACTTTTTATTTTTCGTGCTATTTTTGTTTTTATTTTATAGTGTTTGCTTGTCTATATTTACTTTTTGTAGTTTTCACACAATGGGGACATTGTGTCCTTTAAGTGTGTTTTATGTGTTTAGTTATTTGTGTTTAGTATAGCCTGTGTTTTGCATGTGCTGCTAGTTTTAGGTTGTTACTAGTAGGTATGTTGAGTAGATTTGTACATATGTGTGTTATTGTTTTTATGTATAGGTTGTTTTGTGCATTATATTTTGGAGCTTATATATTTGATATATATTTGGGAATATATGCATGAGTAAGCTTCTATTTCTTTTGCTTATGTCTATATATGCCATATCTTGAAAAATATCATTTTCATTTTTATTTGGACAATTAATTGTACATAGTGAAGGTCATGACTTAGCAAAGCTCTTTAGTGTAGGGTCTTTTTAAGTTAGGTATCTTTTCACATGTATATAAGGATTATTTTGGCAATTCATTGCTTAGGATAGTTTGACCTATAGCTAAGTGAGCTTTTGAGCCTTATACTTTGAAATTTTTCTTGTATGAGAGCCTTAGTATGCTATATCTTCTAGAACTTGTCTTTAGTAAATTTTGAGACTACATATATAGTATGGAATGTGCATGAGACATGATAAGGGCACTAAGAATGAACCGTTTTAACTTTCTTAAAAGAACTTACCTTTTTGACTTTAGGTAGCCATTTTGAGCCTATAACTTGTTTTTGTTGTTAAGCACTTTATTAGCCAATATCTTTTGCTACACAATTAACTATTTCTTGTTGATTACCCTTATTGTGGAAAGAATTAGGATTGATATAGCATGGGATATGCATTTGATTATTGAAAGCATGATGGTAGTTATTGTATAAATAAAATTCCCTTATTTTCCATTTTGATATGAGAAATGCTAGTTTCTAAAGAAACAGAAAAAATAATAAAGTGGGATGGAGCATAAAATGCACCCACATAAAAGGAAAAAAGAGGTGAAAAAAAAAGAAAAAAAAAAGAAGAAGAAAAAGAAAAAGAAACAGAAAAAGAAGAAAAGAACTAGTAGTAAATGTGGAAACCTAAGAAGGGAATTAGAATAGCAAGTAAGATTGCCATGTTATGCTTAAGTTTGTAAATCTCCTATGCTGTGTTAATACTTTTTCTCTACACAAGAAAAGCTACTTAAATCAAAATTATCCCACCTATACCTAAGCCAAGTTACCATGCTTTGTAAGACCCTTTGATTTCATGTACTACTTTATACTAGTAGTGGAGAGTTTTACTATTTACAAGCTTATGGTACGCAATGGTATATTTAAGGATTGAGAGAAATACTAACCTTGAAAGACATTGAGTGATTGAGAGCTTAAGGAAAAAAATAGTGTTTGAGTGAGAATTATTTTAGGAAATGTCTTGTGTGAAATAATCTTTACATGTGTTAAGATATTCAACATCTTAAGGTCAAACATTCTTGTGCTTTGCAACTTTATGGTATTCCAAAATGTGCATGATTGTTCAAGTAGAATGGATAATGGTATTGAATGAGATATTGCATATTTAGACTAATTTGTTAAGAGGTAAAAGCTTAAGCATGTCATTTCCAAATGTTTATCAAATATGCAAGTAAGCTCCACAATTGTATGCATCTTTTTGTGTTATGTTCGTTATCTTTGAGTGGTTGTTATGTTTTGCTTGGGGACAAGCAAATGTTTAAGTGTGGGGGTTTGATATGAGTCTAAATAGCTCATATTTAATCCATGTTTTAGGTTTAAAATAATGTTTGTGTATAGTTAATTGTGTTAGAAATAGGTATGTTTTATGTTTTTATGTGAGTTTTGTGTGTGTAAGAGAAATTGGAGAAAATGGAGAAGATTGGAGAAAAGGAGCAGAAATGAGCCAAAGAAGGAACCAATCTATCGCGAGCGCGACAGGGAGCGCCAAGCTAAGAAGAAGAGAAGAAGAGAAGAAAAGAAACCAAAGGAGAAAAGTGTTCTGTCGTAAGCGCGACAGTGGTTGTGAGCGCGATATGATGTGCATTCGAAGGGAGCCGAAGAGAAAGATCCAAGGAGCAAGAGTGCATGGTCGCGAGCAAGGCCGACATCGCAAGGGCGTGACAAAGCGCGGTGGAAAGCCAGCACGAGGAAAGTGGAGTGAAAAGCAAGGCGTGCTCTTTCGCGAGCGCGATGGACATCGCGATCGCGACAGAGAGGACCATTGGAAGTTTAATTCAAAATTTGCCTTGAAGAAAGATGATTTTTCACCAAGCCTTGCAACCTTCCTAAGGGACACTTGAAGGAACATATCTCTTGGAATTTTATAAATAGTAGTTTTAACTGTAATTTTAAGAGTTGAATAATTTTTATTGAATATTTTCTCAAGAATTCAGTAAGTAGAAAGTACATTTCCTTTAGTTTAAGTTTTAAGTTAGAATTTTATGTTTTGAAGAGAAGATCACTTGCAAGGAAGAAGATATCCTTTGTGAAGGGAAAAGGGTTGAAAGATCTCTTCTTCATTTCTCATCTTTACTTCTTCTTTGTAATTATTAAATGATTAATTTATGAACTTGATTATTCAATGCTATATGTTATTATTCATATCAATTAAATATTCTTTTTTGTATAATTTTCTATTAGTATTTTTATGCATAATCTTTATAAGTAAGTATTTAATTGAAAGAATAAAATATTACTTACATCTAATAGAATTTCATCATTGAAGTATTATTTGAGAAATCATAATATTAAATGGTTGTTATAGATTGTTTATTATTCCTGAAATTTGCATGTATAACACTTTAATTCATTAATGAAAATTGTGAGTTAGAATTATAAATGCATGTTTTAGGCACTCTAATTTATGTTGAAAGAGTAAATTGGAATTTCATTCAACTTGGCTTGCATGACAAGAATATAATCATAATCAAGAATAATTAATTCAAGTTCTATTTATTATTTTATAATCATTCATCTTTTATCTTCTCCGATTATCTATAATTAGGTTAATTAGAATTAGACATAGTTATTCCACTTTCATTCAACAAATTAATGATCATTGTAAACAAGATTAAAATTGAGTAGTAATAGTGTGTAATAAGTAGCACATTACTCGTGGGATCGACATCTTTTGTACTATTTCGATACACCGTATGCTTGCGGAATTGGCACATATAGAATTAAGCCAACAGCGGCAACTCCCCCAAAAGCTAACCACCATCCGCACCTGCACGGATGAAACACCCATGCTAAGCGATAACGCTTAGTGGGGAAAACAAACAATAAAGTGGATGGCCATTCACAATGGTCGTCAAAGCAAAACACATATATAATGCTGTATGCTGATAATCATATTACATAAAAACATAGTGAATCACAAACATAACATTCGAAAGTCCATGCTGACATTCGTATACATATAAATTCACATACTTATAATAATAGCCGATCGGATTTCTCATTTTCATAAGCTTAACACAAACAAACAATACACCTACTGACTCACAATAGTGGATAACGAGTGAACGCATGGTGGTACCTTACGGGTACGAATCGAAAAGCAACAACACATTTTCTCATTCAAAAACATTTTACAGAGGGGATCTTAAACAAGATCCATACACATTAGGGATCGTGAGGATCCGAACAGGGACCTGATCAAGGTCCAAACGAAACTAAGGGTTGCAGCTACTGAACTCTATTAGGCATGCCTAACTATCCACTAGGTTGACTCTCGTAGGTCATGCGTAATACAATTCATGTTCCAAAGCATAACATATAATTTATCATGAAGAAATCATAATATTTCACATATATAAGCATTTTTATTACCATACAGTAGTGAAAACCCATGTAGAAAAGATATAAAATACATTTTAGCAAAACAGGACAAGTTCAGAAAAATAGGACAGGCGGAAGCTCACTGTCGCGATCGCGACAGTGGGCAAAAAGGTTGATCGCGAGGGAAGAAGCGAGGACACGAGTCATGCAGGATCGACATGACTTGTGTCGATGCTCTTTTTGGCTGAATGGCCGATCGAGAAGGGAAAAAAACAAATGGGACACAGCCGGTCATGAGTCGTGCTTGCGTGCACGACTCGTGACTTGGCTTCCTAGCCCGCATGAATCGTGCTTTTCCCAGAGCGTTCCGATCGGACCTCCCCATCTTCCGTTCGGCAGCCAAGCACTCCATCGCATGAACGACCGAGCGCCATGGCACTTCTGATCAGAAGATGGTAGTTCGATCGGAACACTGGATTCACGGATCTCTGTCTCATTACAAAGAGTCGCGTTCCAATCTGCAGAAAATCTGCAGAACTCCTTTCGTTCCAAACTTGCCCAAAACTTCAAAAATCCAACTAAATACAACCTTAGCTCAGATCGAGCATTTCCCAACACAACTAACAGCACAAACACAACTTTTACACAATCAATTCATGAATTAACCAAAAATCAGAATCTCGACAGTAGCAAACCCAGAAAATCACAGTGACATCCATCTAACTCGAATCTGCTCTCATAGTTCAACAATCATGCACCATAACTTAAATCAAACCAAAACTCATAACATTTAAACTAACATGCATCTCTTAATCATCAGATTTCCAGAAAATCATTCAACCACAAAGAAACACAAGAAAATGCATCAAGAACAAATAATTCCCAAACCTGTAAATCTTATGCTCCAAGATGCAAGCTCCAGTCCCACTTGCCTTCTCTTTCCCCTTGGGATCACGAGTAGGCACTTCTAAATCGGAAACCCATGAAATCACACAAACACACAAAAACCCTAAGTTAAAATATTTTCTAACAGACCAAGATAAGGAGAGGAAGAAGAAGAGAAAACACAACCAAAACCTGCCAAATAAACTTGAGAGATGATCAATTTCCACCAAAAATCACTTGGATCAAAGCTAGGGCACACTAGAAGAGAGAAGGGGAAGAGGAGATAAAGAGAGGAGGAAGAATGGTAAGGGCAGCAAAATGGCTGCTCTCTTTTCTCTCCTTCACTTTATTCCCACTTCCTAAAACCCTAGCCATATGTCACCCTAAGATTGGTGGAACTTGACCACTCACACCCAACTAACATACATGACTCCCCACATAAGACTAACCCCACTAATGCACACACTACTAACATATATGCACCCACACTCTAATAAAGCCCACAAAACATGCATATTACCCATGAATACCCTTAACACATGTCAACACACCCACACATGCACACATAAACATGGCTCAAACTACTAGGGGAAATCGGGGTGTGACAACCGCTTGTCCCTATAGCAGAAAGAGTGTCCCAATGATAGGCAGTCATAAGGCTACACTGAACCATATAGGAGATTGATAAGACTAACATAATAAGCTTCAAAAGCTTATTAGCTTGCCTTTTATGTTTGACCGGCACCTAGCAAGTGTACTAGATCGGCTAAGTAATATAGGGTGTTAAATTTAAGATGCACAATTATCGTACCCAAGGGATTGTTGTTGCAAGATAAAGAAAATTTAAAATATGCTAAAGAATTCCCAGAGTTTGAATGATAAACTATTCAAACTATTGAAAACGCAAAACAAGAAGCAACTAAAATAAGGATAACTAAAATCAAGTAATAGTTCTAGCAAATTGAGAACAGAAATTTGTTCTTAAAGATTAACCAGTCGAACTACTGTTTAGGTTCACTCATCCTCCCCACACCAAATGTGAATTAATATTATCTTAAGTTACATAGATTGAATTAGGATAACCCACTATACCCAAGCATCCATTCCGGAGCAAGCTATTCTAATCACAAAATGTCCCATTCCGGAGCAAGCCTCATGATTAGTCTTAGCATGGGTCTTAAATCCTAGATTCTAAATTATTTTCCCATTTCAGAGCCAAACAGCCCATAAACCCATTCATTTTACTTCCAACCTAGTCTTAATATCATATCTTTGCCTGTAACCCATCAATTCCCATTTCGGAGCAATCTTAAAGTTACAGAAAATCTGATACAAAAATAGAGCAATAAACATCTATGGCATTCAAATATCCGAATCAGTCATCTAAACTAGATAACATCATCAAATCATTAAAAACCATGAAATAAGATTCAGCACATGTAAAATGAATCATCAATCTATGTAAAAAATTAAATCAGCTCAATATTCACATGAGTGTTAGGTATTTAAAGATCCCCCAAACAACTAATCACTACTCACAATCCATTATAGAAACTAGAAGAGAGAAGAAAGAATAAACCCAAAAAATCAATGTTAAGATGAAACCTAGCTGAATCCAATCTGCTTCTCTTTCAAATCTCTTATAAAAATTAAATTTAAGTTGAAAAGATTGAATCTAATCTCTAAAAATTATGTAAATCTAATCTAACTTTGAGTATTAAATCTATGGGAAAATAACAAAACCCTAAAGATTTTCAGAACAAATGAAATCTGAGATAATAGATCTGAAAAATCTCCTTTCTCCTTTTGCCAAATAGAAATTCTGCTATTTAAATTCTCGAAGGGGTCACGGTCACAACTATTTTCTTGTGACCGTGAGATGCTTGTTAGGATTGGGGTCATGATCACAACTATTTCCTTGTGACCGTGAGGTGCTTCTGACTTCCCTTTTGCATTGAACTGCCTTTGGTCACGGTCACAACCATTTAGTTGTCAATGTGAGGTACATGAATTCTCTGCAATTCAACACAAAACACCATCAATTGCTATCAAAAGTGTATAAAAATAGAATTCAACTAAATTTGGCAAAACTTATTGAAAGTAACAAAAACAAAATAACAAACACATAAAAAGACACAAAAAATGCAACAAAAATGAATAAATACTAAATACTAAATTGGAGTTATCAAAATACCCCACACTTAGACTTTGCTCACCCTCGAGTAAATGAATAAGTCGCATTCCTGAAAATTGAAACTCTAATTCCAAACAAAAAAATTCAAACAAACCAAAATAACACTTAGCAGAAGATACTTAATGAATTTTTTTTTAATCAAAAAGACTCATGTTAGCTTTTATCCAGCGATTTCTTGTATGTGTGTGCCAGGCCAAAAATAATTTTATAACTATCATAACAAAAAAAATAAAAACCAGTGCATTCCAGCAAGTGAGCAAAAAGAAGAAAATTGATAAACAAAACTTTTTCGCAATGGTTTCACAATTGAAACTCAGGATACCCATAGGCCTTTCCTTTAGCACCGAAACCATAAGGATCATCTCTACTAAACCTCTCAGGGCAAGAACAGGATCACTAGGTCTTACTTTATTGTTGTAATGCAAAGCTAAGGTATTGGTTCCAAAGAAAAGATAAAGTTGACAAATTAAGATCAGTCTTGCCCTGCTATTTTTACTATCTCTCACACCCACTAAAAGATGAGCTTCAGAATTCACTAACCAAACTCATAATATGTTAAAGAAGTATGAAATATAACTCTCTCATTCTTTAACTAACACAAGACTTCCTCCTAATTGATAGATACCCCACACTTATTCCTTAAAATGTATACTAACTCAAAATTTCTTGCTCAGAAACTCCATTCTAAATAATTTTTTTTTAAATGAGAAAAACGAAGGGCATCAACAATCTCTCCTTTTATCATCCCTTTTGGTAGAATCTTAAGATTTTAAATTCTTCAATTACACTACCCCCAAAATCTAAATTTTATTAATTCTTTACACTCTGACCAATTTAGCATAAAATATTTTCAACACTCATGATGGATAATAGACCCACCTAGAGTGGCTAAATCTTAAAAAGGAGAGGTAAAAACATTTAAGTTATATGGTGAAAAATAGAGTGTAATAATAAAAATTCATTGAATAGTATGCTTTTAGCATACCAAATCGGCTCAACGGGGTTAGAAATGGTAAAAATGCATAAAGGTGGGATGACTGTCATTTATAAGTGATTACCAAAGAAAGGCTACATAGGTCATGTCCTAATCCTGCCTGAGTTGCTACAATGTTTCGAAGGGTGATGAGGAAGGTTCTAGCTATCCTAAAATTCCTTCACTCTAGCACTTTCACACACTAGTTTTAATTTTTTTTCAAGATTTTTGCAATATAGCGTAAAATGCACAATGAATAAGAAATCACAAAACAATTAACCAACTGAAACTATTTTGAAAAATAAAAACTCTTTAAAACATACAACTACTCTATTGCTAAAATAGGTTCTCTAAACAATCCGTTCAGAAATTAAAGTTTGAAACCATTCGAATCAGGAATAACAAAAGGCAAACCAGACTAAGGGTGTTGAGATAACACCAACTCAGCACAGCAACAAACTTGCAAAACAAAACAACGCATAATTAAAATAAAGGTAAACAAAATAACTAATAACAAAAAAATAAACCATAGAAAACTTAAAATTAAAAACAAAATATATCAATTTAGAACTTGTTCTTCTTTCATAAAAAGTTATCAAATGCGAATTCATTGGCTTTGCTCCCCTACCCTACGTTTAAAATCTTGCTGTCCCCAGCTAGTTAAACAATCAGAAACACAAAAAAAAAAAAAAAAAAAAAAGACAAAAGATAGGGGACTCCCTAGGCTCAAATCTCTGATGGTGGTGGAGGTGGGTAATGTGCACCAAAACGTGCCATTAATATAGTAAGTCCCAGCAACACCTGATTGAGCTGGGATTGAAGACTGGCTTGAGTCGCTGCAAGGGCATCTATTTTTTCTAGTAAGGAATTGAACTATGGATAGGTTAATGAGACAGCTTCTTGATCTAGAGCATGAGGTAATCCGCCCAAACTACGCTTAACTTTATCTAAATATTCCTCTCTGTTTGTCAGGCGATACCCACAACCTTCTGTCTCATCATAGACCACCACTCTCATATTCTTCAATAACTTTTTATCAATGAAAGCAATAGAGGGTAATACTCGACTCCTCCACAATGGATGATGCATACCTTTGGCTATTATGGTAACCCACCTACCGAGAAATTTTTTTTTGACTTTCTTTGGATTCCACTATAGTTCCTCCAGTTTGTGATGCAAATGTGGAGCACTATTGCATTTAAAGCCTCTAACCATACATTCCAGAAAAAGGGCTTTAGGCAAGTTAACTTGCCCAGCAAACTCAACATGGTTCATTAGTGACATCGAGAAAAACCTATGAATAATCCATAGAGCATGATTATGCAGATGGTGAGCCTTCATTTTCCCTGACACATAAATAGTGTTTGTAAGAGGGTCTTTCATCATCTTCTAGGAACCATCTTTATCATAATCGTCAAAATAATCTAGTGCATGAGGAGGAAAACCCAGCAGTTCTGATAAGCTCACGAAGGAAATCTCATACAGTGTGCACTCCAAATGAAAAGAAATAGCACCTAGATATGCGGCACTATTTTTCCCAATCCTATAGCACATTGTAGCCAAGAAGTCCCTTATTAGGTTAGGGTAAACCTTCTCTTGATGCGCAAAGAGAAGTCCCTTATTAGGTTAGGGTAAACCTTCTCTTGATGCGCAAAGAGTCACTCCCATCTAATGTTAGCAAAGAGACGCTGAACCTCATCTCAAATTCCTAAGTTTTCAAGCAGTGCCATGTCCAAATATATAGGGGAAATGTATTTGCACTTAGTGAAGTGAGCATAGTCTTCTTTCATGTCAGCTGGTACCTAATTTGGTACTTTTGATACTTTGATGAAGGGCTAGATGAGCCAGAAGCAGATTCGGTGCAGTTGCACTTTGGGGCCATTGCAAGAAAAATCAATAGCAATTCATTCTCTTAAAATGACAATAGACATGAATACAAATAAGAATTATCAAACTCATCGAAAACTAGTACAAGCTCTTGTATCAAAAAGATCATATTAAGATAATAGCAATCTAAATAAAGAACATCAATTCAGATAAGGGTAATTCTTTTGCAATTATTTATGAATGGGCAATTTTAAGCACAAGGAGGAAAAGAGGAGTGTTTAATCATAAATCAAAATAATGAACTTTATCTCTTCAGAGAAATACAAAAATATGAGGAAAACTGCTCATTGAGGCATTTTAACAAACATGTGGTAAGCATCAGATTCACTCAATGAATTTTAACCTTGAAGCACTAATCGGAACTTCCAAAATGAAATGGAAATCAAAATAATCAAGAATAAGGTGCATAGTGTCTAGACATCGCTCAATTGCACACAACATCATTAATAAACTCGATGCCTAAGTTCATAATGAATGCCCCGAAATCCAAATTCGCATACACAATCATGCAGTCAATCATCAGAAAAATGCCATTTTATGAAATATACACGAATTTAGAAATTATGGTAGAGATCATAAAGTATATTTAAAAGAAATCTCTTGTGGATTTAAAAATTAAGCCAAAAGAAAAACAATAGAGATGAACTCTTGTAGGGAGAGAAAGAAAAGAATTCAAAGAGGAAGACAATAATCAAAGAAGAAAAGAGTTGGAGTACTTACTTGTTGAAGACGTGTGGTTGATACTGTAATGACCCGAAATCCACCTTAGTGGCATTGTGTATGATTAGGGTGATTTGGTGAGTTTAATTTAGAGTTTATAAATTTTGGACTAAAGTGTAATTGAGAATTAAGGACCTATTTGCATGAAATAAATAAGTTAAGTGACTAAAGTGTAATTTTGCATGATTAGTGTTAAGTGAGAGTCAATTAAGTTAAGTTAGGTTAATTAGCTTTAATTATGGTGGAAGTGGAATCCATGTGTCAAGCTTGTCTTTTGACACTTAGTAATTTGCATGTGTAACACCCCTTACCCGTACTTAGGCGATCCCATCCGATAAGGAGTGAGATGCCGTATGAGTAGAGGTGCCACCACACAGTTACAGAATATACATACATCCATACATAAACATACATACCGAAATACAGGGTAATTTAAAATTTTACAAAACCAATCATGAAGAAAGCTGATCATGCCTTAATATAACGGAAATCATTACATTACTGTTTGATCAACCCAAAGATACAAAAGATAATTACATAATAAAAATTATACATATACATATGCGGAAGCTATTACAAAACTGAAGAAAGAGAGTCCATTACAAAAAGAATCATCGAGATACAAAATCAGGCCCTACACTAAAGACCCAGCTGTGTTGACTCCGATGGCTGCGACTCTCCCAAGCAAACTCCCTCCGCACCTGCACGGGTAAACACACCGTGCTAAGCGATAAACGCTTAGTGGGGAAACACACATATAGCAAAGGACAACCATTCACAATGGTCGTTAAGGTAATACACATACAGATGGCATAATCAGAAATACGCATTAACAAAAGTATGAACATATGAACATGTAAACATATAAAGTCATACCTTTGATAAAGTACCACTGCCTTCATAACATCTCATAAATAACATATTCGGATAACATAATCTCATACATATCAAAGCAATTCAAAATGATAAAGCGCCTGCTGACTCAAAGTAGTGGATAACGAGTGAACAAACAGTACTTTACGGGTATGAGCCGATTATAAATAGTACCATACGGGTACGAATCGAGAAACTAATTTTTACTTTTAATTTCCACAAAACATTTTCAAAAGGGACCTTAAACAAGATCCGAACACAAAGGGGTTCGCGAGGAACCAAGCGGGGACCTGATCGGGGTCCAAACTGAACAAAGGGCTACAGCTAAGAGACTCTATTAGGCATGCCTAACAATCCACTAGACTGACTCTTATAGGCTTGCATAATCCATTCAATTCATTCAATAACATTCGAAATTACATATGTACATATTTGCATACAAAAGGACATATTCATGTAATTCATAAGCTAACAGATATAAGGCTTATGGTCACAAAAGGAAACAGGAGTTCAAAACCACATGCACACGCCAAAGGAAACTCATTCAGCATAACAAGACTGTCGCGCTCATAATGTCTGTCGCGCTCGCGACAGAGACCATAGTCTCTTTGCAGTGCACGCGCGACGGGCTTCGCGATCGCGGGGAGAAGGGAACAGCCTGTGATCACGATAGCATAGGCCAAGATCACCGATTTCTGTCGCGCTCGAGACAGTGTCGTGTTCGCGATAGAGTCAGGATCTGCAAAATCTGCACAATTCTGCAGATTTCTTCCTCTTCCAAAACACACCCACAACACACAATTCACACTCAAATGGTCTCTTACCTCAAATCCAGCCACCCATCAACATCAATAGCCACAATATAACATTTATCAACAATTAATTTCACACCAAACATCAATACAAACTCACAATACCAATAACTTCCAATACCCACAAATTTGCAGCAAAACTACATCAATCCCCAAAATCACTACAATAAATCCATGCTCATGCAAAATTACTTTACCCAAACACAAACCCATAACATACATGCCTTATCAAGAACATATCACAACCTTATTCCGGGAATCACCAAGAACACATGCATAAACACATTTACATACAAAACAACAAATTTCCCAAACCTTGAAATCCTTTGCTCCTAATGCTTAGTTGCACTAGATCCCGCCTTCTCCTTGCCCTTAGGCTCACGCGGAGGCTCAACTAAGCATCAAATCAACAAAACACACAAACACAAAACCCACACTTCAAACCCAAAACCAGAAAGTAGAAAAAGAAGAGAAGATGAAGAACTAAATGAAGAAAAGAAGGACAAATGCAATGGATTTACCTCAAAAATGCTAAAGGATGATCAATCCTCACCAACTAAGCCTTGATTCCAAGCTAGGGTTCTTAGAGGAAGAGAAAAGGAAGAAGAAGAGAGTGAGAGGGAAGAAGAACGGGAAATGAAGAAAGCCACCGTCCCCCTTCTCTTCTCTTTTCTTTTTCTTTTTCTTTTTTCCTTAACCCTAGACAATTGTCACTTCCCTATTGGTGGGATTTGATCACTCACACCCAAAAGACATGCATCACATACACACAAGACACTCCCAACTAATGCATACCCTACAAATGTGTGAAACCAAACACTCTAGCACAGCCCCATAAACACACCCTACCAACATATGAGTAACCACACCCACGTGCAACCCAACTAATTCACACCCTACCACCACACATGAACCCACATGCTAGGAAAACTCTTAAATTATGCATTTCTACCCAAAATACCCTCAACACATGCCAAAACTCACACAATGCACATGTACAAACATGGCTCATTCTACTAGGGGACAAACGGGGTGTGACAACTCTCCCCTACTAACAAGAATTTTGTCCTCAAAATTCTCACCTGATCTGAACAAATGCGGGTACTAAATTCTCATCGACTCTTCCGGTTCCCAAGTCGCTTCCTGAACCCCATGACGACTCCACAACACTTTAACTAGCGGAATCTGCTTACTTCTTAACTGCCTCACTTCCCAAGCTAGGATAGCTTTAGGTTCCTCATCGTAAGAGAAATCAGGCTAAACTTGAACCTCTTGAACCGACAAAACATGAGAAGGATCCGACCTATACCGACGAAGCATAGAAACGTGGAACACATCATGCAACTTGGACAACTCTATTGGTAAAGCCAATCTATAGGCTACCGGACCAACTCTTGCCAACACCTCATACAGACCAATGAAACGAGGACTAAGCTTTCCTTTCTTTCCAAACCTAAGCACTTTTCTCCAAGGAGAAACTTTCAGGAAAACCTTGTCTCCGACTTCAAACTGCACATCCTTTCTCTTCAAGTTGGCATAAGATCTCTGTCTATCGTTGGCCTCCTTCAAATTCCGCTGCACAACTCTGATCTTCTCTTCTGTATCCCTTACCAAGTCTGGCCCAATCACTGACCTCTCGGACAACTCTGTCCAATAAACTGGAGTCCTATACTGAGTCCATACAAAGCCTCATAAGGAGCCATACCGATACTAGACTGATAGCTATTGTTGTAGGCAAATTCCATAAGCGATACATACTTGTCCCAACTACTCAAAAAGTCCAAAACACAAGCCCTTAACATATCCTCTAAGATCTGAATCACTCGCTCGGACTGACTATCTGTCTGAGGATGAAATACCGTGCTGAAGTTCAACTTGGTACCCGAAGCTCGCTGCAACTCTTTCTAGAACTTAGATGTGAACCTTGGGTCCCGATCTGAAACTATTGACAAAGGCACTCCATGCAACCGAACTATCTCATCCACATAGATACTGGCCAATCTATCCATCTGGTAATCCATCCTAATCGGCAAGAAGTGAGCGGACTTCGTAAGTCAATCCACAATAACCCAAACAGAATCATGCTTTTACTGAGTCAAGGGCAACCCAGAAACAAAATCCATGGTGATATCATCCCACTTCCACTCGGGAACGGACAAAGGCGTGAGTAATCCAGAAGGAACTTGGTGCTCAGCCTTTACCTGCTGACATGTCAAGCACTTGGATACAAAGTCTATTATGTCCCTCTTCATACCAGACCACCAATAAAACTGCTTCATATCCCAATACATCTTGTTACTCCCGGGATGCATGGTGAAAAACGTGCTATATGCCTCGCTCAAAAGCTGCTTCCTCAAATCCTCATCATCCGGAACACACAAACGGTTCCCATACAAAAGTACTCCATCAAGAACTGAGAACTCTGACTGCTTGCCCAAACTAACCTCTTGCACAATCCTCTGAAGCCTCTCATCAATCTTCTGAGCAATAACTATTCGCTGTCTCAAGGTAGGCTTGACTCTCAACTGAGGTATCAAAGCCCCATCCGAATCAAACCTCCATCTAAACCGCCTCAGAAATAAGGCAGAAACTGACTTCCGACTCAAAGCATCTGCGACTACATTGGCCTTACCCGGATGGTAATCCACAATAAAATCGTAGTCTTTAAATAACTCAAGCCATCGACGTTGTCTCATATTCAGTTCCTTCTGAGTCAAAAAATACTTCAAACTCTTGTGGTCCGTAAAGATCCTGCGCTTCTCCCCGTAGAGATAATGGCGCCAAATCTTCAAAGCAAAGACAACCGCTGCTAACTCAAGATCATGTGTCGGATAGTTCCTCTCGTGTGGCTTTAACTGTCGAGAAGCATAAGCCACAACCCTACCTTCCTGCATCAGAACGCATCCCAGACCAACACCTAAAGCCTCACTATACATAACAAACTCCTTACCCTAGATGGGTTGAGTAAGTATAGGAGCTTCGACTAACAACTGCTTCAACCTCTCAAAGCAAGCCTGACACTTATCTGACCACTCGAACTTAACTCCTTTCCTCAGCAACCTTGTCATCGGAGCGGCAATCACAGAGAAACTCTTAACAAACCGATGGTAGTACCCCGCTAAACCAAGGAAACTCTGCACTTCCTGAACATTCCTTGGTGCTTTCCAATCGACTATCGCCTCAATCTTAGCAGGATCTACTTGAATACCCTTGGCTGAAACTATGTGGCCCAAAAATGACACGTCTCGAAGCCAAAAATCACACTTACTCAACTTAGCAAATAACCGATGTTCCCTCAACACTTGCAAAACCAATCGGAGATGCTCGGTCTCATCCTTGGAATACACCAGGATATCATCTATAAACGCTACTACAAATCGGTCCAAGTATGGCCTAAACACTCTGTTCATCAAATCCATGAATGCCGCTGGAGCATTAGTCAAACCAAACGGCATCACAATGAACTCATAGTGGCCATACCGCGTCTGAAATGCAGTCTGAACCACATCCTCATCCTTAACCCGAAGCTGATAGTACCCGGACCGAAGATTTATCTTAGAAAACACACCTACACCCCGAAGCTGATCAAACAAATCCTCGACTCTGCGTAGCGGATACTTATTCTTCATTGTGATCTTATTTATCTGCCTGTAATCGATGCACATCCTTAAAGACCCATCCTTCTTCTTGACAAAAAGAATCGGAGCTCCCCATGGAGATATGCTGGGTCGAATAAACCCCCTATCCAAGAGCTCTTGCAGTTGAGTTTTTAATTCTCTCAACTCTATAGGAGCCATTCGATAAGGTGCCTTCGATACAGGTGTGGTACCCGGCATGATCTCTATGGCTAGCTCAACTTCTCTCTCTGGAGGCAACCTAGGCAAATAACTTGGAAAAACATCACCAAACTCCCGCACAACAGGGATATCTCCAAAACTACAGCTAGGTTAGCCTCACAACCTTTTCTTAAAAACCTTTTGGCTTGAAACGCTGGGATCACATTGTTCACAGAACTTGACCCAAACCTCTTACAAACACTGGAGCTCGGTTCCTATCCCGAAGCACAAAGGTCTTCCTATGACAATCAACTACAGCCCAATGCTTGTCCAACCAATCCATACCAAAAATCAAGTCAAACTCTCGGAACGGCAGCTCTATCAAATCCACTGGGAACTCTACATCTTCCACAAACAGAGGACAATTCCTAAAGACCCTACTGACATTGACACTATGCCCTAATGGATTGGTCACGCATATCTCATAGTCTAACTGATCTACCACATGCAACTTATCAACAATCTTATGCGTGCACAAATATCAGTGTGTGGAACCAGGATCTATTAGAGCATACAATTTAGTGTCATGGAGTAGGAACTTACCTGCAATCACATCAGGGGCATCGTGCTCCTCTCTGGCTCTCACTGCATAAGCTCTAGCTGCAACTGGTGGAGGACGCTCAACCGTCTCAGAAACAGCTCCCTCTCGTGGTCGACCGCCTCGACCTCTACCTCGGCCCCTACCACGGGCAGCCTGAGTAGCATTAGATCCAACTCCACTAGCTCCTCTCTGACGACCCGAATCCTCGCTCATCTGCGGACAATTAGCCAAATGGTGCTCGGCGCTCCCACACTTAAAGCACCCACCCGTGAGCCACCTACACTCACCCCGGTGAGCCTTGTTGCAATGAGAACAAACAGGTGTAGCTTCCGATCTACACCCTCTGCCAGAACCAGATACCGTTGCTGAACCTTGCCTTCTACCTCTAGTAGCCGAACCAGCTGATGGCTCATCTTGCGGGTTCCTAGATCTCTTACCTGAAGATGAGGAAGAACCACCCCGTGCGGAATTCCTTCGCTGAGCTCTCTCCCTAAGCAATGATTCCGTCTTCTCTGCCCTCATGACAGCCTCTGCAATCAGATAATAACTTACCCCAGGTATACACATCAGAGAGATCAAAGAAATCTTCAAAGACTCGTTCAACCCCGCTTTAAAATGCTTGCATCTGAAATCATCTGTCTTAACCCCACGCAAAGCATAACGAGACAACCGATTAAACTCTTTCTCATAATCTGAAACTGACATGGCCCTCTGCTTCAAACTCAGAAATTGTGCCCATCTTGCGTCCCTATATGCCTGAGTCACATACTTATTTGTGAACTCCTCCCCAAAGAATTCCCATGTAACCGGATCAGGTATCTGAGGTTGCCTACATACCAACTCCCACCATTCATAAGCCGACCCTTGGAGTAAAGCCACAGCACACTTAGCTTGCTGATCGGGAGGACATCTGACTTCCTTCAAAGCTCTATTTACTTTATCAAGCCACTTCTCAGCTAACTCTGACTCATCAAGTCCGGTCCCATAAAAATCCTCAACACCAGCTCTTCTTAAACTCTCTATCGGAGCTCTAGGGGCAGTCACCCTTTCCAAAAGCCGAGCCATGTCCTGATGCAATCTGAACATTGCCTCAAAAGGCATGGCAGAGGCCTCGGGTAGGACCCTAGCACGTCGAGCCGACACATAAATAGAAACAAACGGTTCTACAGCTAGAGGATTCACACTTTCAGCGGATTCATCAAGCGCACCACGAGCAGAACCAGAATCCATCTAACAAACAAGATGACAGCCACATCAGCCAACACAGCCCTAAACATAGACGTATCCACACATAGCATCACATAAACAATCACCCAGAAATGCCTAAACCTAGTCTCTGATACCACAACTTGTAACACCCCTTACCCGTACTTAGGCGATCCCATCTGATAAGGAGTGAGATGCCGTATGAGTAGAGGTGCCACCACACAGTTATTGAATATACATACATCCATACATAAACATACATACCGAAATAAAGGGTAATTTAAAATTTTACAAAACCAATCATGAAGAAAGCTGATCATGCATTAATATAACAGTGACACAGAAATAGAAACAAACGGTTCTACAGCTAGAGGATTCACACTTTCAGCGGATTCATCAAGCGCACCACGAGCAGAACCAGAATCCATCTAACAAACAAGATGACAGCCACATCAGCCAACACAGCCCTAAACATAGACGTATCCACACATAGCATCACATAAACAATCACCCAGAAATGCCTAAACCTAGTCTCTGATACCACAACTTGTAACACCCCTTACCCGTACTTAGGCGATCCCATCTGATAAGGAGTGAGATGTCGTATGAGTAGAGGTGCCACCACACAGTTATAGAATATACATACATCCATACATAAACATACATACCGAAATAAAGGGTAATTTAAAATTTTACAAAACCAATCATGAAGAAAGCTGATCATGCATTAATATAACGGTGACACAGAAATAGAAACAAACGGTTCTACAGCTAGAGGATTCACACTTTCAGCGGATTCATCAAGCGCACCACGAGCAGAACCAGAATCCATCTAACAAACAAGATGACAGCCACATCAGCCAACACAGCCCTAAACATAGACGTATCCACACATAGCATCACATAAACAATCACCCAGAAATGCCTAAACCTAGTCTCTGATACCACAACTTGTAACACCCCTTACCCGTACTTAGGCGATCCCATCTGATAAGGAGTGAGATGCCGTATGAGTAGAGGTGCCACCACACAGTTATAGAATATACATACATCCATACATAAACATACATACCGAAATAAAGGGTAATTTAAAATTTTACAAAACCAATCATGAAGAAAGCTGATCATGCATTAATATAACGGAAATCATTACATTATTGTTTCATCAACCCAAAGATACAAAATATAATTACATAACAAAAATTATACATATACATATGCGGAAGCTATTACAAAACTGAAGAAAGAGAGTTCTATACAAAAAGAATCATCGAGATACAAAATTATGCCCTACACTAAAGACGCAATTGTGTTGACTCCGATGGCTACGACTCTCCCAAGCAAACTCCCTCCGCACCTGCACGGGTAAAAACACCGTGCTAAGCGATAAACGCTTAGTGGGGAAACACACATATAGCAAAGGACAACCATTCGCAATGGTCATCAAGGTAATACACATACAGATGGCATAATCAAAAATACGCATTAACAAAAGTATGAACATATGAACATGTAAACATATAAAGTCATACCTTTGATAAAGTACCACTGCCTTCATAACATCTTATAAATAGCATATTCGGATAACATAATCTCATACATATCAAAGCAATTCAAAATTATAAAGCGCTTGCTAACTCAAAGTAGTGGATAACGAGTGAATAAACAGTACTTTATGGGTACGAGCCGATTACAAATAGTACCTTACGGGTACGAATCGATAAACCAATTTTTACTTTTAATTTCCACAAAACATTTTCGAAAGGGACCTTCAATAAGATCCGAACACAAAGGGGCTCGCGAGGAACAAAGCGTGGACCTGATCGGGGTCCAAACTGAACAAAGGGCTGCAGCTAAGAGACTCCATTAGGCATGCCTAACTATCAACTAGACTGACTCTTGCAGGCTATGCATAATCCATTCAATTCATTCAATAACATTCCAAATTACATATGTAGATATTTGCATACATAAAGACATATTCATATAATTCATAAGCTAACAGATATAAGGCTTATGGTCACCAAAGGAAACAGGAGTTCAAAACCACACGCACACGCCAAAGGAAACTCATTCAGCAAATTAGACTGTCGCGCTCGCGATAGAGACCATAGTCTCTTCGCAGTGCGTGCGCGATGGGCTTTACGATCGCGGGGAGGAGGGAACAGCCAGACTCTGTCGCGATCGCGACAGAGACTAATATTTTGCCATCGCAGGCTCGCGATAGATTGCGTGCTCGCGACAGCACATGCCAGCATTGCTCTCCATCGCGATCGCGACAGAGAGCACATAAACTTTTGCTATCGCGAGCTCGCGACAGGGTCGCGTGCTCGCGATAGCACATGCCAAGATCACCGGTCTCTGTCGTGCTCGCGACAGTGTCACGATCTCGACAGAGTCGGGATTTGCAAAATCTGCAGAATTCTGCAGATTTCTTCCTCTTGCAAAACACACCCACAACACACAATTCACACTCAAATGGTCTCTTACCTCAAATCAAGCCACCCATCAACATCAATAGCCACAATATAACATTTATCAACAATTAATTTCACATCAAACATCAATTCAAACTCACAATACCAATAACTTCCAATACCCACAAATTTGTAGCAAAACTACATCAATCCACAAAATCACTACAATAAACCCATGCTCATGCAAAATTACTTTACCCAAACACAAACCCATAACATGCATGCCTTATCAAGAACATATCACAACCTAATTCCGGGAATCACCAAGAACACATGTATAAACACATTTATATACAAAACAACAAATTCCCAAACCTTGAAATTCTTTGCTCCTAATGCTTAGTTCCACTAGATCCCGCCTTCTCCTTGCCCTTAAGCTCACGCGGAGGCTCAACTAAGCATCAAATCAACAAAACACACAAACACGAAACCCACACTTCAAACCCAAAACCAGAAAGTAGAAAAAGAAGAGAAGATGAAGAACTAATTGAAGAAAAGAAGGACAAATGCAATGGATTTACCTCAAAAATGCTAAAGGATGATCAATCCCCACTAACTAAGCCTTGATTCCAAGCTAGGGTTCTTAGAGGAAGAGAAAAGGAAGAAGAAGAGAGTGAGTGGGAAGAAGAACGGGAAATGAAGACAGCCACCGTCCCCCTTCTCTTCTCTTTTCTTTTTCTTTTTCTTTTTTCCTTAACCCTAGACAATTATCACTTCCCTATTGGTGGGATTTGATCACTCACACCCAAAAGACATGCATCACATACGCACCAGACACTCCCAACTAATGCATACCCTACAAAAGTGTGAACACAAACACTCTAGCACAGCCCCACAAACACACCCTACCAACATATGAGTAACCACACCCAAGTCCAACCCAACTAATTCACACCCTAACACCACACATGCACCCAAATGCTAGCAAAACTCTTAAATTTTGCATTTCTACCTAAAATACCCTCAACACATGCCAAAACTCACACAATGCACATGTACAAACATGGCTCATTCTACTAGGGGGCAAACGGGGTGTGACAACTCTCCCCTACTAACAAGAATTTTGTCCTCGAAATTCTCACCTGATTTGAACAAATGCGGGTACTGAATTCATCGACTCTTCCGGTTCCCAAGTCGCTTCCTGAACCCCATGATGACTCCACAACACTTTAACTAGCGGAATCTGCTTACTTCTTAACTGCCTCACTTCCCGAGCTAGGATAGCTTTAGGTTCATCATCGTAAGAGAAATCAGGCTGAACTTAAACCTGTTGAACCGACATGACATGAGAAGGATCCGACCTATACCGACGAAGCATAGAAACTTGGAACACATCATGCAACTTGGACAACTCTATTGGTAAAGCCAATCTATAGGCCACCAGACCAACTCTTGCCAACACCTCATACGGACCAATGAAACGAGGACTAAGCTTTCCTTTCCTTCCAAACCTAAGCACGTTTCTCCAAGGAGAAACTTTTAGGAAAACCTTATCTCCGACTTCAAACTGCACATCCTTTCTCTTCAAGTTGGCATAAGATCTCTGTCGATCCTTGGCTGCCTTCAAATTTCGCTGCACAACTCTAATCTTCTCTTCTGTATCCCTTACCAATTCTGCCCCAATCACTGACCTCTCGGACAACTTTGTCCAACAAACTGGAGTCCTACACTGACGTTCATACAAAGCCTCAGAAGGAGCCATACCGATACTAGACTGATAACTATTGTTGTAGGAAAATTCCATAAGCGATACATACTTGTCCCAACTACCCGAAAAGTCCAAAACACAAGCCCTTAACATATCCTCTAAGATCTGAATCACTCGCTCGGACTGATCGTCTGTTTGAGGATGAAATGTCGTGCTGAAGTTCAACTTGGTACCCAAAGCTCGCTGTAACTCTTTCTAGAACTTAGATATGAACCTTGGGTCCTGATCTGAAACTATAATCAAAGGCACTCCATGCAAGTGAACTATCTCATCCACATAGATACTGGCCAATCTATCCATCTGGTAATCCATCCTAACCGGCAAGAAGTGAGCGAACTTCGTAAGTCGATCCACAATAACCCAAACAGAATCATGCTTTTTCTGAGTCAAGGGCAACCCAAAAACAAAATCCAAGGTGATATCATCCCACTTCCACTCAGGAACGGACAAAGGCGTGAGCAATCCAGAAGGAACTTAGTGCTCAGCCTTTACCTGCTGACATGTCAAGCACTTGGATACAAAGTCTATTATGTTCCTCTTCATACCATACCACCAATAAAACTGCTTCATATCCTGATACATCTTGTTACTCCCGAGATGCATGGTGAAAACCGTGCTATGTGCCTTGCTCAAAAGCTGCTTCCTCAAATCCTCATCATCCGGAACACACAAATGGTTCCCATACAAAAGCACTCCATCAAGAACTGAGAACTCTGACTGCTTGCCAAAACTAACCTCTTGCACAATCCTCTGAAGCCTCTCATCAATCTTCTGAGCAACAACTATCCGCTGTCTCAAGGTAGGCTTGACTCTCAACTGAGCTATCAAAGCCCCATCCGAATCAAACCTCCATCTAAACCGCCTCAGAAATAAGGCAGAAACTGACTTTCGACTCAAAGCATCTGCGACTACATTGTCCTTACCCGGATGGTAATCCACAATGAAATCGTAGTCTTTAAATAACTCAAGCCATTGATGTTGTCTCATATTCAGTTCCTTCTGAGTCAGAAAATACTTCAAACTCTTGTGGTCCGTAAAGATCCTGCACTTCTCCCCGTAGAGATAATGGCGCCAAATATTCAAAGCAAAGACAACAGCTGCTAACTCAAGATCATGCGTCGGATAGTTCCTCTCGTGTGGCTTCAACTGTCGAGAAGTATAAGCCACAACCCTACCTTCCTGCATCAGAACGCATCCCAGACCAACACCTGAAGCCTCACTATACATAACAAACTCCTTACCCTAGATGGGTTGAGTAAGTATAGGAGCTTTGACTAACAACTGCTTCAACCTCTCAAAGCAAGCCTGACACTTATCTGACCACTCGAACTTAACTCCTTTCCTCAGCAACCTTGTCATCGGAGCGGTAATCATAGATAAACTCTTAACAAACCGACGGTAGTACCCCGCTAAACCAAGGAAACTCCGCACTTCCTGAACATTCCTCGGTGCTTTCCAATCAACTATCGCCTCAATCTTAGCTAGATCTACTTGAATACCCTTGGCTGAAACTATGTGGCCCAAAAATGACACTTCTCGAAGCCAAAAATCACACTTACTCAACTTAGCAAATAACCGATGTTCCCTCAACACTTGCAAAACCAATCGGAGATGCTCCTCATGCTCGGTCTCATCCTTAGAATACACCAGGATATCATCTATAAACACTACTACAAATCGGTCCAAGTATGGCCTAAACACTCTGTTCATCAAATCCATGAATGTCGCTGGAGCATTAGTCAAACCAAACGGCATCACAAGGAACTCATAGTGGCCATACCGCGTTCGAAATGTAGTCGTAACCACATCCTCATCCTTAACCCGAAGCTGATAGTACCCGGACCGAAGATCTATCTTAGAAAACACACCTGCACCCCGAAGCTGATCAAACAAATCCTCAACTCTGGGTAGCAGATACTTATTCTTCACTGTGATCTTATTGATCTGCCTGTAATCGATGCACATCCTTAAAGACCCATCCTTCTTCTTGACAAACAGAACCGGAGCTCCCCATGGAGATATGCTGGGTCGAATAAACCCCTTATCCAAGAGCTCTTGCAGTTGAGTTTTTAATTCTCTCAACTCTACAGGAGCCATTCGATAAGGTGCCTTCGATACAGGTGTGGTCCCGGCATGATCTCTATGGCTAACTCAACTTCTCTCTCTGGAGGTAACCCAGGCAAATCACTTGGAAAAACATCACCAAACTCCTGCACAATAGGGATATCTCCAATTCTAACTTGATCTCCCTTGGAATCCAAAACTACAGGTAGGAAAGCCTCACAACCTTTTCTTAAAAACGTTTTGGCTTGAATCACTGAGATCACATTGTTTACAAAACTTGCACCCAAACCTCTTACAAGCACTGGAGCTCGGTTCCTATCCCGAAGCACAAAGGTCTTCCTATGACAATCAACTACAGCCCGATGCTTGTCCAACCAATCCATACCCAAAATCAGGTCAAACTCTCGGAACGGCAGCTCTATCAAATCCACTGGGAACTCTACACCTTCCACAAACAGAGGACAATTCCTAAAGACCCTACTCACATTGACACGATGCCCTAATGGATTGGTCACACATATCTCATAGTCTAACTGATCTACCACATGCAACTTATCAACAATCTTATGCGTGCACAAATATGAGTGTGTGGAACCAGGATCCATTAGAGCATATAATTTAGTGTCATGGAGTAGGAACTTACCAGCAATCACATCAGGGGCATCCTGCTCCTCTCCGGCTCTCACTGCATAAGCTCTGGCTGCAACTGGTGGAGGACGCTCAACCATCTCAGAAATAACTCCCTCTCGTGGTCGACCGCCTCGACCTCTACCTCGGCCCCTACCACGGGCAGCCTGAGTAGCATTAGATCCAACTCCACTAGCTCCTCTCTAAGGACCCGAATCCTCGCTCATCTGCGGACAATTAGCCAAATGGTGCTCGGTGCTCCCACACTTAAAGCACCCATCCGTGAGCCACCTACACTCACCCCGGTGAGCCTTGTTGCAATGAGCACAAATAGGTGTAGCATCCGATCTACCCCCTCTGCCAGAACCAAATACCATTGCTGAACCTTGCCTTCTACCTCTAGTAGCCGAACCAGCTGATGGCTCATCTTGCGGGTTCCTAGATCTCTTACCCGAAGATGAGGAAGAACCACCCTGTGCGAAATTCCTTCGCTGAGCTCTCTCCCTAAGCAGTGATTCCGTCTTCTCCGCCCTCATGGAAGCCTCTGCAATCTGATAATAACTTACCCCAGGTATACACATCAAAAAGATCAAAGCAATCTTCAAAGACTCGTTCAACCCCGCTTCAAAATGCTTGCATCTGAAATCATCTGTCACAACCCCACGCGGAGCATAACGAGACAACCGATTAAACTCTTTCTCATAATCTGAAACTGACATGGCCCTCTGCTTCAAACTCAGAAACTGTGCCCATCTTGTGTCCCTATATGCCTGAGTCACATACTTCTTTGTGAACTCCTCCCTAAAGAATTCCCATGTAACCAGATCAGGCATCTGAGGTTGCCTACATACCAACTCCCACCATTCATAAGCCGACCCTTGGAGTAAAGCCACAGCACACTCAGCTTGCTGATCGGAAGAACATCTGACTTCCTTCAAAGCTCTCTTTACTTTATCAAGCCACTTCTCAGCTAACTCTGACTCATCAAGTCCGGTCCCATAAAAATCCTCAACACCAGCTCTTCTTAAACTCTCTATCGGAGCTCTAGGGGCAGTCACCCTTTCCAAAACCCGAGCCATGTCTTGATGCAATCTGAACATTGCCTCAAAAGGCATGGCAGCGGCCTCGGGCTGGAGCCTAGCACGTTGAGCTGACACAAAAATAGAAACAGACGGTTCTACAGCTGGAGGATTCACACTTTCAGCGGATTCCTCAAGCGCACCACGAGCAGAATCAGAATCCATCTAACAAACAAGATGACAGCCACATTAGCCAACACAACCCTAAACATAGACGTATCCACACATAGGATCACATAAATAATCACCCAGAAATGCCTAAACCTAGGCTCTGATACCACAACTTGTAACACCCCTTACCCGTACATAGGCGATCCCATCCGATAAGGAGTGAGATGCCGTATGAGTAGAGGTGCCACCACACAGTTACAGAATATACATACATGCATACATAAACATACATACCGAAATACAGGGTAATTTAAAATTTTACAAAACCAATCATGAAGAAAGCTGATCATGCATTAATATAACGGAAATCATTACATTACTATTTGATCAACCCAAAGATACAAAAGATAATTACATAACCAAAATTATACATATACATATGCGGAAGCTATTACAAAACTGAAGAAAGAGAGTTCTATACAAAAAAAATCATCGAGATACAAAATTAGGCCCTACAATAAAGTCCCAGCTGTGTTGACTCCGATGGCTGCGACTCTCCCAAGCAAACTCCCTCCGCACCTGCATGGGTAAACACACCGTGCTAAGCGATAAACGCTTAGTGGGGAAACACACATATAGCAAAGGATAACCATTCGCAATTGTGGTCAAGGTAATACACATACAGATGGCATAATCAGAAATACGCATTAACAAAAGTATGAACATATGAACATGTAAACATATAAAGTCATACCTTTGATAAAGTACCACTGCCTGCATAACATTTCATAAATAACATATTCGGATAACATATTCTCATACATATCAAAGCAATTCAAAATGATAAAGCGCCTGCTGACTCAAAGTAGTGGATAACGAGTGAACAAACAGTACTTTACGGGTACGAGCCGATTACAAATAGTACCTTATGGGTACGAATCGAGAAACCAATTTTTACTTTTAATTTCCACAAAACATTTTCGAAAGGGACCTTAAACAAGATCCGAATACAAAGGGGTTCATGAGGAACCAAGCGGGGACCTGATCGAGGTCCAAACTGAACAAAGGCCTGCAGCTAAGAGACTCTATTAGGCATGCCTAACTATCCACTAGACTGACTCTTGAAGGCTATGCATAATCCATTCAATTCATTCAATAACATTCCAAATTACATATGTACATATTTGCATGCATAAAGACATATTCATATAGATCATAAGCTAACAGATATAAGGCTTATGGTCACCAAAGGAAACAGGAGTTCAAAACCACATGCACACGCCAAAGGAAACTCATTCAGCATAACAAGACTGTCGTGCTCGAGACAGAGACCATAGTGTCTTCGCATTGCGCGCGCGACGGGCTTCGCGATTGCGGGGAGGAGGGAACAGCCGGACTCTGTCGCGCTCGTGACTATACCGCGATCGCGACAGAGACTAATATTTTGCCATCACAGGCTCGCAATAGATCGCGTGGTCGCGACAGCACAGGCCAGTATTGCGCTCTATCGCAATCGCGATGTCGTCACGCTTGCGACAGAGAGCACATCAACTTTTGCTATCGCGAGCTCGCGATAGGATCGCGTGCTCGCGATAACACAGGCTAAGATCACCGGTCTCTGTCGCGCTCGCATCAGTGTCATGATCGCGACAGAGTCGGGATCTACAAAATCTGCAGAATTCTGCAGATTTCTTCCTCTTCCAAAACACACCCACAACACACAATTCACTCTCAAATGGTCTCTTACCTCAAATCCAGTCACCCATCAACATCAATAGCCACAATATAACATTTATCAATAATTAATTTCACACCAAACATCAATTCAAACTCACAATACCAATAACTTCCTATACCCACAAATTTGCAGCAAAACTACATCAATCCACAAAATCACTACAATAAACCCATGCTCATGCAAAATTACTTTACCCAAACACAAACCCATAACATACATGCCTTATCAAGAACATATCACAACCCTATTCCGGGAATCACCAAGAACACATGCATAAACACATTTACATACAAAACAACAAATTTCCCAAACCTTGAAATCCTTTGCTCCTAATGCTCAGTTCCACTAGATCCTGCCTTCTCCTTGCCCTTAGGCTCACGCGGAGGCTCAACTAAGCATCAAATCAACAAAACACACAAACACGAAACCCACACTTCAAACCCAAAATCAAAAAGTAGAAAAAGAAGAGAAGATGAAGAACTAAATGAAGAAAAGAAGGACAAATGCAATGGATTTACCTCAAAAATGCTAAAGGATGATCAATCCTCACCAACTAAACCTTAATTCCAAGCTAGGGTTCTTAGAGGAAGAGAAAAGGAAGAAGAAGAGAGTGAGGGGGAAGAAGAACGGGAAATGAAGACAGCCACCATCCCCCTTCTCTTCTCTTTTCTTTTTCTTTTTCTTTTTTCCTTAATCCTAGACAAGTGTCACTTCCCTATTGGTGGGATTTGTTCACTCATACCCAAAAGACATGCATCACATACACACAAGACACTCCCAACTAATGCATACCCTACAAATGTGTGAACACAAACACTCTAGCACAGCCCCACAAACACACCCTACCAACATATGAGTAACCACACCCAAGTGCAACCCAACTAATTCACAGCTTAACACCACACATGCACCCACATGCTAGCAAAACTCTTAAATTATGCATTCTACCCAAAATACCCTCAACACAAGCCAAAACTCACACAATGCACATGTACAAACATGGCTCATTCTACTAGGGGGCAAACGGGGTGTGACAGCATGCATATATATATTGAGTGAGTGGAGAGGCAGAAGTTGTCTTCTCCTTGCATGTGACCGGCCACTCCCTAATACCAATTTCTATTCTATCACTTGTTCTTCATTCCTTCTTCATCTTCTTTTTACTTCTTCTTCTTCTTTGTTTGAATTTTCAAGAGTTTTGGATTGATTTGAATAGGATAAGTGATAAGTTGAAAGGTAAGTTTGCTATGTTCTCCTTTCATTAAGTTCATCTGTAGGTTAGTTACTGGAATTCTTTCTTTGATCTTTATCTCATTCAAGGGTTTTAGTGGTTTGAAATTAGAGAATCAAGTAGGAGATCAAAGGAAAAAGAGAAGGTTACTTGATTTGTGAAGTTAAAGGAGATAGCTTCTAAAGGTTTGGGATTTTAAATTTCTAATATATGCATGTTTGATCTAGTTGGGAAATTATGGGCTTTGAAAGAGTTCAATAGCTCTTTTAGTTGTTAATTTAGAGTTTGGAATTTTATTTAATTTCTTTTATTAGATGCTTGCATGATTAGATTGGGGGAAATTATGGGTTAATATTATTGAGTTGCTGATGTTCTAGTGCTCACTTGTAGTTGTACTATGAATTATTGAGTTGATGATGTTTTATTATCAACTTGAAGTTGTATTGAGTTCTGGTTATTTGCATGTTGATTAAATGTTGTTATAATTATGCAAGAGGAAGTTATTTGTATGTGAGAACTTGTTTAGAAGGTTATTTCTACTGGAATCAGTATTTTACTGATGGTTGAAGTCATTCATGTGAGTATAGGTAAGTATGTGTTAGAGATAAGTGAAGTTGGGAGTTTGAACATGAAGTTCAAGCTCTATCGCAAGCATGACAGAGTGCTCTGTAGGCAAAGGTTTGCCAGACCATGTTCTATCGCGAGCATGAGATTTATCATGGGTGAGACGGAATTGTGTGCAATATTGATTTACACGAGCTCTGCCGCGAGCGCAACATGTGTCGTGAGCTTGACATGGTATAAGTGAATGGATACAAGTTAGTTGCTATAATTTGTGTGCAATATTGCATTAAACTATGAATGACTATGCATATGCTAATGATAAATGTATTTATTCATGTGAATATTGAGTGGATTAATTGTTTAGCCTGTAATCGAGTCGTGGATAGGTAGGCATGCCTATAAGGGTTAGTGTCCGCAGCTACTAGTGTTGATACCTATTTGGTATCCAGTGATTCGAGATTTACATATCTCCAGTGTTGATATTATTTTCCCCAGTATCTAGTGATCGATACCCGAGTGGTATCCAGTGTTCCAGTTATCCACTACTGTATTGATTTAGGCTATATTAAAATTACTATTTTATTGACTGATTATACTTCTGTGTTATATGTAATATTTGCCATGATATTGTAACAATATAGAGTATATTGCATCATTAATATGTAGTAAGGTTAATGATGTGAAGAATGTATTATTGAATAATTGACTTATTATTTATTTACAGCATGTTTTGTTATTATATATTAATTTGTGATTTCCTATAGTAGACTTTGTTCTGTTTGTATCCCCACTGAGCCTTAGCTCAGTACGGGTATTTATCTCTCTTGTAGGTTCATAGGTTGGAAGCTCAAGTTTTTGAGTGGGATATTTGCTGGCCACTAGGAAGAGTATCGAGGTCTTCTAGTTAGGTTCTTTTCTTTGTATTGTATAGATAATGTTCCATTTTTGTATATCGAGGTTATGTAACTGTATATTATGTAGTATGGACTTGTAAGTGTAATTTTGATTAAGCAAATGATAATTTTTTAGATAAGAATTATTCATAAAGTTTCCCTTTAATTAGTATGCATGTTTATAGTTCTATTAGTAGAGGTTGTGTAGCGCTCCCTTGTCCTTCCAGGGGACAAACAGGGGTGTTATAAGTTGTGGTATTAAACCATAGGTTTAGATAATGAATAGAATTGATATGAGTTTGTTTAAAGTGTGGCCTTAATGAAAATGTTGTTTTCCTTGTTTTGTGGAGTGGTAATGGAGGCAGATCCTAGTGAAGAGATAGGTGAAACCACTGGAAGTGTTAATCCAGCTTATGATAATCCACGTGTACCTGAGCCTCCACCAGCAAGGAATCCACACTTAGTTCCAAAAAATTCGATGTTAGTTTAAGGATTGATGTAAATGATAGATAGATTAAATTCCCCTAAGGCTCCTTCAGATGTAATTAGGAAATGAGGAGTGGAGGAATTTAGAGGAACCTCTATAGATAAGTCTGATATAGCAAAATTTTGGATAGAAAGGACAGAGAGAGTATTGCAAGAAATAAATTATCCTCAGGATCTGTTAGTGGTTATGCCCTAGGCCAAGCATTTGGACCTTGATGTAATCATTACTTTTTCATTTATATAATGGTTTTCTTCGTATTGATATTATTGGCATGTTACATTATTGTAATGTTTATGAATAACAACGTTATTCATGTTGTCCCTAGTCATTTATCAATAAAGGGCATAAAGATAAATTAAGACTAGTATAGATTTGCATTGATAATCATGGGATGATTATATATGTTGATATAAATCAAATCTATATGTACTTGCTAGAGAACAAAGTACTGGATAGACCCACTATAAGATCACTTCATGGGTTAATGTCATAAGTGTTCTTATAATAGATATATTATTGAATCCTTTGACCTGAGGTTATCATAGTTTCCTACATAAGGATCATTATGTTTTGACATAATCAAACATTATCTTTAATCGGATAATTATAAAGTTTATGATCGGACATAATGAGAATTATGCGGAGGAAAGTGAATAATCAAGATGGAATTTGTCCCTCTCTAATGAGAGAGATATCTATTGGGCCCCTCGATAAGTAGGACTGTAAAATGCATGGCCGTGCTCAAATGAATTGATAGTGTGATCAATGTCATTTGAATTTATCAGTCTACTTGGTGATCGAGAAATTATATGTTTGAACAATTTAAGTTTGACATGGACCATGACTTATGTTCAAACAAGATATCGTGTGACAAAAGGATAATAACATGTTCTATTGCAAGGTTAAAATCGGACTAACGATACTTATATTATTTGGGTAGTCATAATGTCTTGCTAGAGACCAATTATGACTTGTGGGCTTTTATGGGATTAGGCCCACTGCCAACATAATATAAACCTATTGGGTCACACACCAAGAGCAAAATGAACAGAATGGATTTTATTGGGTTATTTTGGAATAAAATATAAATATCGGTATTTATATTTAATTTCGAAATTACATATTTATATATATATATTTATGCATATAAATATCTCTTATTTTGAATATGAGATAATAATATGTATTAATATATTATTTCTTATTATTTTGAATAATAAATAAATAAATAAATATATATATATATAAATATATGTATATATATATTATATCTTAATTTTGAATTAAGAGATAATATCCTCATTTATCTTTTCCTAAGAGGAAAAGGATTTGAAATATATATACAATTATATATGGGATATATGTTAAAAAAAGGAGTTTAACCCTAAATTAAAGACTAATCACATTCTAACGTAGAAAAGATTAGAGTGGCTGCATTCTTCATTATCAGTAAGTAAGAAAGAAAAGATAGACAGCCATCGTTCTTCTTTGTGAAAGAAAGAAAAAGAAAAACAGAGCCACCATTATTCTTTGAGAAAGAAAGAAAAGAAATCCATTCGCATTCAAGGGAGCTAGCACCCCTGCGACTCCTGCTCATTTGTTCGTGCGTGTGGATACCGATAGAGGACGTTCGCGTAAAGGCAGCGTCTTCAGTCCGGATTAAAGAGTTATTTCGTTCTAAAGGTTAATAATTCAATATCTTCCTTTTTGAATCAATCGAATCTACTTGGATCCTGTTTCGGGTTTCGAATTTTTCCGCTGCGTTTAATGTGATTTAATTTCGTTGAAACCCAACAGGATCATCGAGTGTCATGCGCAGTATCGTTGTTGCAAGGTTCAGCATATGACTGGTGGAAGTTAGTGTTAAGGAATCCTCAACGACTTGATAATTTGACCTGGGATTTCTTTATTCAGGAGTTTGAAAAGAAATATGTTACTAAGGCTTATAGAGGCTAAGTGGAGGGAATTTGTGAACCTTAAACAGAGGAATCTAACTGTGGCTGATTATGAAAAAGAATTTAGCCAACTTAGTAAGTATGTACCTGATGCCTTAAGGACTAAAGAGTTTAAATGTCAACAATTAGGAAGGTCTAAATGAAATAATTAAAGGAATAATAGTGGCAATGACATCTTTGCAATCAGTGAGTTATTAGCAGCTGGTGTTAGCTGCTTTAAAGGTAGAAAAGTCTAAGCTAGTTCAAAGAACGGATCGAAAGAGGAAGTCACAGGATAATGGGTCTGGATTTGTTCCTGGCAAGAGAATTCATGAAATTCAGGATAGTCGAGGCATGTTTAATGCATCACAGAAATCATTGGGGTCAAGAGAAGTCAGGTAGAAAGATGTCAGCTTCTGAAGTTGGTGTTCTAGCTCTATTAAGTAGAAGAAGTGCCCCAGCAGTATGTGAACATTGCAAAAAAACCCATTGGGGTGTATGTGGGAAGCTCACGGGAGCTTGTTTTAAGTGTGGTGGTGCTGACCATTTAATGGCAAAGTGTCCTCAAGCTCAGGAAAACTTGACCACACAATCAAGAAGAGAAAATGTACCAATCTCAGGAGGAGATAGAAGAGGAGGAACTAGAATTGGAACCGGTCAGGTCAGACAGTGACCAGGTGTTGTTTCGGAAATGGTAGAGGGACCTAATATGCCTTTTGGTAGAGTGTATGTAACAAAATACACCCTAACCATATTAAGGCATGTTTAGGGTGAAGTGGAAACCAAATGTGTTTGATTTAGTGACGGAAGTGTCAGAAAGGACACAACCGTCATTAATTCGAAAGTTTTACTAAGTTTCGATAAATTGGACAATTATATCGTCATACCTTAAATGGCATCAAAAGAATTATTTTGGTGACTAAAAATGTTTAATTGATGGATTAAAATGGTTAAATGTAGTTGGGGACGTCTTTGGTATTAATTGAAAAGACTGAGGGTAATTTGGATATTTCATAAGTCTGGACTAAATGGAAGGAACAAAATTAATTATGTGGCCTAAGGTTTGAAATAGATAAGTTATATGCCAATTGAGGGAAAGGAAAAAGCATGGAAGATTAAAAGGGAAGTTTGACATAAAAATCTAGAATGGATCAATTGAAAGGTGACACTTGCCATTTGGGGATAAGATTGGTTTGAAGGGGGTATAAAAGGAGAGAGAGAATGTGAGAGAGGAAAAATCTGCTCTTCTTTCTCCCATTTTTCACGTTCTTCTTCCTCTTCTTCTTCTTCTTTGTCCCAAATCCATCCCTTAGCTACTGTAATTTTGGTGGGTTTTGACAAATTCAAGAGTTATTAAGGTAAGTGATGGGTTTCCTTCTTCTTCTTCTTTTCTCCTTCACGTGAGTGGAGGTTATGTATGATTTTGGCTTGAACTCTGAATTTTTGGTTTATTTTGTGTGGAGAATCAAGGGAAACTAAGGAAAAGTGAGAAAAGCAAAGGGGTTGTGCATCCATTTGAGCAATTAGGGAGCAAAGGAAAAAAGGGTTGGAAACTCTTTTATTTATTTATGAGTTTTGAGTGTATTTATGTGTTGTATAAGTTTAATTGAATGTGTTTATGTTGATATATGATGATGGTAGTGAGTGTTGGCTTTAAATTGTTAAAAATGTCCATGTGAATAGGATTTGGTGATAAAAGTTGTGTTGGGATAATCTTCTGTTATTAGGCTGTATCTGGTGTTTTAGAACTCCACATGGTATGAAACTAGTGCCGTTGGAAAGATAAGACCCACACCTACAAATGTCTTAGAAATAGTCATGAGCTAATTCTAGCTCTAAGTGCCCCAAAATTGGCCAAAATAGAGATGTCTCTACATTGGCCGGTTCATAGGAACAATTTAGGTTGTTTTGATCACATCTGAAAATTATTCCATATGAAAGATAACATCCTAGGAAACAATTTTAAAGAAGGAAGTTGTGTGTACAAATGAGGTTCAGATGTTGGTTTAAGCAGTTAAAGTTTAAACTAGAAAAATTCTTGTTATCCTATTTTCGTAGGGCACCTGATGGAGGCTTCTGTCGCGAGCACGACAGAACATGCTAAATTAAGGCTTTTTTTTTCTTATTTGGAATCCGATAGTTGGCATGAATCATTGCCCACGTTTACCCTCCTCTATTTTGTGTATTTTGGTATGTTTTTCCTTCCGAAATACACCCAGACTTCACTGAAACTTTCTAAGACTTATCCATCACATGTTTAGAGTTTGTAAAAAAGTAAATAAATGGCTATCACCTAAAAATACAAGTGACTAAGGTTATAAATAAGAATAATGGCTAAGATACTTAAAAACTTAATGAGTCAGTGTAACACCCCCATCGCCGTCCCCGTTGGAAGGACGCTGACGGACGTGCTACCCGACGCTCACTCATACAGATATGCACATGCACAATGCGGAAGCACGCAATCATACATAACCTACATATGGAAATACGGGTTAATTAAAAACTTACCTTACCTGCAGGCACATACTGATCATGCAATAACTCACGCACACGCAGTCACTAAGCAGAAGTATACACAGAAGCATACATATGGCCATTCAACGGGAGCATAAGCGAAATAATAAAACAAAGGAATAACTAAACATAAAAACATACTAACTATTACATTCCCAAAAGAAAACTCAAGAACGAAACATAATTAATTACATATACAATACCACAGAAATCAAAAGCTGAAATACAGAAGCTGAACAAAATACAGAACTTCTAACTCCTACGTGGCCGACCTTGCAGAAGCGCGACTCGAACAGAATCAAACCTGCCACCTGCACGGAAAGGAAATCCATGCTAAGCGATAAACGCTTAGTGGGGAGAACACACAAGAGTATGGACGGCCATTCATAACGGTCGTCAAGGCAAAACACATTCAAATGGCAAATGCGGATAATCATAACATATAAATAATTAGGCTTGCATAATAAAGGCATTCATTTCAATACTCACAATCAAACCATAAACTCATGTCCAGGATAGACCAAAACAGACATAATACAATACACGTTACAAGCATCCACATGCTGAACTACATACTATATCACATGCATAAACCTACATGGGTAGCAAATATCAACATCTTACCGTGCGGAGTCACATGAGCTTTACACATGCAATTAACATAACTAAGTACCCATGCCTGAACTGACAACTCAATCATCATGTTAAGAATGCTAAACACACACACTAGTCAAATATCCAAAGGATAACATTTAGAGCTTCACAATACCGCTGCGCAACTCTAAAATATATATATTAAACATCATGCAAAAACACTCTGATAGCGGAGACTGAAAGCATAGTCACATAATATTACATTCATATCATTAACATGCAGAAAGTACAGTAATCATCACATACTTACCATCACAACTGCTTCGGTTCACATGATAATATATATCACAAAACTATACTGAAGCCATATACTTAAATACATCAATTCGAATCATTTCAAAGCATTCAGAAACTTATAACAAATCACATGACAAGTACGGATAATCATGTTAGATATTAAATCATGCTTACTTAAAACAGACATACATTCTGAAGCCCATAGTCACAGTCATATACATATAAACTGATTCCTGAAGTCATTATCATGCTCAAACGGATATCACATTCTGATGGTTATTTCAAAATAACAAGGATAATACGCAAAGGCTAAAACATAATCCATATAAACATGCTCATATAATAAAGCCATACAATCAGTGTTTCATAATCATATTCATTCAGAAATAATCCGATATACATTATATCGATATACTCATTCAGATAATCCATTTATAGCCAAATCAGATCAGAGCAGTTCAGATAAACATTCAAAGAACACCTGCTGACTCTAGGTAGTGGATAACGAGTGTACAGACAGTACTTTCCGGGTACGAGCCGATTACAGACAGTACGTTACGGGTACGAACCGATTAAACCATTATACTTTAACTTTCACAGATATTTTCAAAGGGACCTTAAACAAGATCCAATACAGAAAAGGGTTCGCGAGGAACCAAACGGGGACCTGATCAGGGTCCAAATCATTCAAAGGGCGCTGCAGCTACAGAAGACTCTATTAGGCATGCCTAACTATCCACTTACTTGACTCTAGCAGGTTATGCGTAAAACAATTCACATTTCGAATCGCACAATGCATATATAATCAGCATGCATAAACAGAGAACGAAAGACATTTAAATATTCTCATAAAGTTGGTCACAAATCGTACAATTTTCATTGCAAAACATAATACAGTCAATACACCTTAACATTAAACACTGTTCTAAAGCATGCCAAGAATCAGGTATAGAATCACTACCATGCCACTGATTATCAATACAAAATCCTAATCATGCGTTGGGTGAGAATAACTACGTATAAAGCATGCATAATTCAACTTACATTTACACATAACTCATTGAATTCAAAGGCTCAAGCATAACAATGCATTCAGACATCAACCGTATTATTCCACTAAATATAGTATAGCATAGTATCAACCATGCCTCCTACAAGTCATATTCAAAAGCATTCAATACTTCAATTAATAACATTCTAGCATTACTCATCATAGTAGAGTATATCAGGAACACATGAGAAATCATATTAGGCCAATGACTAAAATACATTGTCTACATCGTGAACCTATACCATATACTCTTAAGCATGGCATGATGTTCTTAGAGGAGAAACAGACTAAAGCTATGATCACCTAATTTACATTAAGATAAAACATGTTTGGGACTAAACAATCAGAAGGTTAGCATTCATAAATCCTTCGTATTTTACAGTCATTTAACAGTATCACCATAATCCAAAACCTAATCCAAAATACCACAGTAACTTATCATAGATAACATGTTATTAATACCAACTAAATTGGAATAATCAGTCATACCATCAAGATAATATAACACACAGTAGAGGAAAATACCATGAAAAGCTTTTGGAAACCATTTTATAAAAACTGGTCGCTTGGGGAAAGAAAAACGGAAGCAAAACAGAAGAGTCGGAAGACCTGAGCAACCTTCACGTCACGTGGAGGTTGCTCACATCGCGTGAGCATAGCTCACGCCTCGTGAGCATTGCTCACGTCGCGTGAGCATAGCTCACGCCTCGTGAGCATTGCTCACGTCACGTGAGCATAGCTCACGCCTAGTGAGCAATTGCTCACGTCGTGAGCATAGCTCACGTAGCGTGAGCATGGCTCACGTCACGTGAGCATAGCTCACGTTGAGTGAGCTGTGCTCAACTAGCGTGAGCATGGCTCACGTCGCGTGAGCCTCTTCCCTCTTCTTCCCCGCTATCACAAACCTGCAGATTTCCCATCGTTTTCTCAGAAATTCTTTCTAAAACCACTCAGAATTCATATCACCTTTCAATCGATGTCCCAAACAACATAAACGAGATACTTGTAACTTAATTCAATAACCAAATCAACCAAAATCATGCATCGACATATTTAATTCCTTCTAGAACATAAACCCTAACAAATAACAGTAAATTCAAAAATCCAAACACAGTACCTCCAATTTAATCCTATTAATGCATTACTAACACATTTACTCACATACTCATGCATATACACATTTCAAAACATAACAAATTCCAGAAATTAGATAATGTAAACACATTTACAAGCCTAGTGAGAAATAGGGCAGAGATAGGAACACAGAAACTCTTTAAACATTGCATGCAATCAAAATACTCCCAAACCTGGAATGAAGATCCAAAAATCAAGCTTCAAAATCAATCCTCAATCCTTTCCTTGCCTCTACTTTGCTCTTCCTTACAATCCAATGCTTGCACAAATAAGAAACCACACAATCCTTAGCCAAACCCTAACTTAACCAAAACAGGAGAAAGAAGAAGAAGAACAGGAGCACGTACAAAATCTTAAACCAACTTACCTCTTCAAGCAAAGCACAATCCAAGCCAAACACAACTCCAAGCCAAACGTGAAAGAAAGGAAAAGCAGAGAAAGGAGAAGAGAAGAAGAAGGGCAGGCGTGAGAGGGGAGACCGGGCTTACAATCTGTGTTTCCTCTCTCACTCACTTTCCTTTCTTCTTTTCTTCATTCAATGCCCACCTAACATGCCCACATGGCAGATCCTAATTAGACCACAAACTCCACTTAAACATTCCAAACCATGGCATAACACTTGAGTCATACCCAAACATTTCCTTAATAAATATCTTGTCTTAATGCTCTTTAGTCCTTAAACAAATTACACTTCACTCACTTACACAATTCTTTCCTTACAAACTTAATTAATTAATTACCATTAAGTCCTTATTATCCAAATTCTCAATCACAAATTACTGGAATACCCTTCCGATCCCGACTTAGCATGCACAATCCGACTAGGGCTATTTTGGGGTGTGACAGTCAGATACCTCCGAATACATCCAGAAGTGGCATGACATGATATGTCAATGGATTATAAGTGAAAATACTATAATTTTGTATATTGAACCTCTAGAACAATGGGGTTCTAATTCCCAATCCCTTGAGATGCGTAGGAAGCTTGGAATACCATTCCAAGTCCGAACCAAAGCATAGAAACTTAGACGTACATAAAAGATAATGTATTAATTGAAACTCTGATAATGCCTTGGTGCTTATTAAAAATAAATGTGGCCTGTATGTGCAGATGTATGCAAAGTTTAGTGGGCCATTAATGATTTAAGCCTCGACTATGCTTTTTTGTGGTTTAAAATTGGTATATGATATTAAGATTGAATTAAATGATTTTGTTAAGTGTGTCATAAACGAAAAATGAAATGAATCTTTCGTATCTCAAATGTTTTTTTTAAATGGCTATCTAAATAATGAATAATTCTTGATAAATTAGATAGTTGAGATGTTTGTGTTGAATTTCTTGGTCCAAATGCATAATATTGGGGAAGTTTTATTTATGAGGGCTTTATGGGAAGTGGCCGAGCATGATGCTCGGCTCTGTCGCGAATGCAACCTATGTCGCGAGTGCGATATAGAGTTTCGTAATACATATTTCACCGAGATGTTCTTTGTCGCGATCGCGGCCTTGTACGAGACAGCGATTCTAACACCCCCTTCCCATACGTAGGGGATCCCATCCGAGAAGGAGTGAGATGTCGTATGAGTAAAGGTGTCACCAAACAATAGCAAAGCAAAACATACATTCATTCAAACATACATTCAGAAACGCAGAATAATTAAAAACTTTACATGTAGAAAGCAAAAGCTGATCATGCATTACTATAATAAACTATTACAATAATGATCTGATCAACTAGCTGATACAAAAGAATATTACATATACAAAATATAGATACAAAAGCGGAAGCTGATACATAACTGATACAGAGAGTTCTATACAAAAAGAATCAACAACCGATACAAAACTGAGCCCTACACTAAACCCTTCTGTGTTGGCTTGATGACGGCGACTCTCCCAAAGCAAAACGCCTTCCGCACCTGCACGGGTAAAGACACCGTGCTAAGCGATAAACGCTTAGTGGGGAAACACACATAAATAATGGATGACCATTCACAATGGTCGTCAAGGCATAACACATTCACAATGGCAAAATGTAAAGGTTATATCATAATCCATATAAACATGCTCATATTTAGAAACCATACAATCAGTATCTCATCAACATATATATTCTAGAATAATCAAAAGTGTGTTACATCATTAAACTCATTCAGACAAACCGTTTCATAGCCATATCAAATCAGAACAATTCCATTAACATTTAAAGAACACCTGCTGACTCTAGATAGTGGATAACGAGTGTACTGAGGGTACCTTACGGGTACGAATCGAATACTGAGGGTACCTCACAGGTACAAATCAAAAGTCAATTCATTTTATCAAAGCAGAATATTTTATACTGAGGGGATCTTAAACAAGACCCTAATACTGAAGGGTTCGTGAGGAACCAAACGGGGACCTGATCGGGGTCCAAACTGAACTGAGGGCTGCAGCTAAAGACTCTATTAGGCATGCCTAACTATCCACTTACTTGACTCTAGCAGGTTATGCGTCAAACAGATCACATTTCAGAGTACAGAATAGTATTCATCAGAAATTCATGGTATTATTCAAATCAGAGTATATACTAGTAGGACAGGCATTATACCACAGTATAAATTCATCCAGAAGAAAATATTAGATTTACTATTGAGTCAAAAGCTGGAAAATTTCAGAAAAAGAGCAGAACGGGGGAAACGGGGAGATTGGCTAGTCACAAGGCGTGACTGGCCTCCTCACAGGGCAGGTCACGAGTCGTGACCGTGGGTCACGTCTCGTGACTTGCTCTGTTCCTCGTGGATCAGACAACATCTCTCGCTGATCACGCCTCGTCCCTCACAGATCACGCGACGTGATCTCGCAGATCACGCAGCGCCCTCGCAGGTCACGCGACGTGACTGGACATCACGTCTCGCGACTTGCTTCAGCACTCTCGCAGGTCACGCGACGTGACTGGTCGTCACGTCTCGTGACTTGCTTCTCTTCAGCTGTTACGCGACTTGCCTTCCCTCAGCCGGTCACGTGGCGTGACGGGGAGTCACATCTCGTGACTGGCTTCATCTCAACTGGTCACGAGTTGTGACAGGCAGCCACAACCGCGACCAGCCTCAAGCTGGCAGGTCACGCGACGTGACCTGAGGTCACGTCTCGTGACTTGCCTCTCCTCTTTGCGAGTCGCGCGACAGCATCAGGAATGACAGGATTTTTGACAGAACTCGATTTCCAGAATTTCCAGAACAATAAAATCAATCCAAATTTGATTTAAAACCATACAAATCAATTCATACCTTTCAAGGAAGATCCCAAACAATTCAAACAACATATAAACAACTCAAACCAATATTCAGTCAACCTAATCAAGGGTATTTGCATTCAAATTCTTCAAGAACATATAAACCCTAAATTTTACAGTAAACTTAAAATCACACAAAACACAATCAAAAATTCCCAAACCTGAAATCTAAGCCTCTATCACTTAGCTCCACTAGGTCCAGCAACCTCTTTGCCCTTAGGATCACGAGGAGCTTCAGCTAAACACAAACACAACAAGAATATTCACAAAGAAAACCCTAAGTTAAATCTAAACTTAAGGAAGAAGAAGATGAAGTAAATGAAACAACTAGATGAGAGAATTTAATTACTTACTAGAGAGGGTGCAAAGAGAGAATCAATTTCACCAATAAGACCTTGAATCAACAATACAGTACTTGAAATAAAGAAAATGAAGAAGAAGAAAAAGAGTGAGAAAAAAAACGTAAATCTCTAAGTTCCTTTTCTTTCATTCCCTTTTCTTTTTCTTTTCTTTATCCTAAATATGTATCCATTTCCTATTGGTGAAACTAATCACTCCCACCAAAATAACCTACACTACTCACACCTAAAACCCTCTTAACTTATGCGTACCATACAATGGTATGGACACATGCACACAAATATTTCTCACTTAATTAACACACTAATACCATGTATGTACCCACATACTAACAAAACCCCAAAAGAATATATGTTACTAAAATACCCTTGTGAAATGCCGAACACATGTGAATGCTTACACATACAGACAGACAGACAGGCTCATTCTACTAGGGGGCAAATGGGGTGTGACAACTCTCCCCTACTAATAAGAATTTCGTCCTCGAAATTCTCACCTGAACTGAATAACTGTGGATACTGAGCTCTCATCGACTCCTCTGGTTCCCAAGTCGCTTCTTCAACTCCATGATGGATCCACAACACTTTAACCAAAGGAATCTGCTTACTTCTCAACTGCCTCACCTCTCGGGCTAGAATAGCTCGCGGTTCCTCATCATAAGAGAAGTCTGGCTGAACCTGGATATCCTGAACTGACAGAACATGTGAAGGATCTGATCTGTACCGACGAAGCATCGAAACATGAAACACATCGTGCAACTTTGCTAACTCCATCGGTAACGCCAATCTATAGGCTACAGGTCCTACCTTAGCCAAAATCTCATATGGTCCAATGAAACGAGGACTAAGCTTGCCTTTCTTGCCAAACCGAAGTACTTTCCTCCAGGGTGAAACCTTAAGGAAAACCTTGTCCCCGATCTCAAAATGCACATCTTTCCTTTTCAAATTGGCATAAGACTTCTGTCGATCCTTGGCTGCTTTCAAATTCCGCTGCACTACTCTGATTTTCTCTTCAGTATCTCTAACCAAGTCTGGTCCAATCATAGATCTCTCGGATAGCTCGGTCCAACAAATCGGAGTCCTACACTGACGACCATACAAAGCCTCATATGGTGCCATACCGATGCTCGACTGAAAACTGTTGTTGTAGGCAAACTCCATAAGCGACACATATCTGTCCCAACTACCCGAAAAATCCAAAGCACAAGCTCTCATCATATCCTCCAGAATCTGAATGACTCGCTCTGACTGACCATCGGTCTGAGGATGAAATGCTGTACTGAAGTTCAACCTAGTGCCCAAAGCTCTCTGTAACTCCTTCCAAAACTTGGAAGTAAACCTCGGATCCCGATCTGAAACTATGGACAAAGGCACACCATGCAACCGGACTATCTCATCCACATAGATACTGGCCAATCTGTCCATGGAGTAGTCCACTCTAACCGGCAGAAAGTGAGCTGATTTCGTAAGCCGATCCACAATAACCCAAACTGAGTCATGTTTCCTCTGAGTCAAAGGCAAACCAGAAACAAAGTCCATGGCGATATCATTCCATTTCCACTCAGGAATGGATAAAGGCATAAGCAAACCCGAAGGAACCTGATGCTCAGCCTTTACCTGTTGACAAGTCAAGCACTTGGAAACAAAATCCACTATATCACGCTTCATACCGGACCACCAATAGAATTGCTTCATGTCTCTATACATTTTCTCACTGCCCGGATGCATAGTAAAGACTGAACTATGCGCCTCACTCATGAGCTGTCTCCTCAAATCCTCAGATTCTGGCACACACAAACGATCTCTAAACATAAGTACCCCATCCTGAACTGAGAACTCTGTCTGCTTACCCGATCTAACCTCATGCACAATCTGCTGAAGCCTCTGGTCATCTCTCTGAGCATCCACTATCCTCTGTCTCAATGTAGGCTTCACACGCAACTGGGCAAGCAAAGCCCCATCTGAACCAAATCGCCATCTGAATCGCCTCAAGAACAAAGCTGAAACCGATTTCCGACTCAAAGTATCGGCGACTACATTAGCCTTACCAGGATGGTAATCCACAATGCAGTCGTAGTCCTTAAATAACTCAAGCCAACGCCGCTGTCTCATGTTCAACTCTTTCTGTGAAAGGAAATACTTCAAGCTCTTGTGGTCCGAGAAGATCCTACACTTTTCCCCATACAAGTAGTGACGCCAAATCTTCAAAGCAAAGATCACAGCTGCCAACTCTAAATCATGCGTCGGATAGTTCTTCTCATGTGGCTTCAACTGTCGAGAAGCATAAGCCACTACCTTTCCTTCCTGCATCAGCACACATCCTAAACCAACTCCAGAAGCATCACTATAAATGACAAACTCCTTACCCGAGATGGGTTGAGTAAGGATAGGAGCCTCAACAAGCAACTGCTTTAACCGATCAAAACAAGACTGACACCTGTCTGACCACTCAAATCTGACTCCTTTCCTCAACAATCTAGTCATCGGAGCAGCAATCACAGAAAATCCCTTAACGAACCGATGGTAGTAACCTGCTAAACCGAGGAAACTCCTCACTTCCTGAACATTTCGAGGCGCTTTCCAATCAACTATCGCCTCAATCTTGGCTGGATCAACCTGAATACCTCTAGCTGAAACAATGTGACCCAAGAATGATACTTCTCGAAGCCAGAAGTCACACTTGCTAAGCTTAGCAAACAACTGATGCTCTCTCAACATCTGCAACACCAATCTGAGATGCTCCTCATGCTCACTCTCATCCTTGGAATACACCAAGATGTCATCAATGAACACTACTACAAATCGATCTAAGTATGGCCTAAACACACGATTCATCAGATCCATAAAAGCCGCTGGAGCATTAGTCAAACCGAACGGCATCACAAGAAACTCATAGTGGCCATACCTAGTCCGAAATGCAGTCTTAACCACATCTGCATCCTGAACACGAAGCTGGTAGTACCCTGATCGAAGATCTATCTTGGAAAAGACACCCGCACCTCGAAGCTGATCAAATAAGTCTTCAATCCTAGGCAATGGATACTTATTCTTCACTGTAACTTTATTAATCTGGCGGTAGTCAATACATATCCGCAGTGATCCATCTTTCTTCTTGACAAACATAACTGGAGCTCCCCAAGGAGATATGCTCGGTCTAATAAACCCCTTATCCAATAACTCTTGTAGCTGAGATTTAAGTTCCCTCAACTCTACAGGAGCCATCCGATAAGGTGCTCTCGAAATAGGTGTAGTACCTGGCATGATCTCAATGGACAACTCAACCTCTCTCTCAGGAGGCAAACCAGGCAACTCGCTCGGGAACACATCACTAAACTCCCGCACTACCGGAATGTCCTCAATCTGAACCTGATCCCTCCTGGAATCTAACACAACTGCAAGAAAAGCCTTACAACCTTTCCTGATAAACCTCTTGGCTTGCATCGCTGAAATCACATTATTCACAGAACTAGCACCCAAACCTTTCAAAAACACAAGAGACTGACTTCTATTCCGAAGTACAACTGTCTTCCTATGGCAATCAACCACAGCCTGATGCTTACCCAACCAGTCCAAACCTAGAATCAAGTCAAACTCTCTGAAAGGTAACTCAATCAAATCTGCTGGAAGCACAGCTCCCTCAACAATCAGAGGACAACTCCTAAAAACTCTACTCACACTGACACTATGCCCTAATGGACTGGTCACACAAATCTCATAATCTAACTGATCAACTGAATGAAACTTATCAACAATTTTATCTGTGCACAAATATGAGTGTGTGGAACCAGGATCAATTAGAGCATACAACTCAGTGTCATGGAGTAGGAACTTACCAGCAATAACGTCAGGCGCATCCTGCTCCTCTCTGGCTCTCATAGCATAAGCTCTAATGGCACCCTGAGGAGGATACTCAACAGTCTCAGAAGCAGCTCCCTCTCTATGCCGACCACCTCTACCTCTACCTCGGCCTCTGCCACGAGTAGCCTGAGAAGCATTCGAACCGACCCTACTGCCCTCTCTCTGGGAACCTGAATCCTCATGCAACCTCGGACAACTGGCCAACTGATGCTCCGAACTCCCACATCTGAAGCATGCACCGGAGAGCCACCTACACTCACCCCGATGTGACTTACTACAATGAGGACAAATCGATGTAGTCTCAGCTCTACTACCCCTACCAGAACCTGACACAGCTGTAGAACCCTGTCGTCTACCTCTAGAAGCTGGGCCAGAAGATGACTCATCCTGTGGGTTCCTAGATCTCTTACCCGAGGAAGATCCTCCACGAGAAGAACTCCTCCTCTGAGCTCTCTCTCTCATCACAGTCTCAGATAACTCAGCTCTCACAGCAGCCTCTACAATCAGGTAATAACTGACCCCTGGTATGCACATCAGAGAAATCAAAGCAATCTTCAAAGACTCATTTAACCCAGCCTCGAAATGCTTGCATCTAAAGTCATCAGTCATAACTCCTCGTGGGGCATAGCGAGATAACCTGTTGAACTCTTTCTCATAATCCGCTACAGACATGGCCCTCTGTCTCAAACTCAAAAACTGCGCCCATCTCGAATCTCTATAAGTCTAAGTGATGTACTTCTTTGTGAACTCACCCTCAAAGAACTCCCAAGTAATCGGATCCGGTAGCTGAGGATGCCTGCAAACCAATTCCCACCATTCAAAAGCAGACCCCTGTAAAAGAGCTAATGCACACTCTGCCTGCTGGTCGGGAGGACACCGAATCTCTCTCAAGGCACGCTTCACTTTGTCTAACCATCTCTCTGCGATCTCCGACTCATTCAAACCCGTACCATAGAAATCCTCAACTCCTGCCCTTCTCAAATTCTCCATAGGTGCTCTAGGAGCAGTCACTCTCTCCAAAACCCTAGCCATGTCCTGATGCAGTCTAAACATAGCCTCAAAGGGCATGGCTGCGGCCTCGGGCTGGACCCTAGCATGCTGAGCCGACACAGTAACAGAAACAGACTGATATACAGTTGGAGGATTCACACTCTCGGCGGATTCCTCACGCGCACCATGAGCAGAATTAGAAGCCATCTAAACAAACAAGAAACAACCGTATCAGCCAACACAGATCTAGACACATACACATCTAAGAAACTCAGAAAAATCACAATAACACCCAGAAAATGCCTAAACCTATGCTCTGATACCACTAACTGTAACACCCCCTTCCCATACGTAGGCGATCCCATCCGAGAAGGAGTGAGATGCCGTATGAGTAAAGGTGTCACCAAACAATAGCAAAGCAAAACATACATTCATTCAAACATACATTCAGAAACACAGAATAATTAAAAACTTTACATGCAGAAAGCAAAAGCTGATCATGCATTACTATAATAAACTATTACAATAATGATCTGATCAACTAGCTGATACAAAAGAATATTACATATACAAAATATAGATACAAAAGCGGAAGCTGATACATAACTGATACAGAGAGTTCTATACAAAAAGAATCAATAACTGATACAAAACTGAGCCCTACACTAAACCCTTCTGTGTTGGCTTGATGACGGCGACTCTCCCAAAGCAAAACGCCTTCCGCACCTGCACGGGTAAAGACACCGTGCTAAGCGATAAACGCTTAGTGGGGAAACACACATAAATAATGGACGACCATTAACAATGGTCGTCAAGGCATAACACATTCACAATGGCAAAATGTAAAGGTTATATCATAATCCATATAAACATGCTCATATTTAGAAACCATACAATCAGTATCTCATCAACATATATATTCCAGAATAATCCAAAGTGTGTTACATCATTAAACTCATTCAGACAAACCGTTTTATAGCCATATCAAATCAGAACAATTCCATTAACATTTAAAGAACACCTGCTGACTCTAGATAGTGGATAACGAGTGTACTGAGGGTACCTTACGGGTACGAATCGAATACTGAGGGTACCTCACAGGTACAAATCAAAAGTCAATTCATTTTATCAAAGCACAATATTTTATACTGAGGGGATCTTAAACAAGACCCTAATACTGAAGGGTTCGCGAGGAACCAAACGGGGACCTGATCGGGGTCCAAACTGAACTGAGGGCTGCAGCTAAAGACTCTATTAGGCATGCCTAACTATCCACTTACTTGACTCTAGCAGGTTATGCGTCAAACATATCACATTTCAGAGTATAGAATAGTATTCATCAGAAATTCATGGTATTATTCATATCAGAGTATATACTAGTAGGACAGGCATTATACCACAGTATAAATTCATCCAGAAGAAAATATTAGATTTACTATTGAGTCAAAAGCTAGAAAATTTCAGAAAAAGAGCAGAACGGGGGAAACGGGCGAGATTGGCTAGTCACAAGGCGTGACTGGCCTCCTCACAGGGCAGGTCACGAGTCGTGACCGTGGGTCACGTCTCGTGACTTGCTCTGTTCCTCGTGGATCAGACGATATCTCTCGCTGATCATGCCTCGTCCCTCACAGATCACGCGACGTGATCTCGCAGATCACACAGCGCCCTCGCAGGTCACGCGACGTGACTGGACAAAACGTCTCGTGACTTGCTTCAGCACTCTCGCAGGTCACGCGACGTGACTGGTCGTCACGTCTCGTGACTTGCTTCTCTTCAGTTGTTACGCGACTTGCCTTCCCTCAGCCGGTCACGTGGCGTGACGGGGAGTCACGTCTCGTGACTGGCTTCATCTCAACTGGTCACGAGTTGTGACAGGCAGCCACAACCCGTGACCAGCCTCAAGCTGGCAGGTCACGCGACGTGACCTGGGGTCACGTCTCGTGACTTGCCTCTCCTCTTTGCGAGTCACGCGACAGCATCAGGAATGACGGGATTTTTGATAGAACTCGATTTCCAGAATTTCCAGAACAATAAAATCAATCCAAATTTGATTTAAAACCATAGAAATCAATTCATACCTTTCAAGGAAGATCCCAAACAATTCAAACAACATATAAACAACTCAAACCAATATTCAGTCAACCTAATCAAGGGTATTTGCATTCAAATTCTTCAAGAACATATACACCCTAAATTTTACAGTAAACTTAAAATCACACAAAACACAATCAAAAATTCCCAAACCTGAAATCTAAGCCTCTATCACTTAGCTCCTCTAGGTCCAGCAACCTCTTTGCCCTTAGGATCACGAGGAGCTTCAGCTAAATACAAACACAGCAAGAATATTCACAAAGAAAACCCTAAGTTAAATCTAAACTTAAGGAAGAAGAAGATGAAGTAAATGAAACAACTAGATGAGAGAATTTAATTACTTACTAGAGAGGGTGCAAAGAGAGAATCAATTTCACCAATAAGACCTTGAATCAACAATACAGTACTTGAAATAAAGAAAATGAAGAAGAAGAAAAAGAGTGAGAAAAGAAACGTAAATCTCTAAGTTCCTTTTCTTTCATTCCCTTTTCTTTTTCTTTTCTTTATCCTAAATATGTATCCATTTCCTATTGGTGAAACTAATCACTCCCACCAAAATAACCTACACTACTCACACCTAAAACCCTCTTAACTTATGCATACCATACAATGGTATGGACACATGCACACAAATATTTCTCACTTAATTAACACACTAATGCCATGTATGTACCCACATACTAACAAAACCCCAAAAGCATATATGTTACTAAAATACCCTTGTGAAATGCCGAACACATGTGAATGCTTACACATACAGACAGACAGACAGGCTCATTCTACTAGGGGGCAAATGGGGTGTGACAGCGATAGAGACCGTCCAGTTCATGGTCGCGGGCGCGACCATGGTCGCAAGTGCGACCCTTCTTTACGCTATGAATGTTCATTTATTTGATATACTTTGCATAGTTTCCTACGTATAAATTATATATGAATCAATATATGAACTATAATATGTGATACCATGTAAGCCGTATATGTAAATAGATTATGAAGTGATATGATATTGGCTATTTAGATTAAATGATGTAATACTATGCATTTAACTGAATAATAATTGGATAAATAATTTAACCTGCAAGTCGAATAGTGGATAGATAGGCATGCCTATAAAGTTCCATTAGCTACAGCCCAATGCGTTCTTGACCCTGATCAGGTCCCCATTTGGATCCTCGCGATCCCTATAAGTTGGATCTTATTTAAGATCCCCCAATGTGAAAATGTTTTTGAATAAAAAGGAAAGAAATTGCTTTTGTTGTACGTACGGGTACCAATGTGTTCACTCGTTATCTACTTCATTGAGTTTGTAGGCATAACAATGCATATGAATATGACATGAAGTAATTCAATTTATGAAAATGATACTATATGAAATGTATTTTATTATGGTGCACTAAATACTTCTTTGATTGGATAAAATAATGCGAAAAGGCATCTGTAAGCAAGATGTGTGAAGTGAATGTTGGGAACTAGAATGAATGTGAAGAAGTGAACAAAGTGATATGTATAAGATGCGAAAAGGTGTTAGTAATGTGTAAGTGATTTGTTCACATCGATATGCGAATAAAAGCATGTATTAATTGAATAAATGTGTACACAAAGTATTTGTTTATGTTTTGACGCACATACACTTCTTCAGTTGGCGGCTTTTGCACTGTCTCTAACGGCGCCTAAGAAGGACGTCCACTGCTTTTTCCACTTTGATTCCCTCTCGATCTCTGACCACTGACTCTACTCTCGGGTTGACCTTGAAGCTCTCTTTGATCTGGACAATTAGCTACCATATGCTCTTGGCTCCCACATCTAAAGCATGCTCCAGAGATCCTTCTGCACTCGACCCAATGGCGCTTCTGACAATGCTCGCGCTCCGGGATCACACTTCCCTTGCTAGAGGGTGGCACTATGCTACCGACTTCCCAACGTACCGGAGTCGAACTCTTCACACCTTGGCCACTCGGGACACCTCTTGCTTTCTTGCCACTACCAATCCCACTATCCGGTGCTTTCCTCTTGTTCTTGATGCTCTGTTTGATTAACTCAGATTCCTCTAACTTGATCGCCGCTGCCACTAACTGATAGTACCCCACTGGTTGCATGACTGACATTGCAGATAAAGGACCTCTGATCACCTTACGCAATCCCTCTTAAAAGTGCCTACATCTAAACTCATCCTTCAGCAATGGCTCGGGCACATACTTACTCAACCGGCTGAATTCCTTCTCGTACTCACTCACGGTCATACCGCGTTGCTTCAGACTGATGAACTCTCTGCACTTGGCTTCCCGGTATGCCTTCATCACATACTTCTGCTTGAACTCTTGCTTGAAGAACTCCCAAGTCAACTCGGTTGGTCGTTGTGGATTTCACATCACAAGTTCCCACCAATCGTACGCCTACCTTTGAAGCAACGACACTGCACAAAGCACCCTCTGATATGCAGGACATCTAATCTCTTGCAAAATCCGGCCTACCCTTTTAAGCCAAAAATCGGCAACATCTGATTGGTCCAATGCAGTCCCATGAAAGTCTTTTGCTCCTCTCTTTCTTAATAACTCGGTCGGAGCCTTCGGAGCAGTCAACCTCTCTACTAATTGAAGCAAACCTTGCACTAAGACCGGATTCTCATGACCCAAACCCATACCAGGAATCTCTTCTTGCTGACGCTGTGGAGCAGGTTGCTCACCTCTCACTACACTCACACTACCAGCCGTCTCACCCACGTTCTCACTTGGATCAGACTCCATCTAGACACTACACAAGACAAGACACATCTGCATTAGGCCACGACACAAAACTGGCGCTCATGCAAAGACTTGACACATAACAAACAGAGGCAACCAGAACCGCCTAAACCGGCGCTCTGATACCACAAACTGTAACACCCCCTTCGTCGCCCCCGTTGGAAGGGTGCCGGCGGACGCGCTACCCGACGCTCACTCATAACATTCACACATACATGTATACATGCGCTAAGCGGAAGCATTCCCTAAGAATAATAACAAAGGCAGAACATAAATCTCATATAATCAAAATATAGAGTTATTTACAATAGCCAAAAGATTACATCTTAAATCCTTTACAAAATTAATACATACACAAAAATAATTACAGGAGGAGATAACAAAACAACTCTACTCTTATGTGTCCGACTTGCAGATGCGCGACACGAGCAATCTCCCAAAATCCTGTCACCTACACGGGACAAGAACCCGTACTAAGCGATAACGCTTAGTAGGGAGGAACAATACAACAGAACACTATACAATAAATTCATGCATCAACATACATAACTCACTATGAATCAGAGCACAGAGATATATAATTCAGAGTAAAATAATAGATAGAACTGAACCACTACACTAACTAAAATCACACAATGATTAAAACACTTCACTAGACACATACCAAACACTTCAAACAATAGCCTGAAATTCACTGGTGCAGGATATGGGAACACGGCACGGGAGACTGAAGCCTCAAAAACAATTTTAATACCCGAAGGTAGCGCAGGAGACCGGAGTCTCAAAACATTTTATCACTACACGGAAAATGACCATCTCGGAGGTCAACCATTTTGCCCAAACGGGGCGGACACGGGCAGCTGCACTCACAAACCCTTCTTAAGCATGCTTAATTATCCACTACCTTGACACTTCAGGCTCGACAACTCACTCTCAATCACAACACCTACTACACAAGTCTCGAACCAAAACTCCGACATCAAATTAATCCACTACAACAACACTAGTACAATAATGTCAATAAGATAAAATGCGAACATGTACCATGCAATAGTGAGAAACCGTGCAAAGTGGGGCAAAAGAATCACATTCAGAAAATAGGGCAGGCAGGAAGGGCTTCTGTCGTGATCGCGACAGGCGTCGCGCTCGCGATAGAACACAGGGTACCTCATCGTGGGCTCGCGCTAGGAGGTGCGCTCGCGACGAAGCACACTCGGCAGACTCACACAAATCGAGCTCTATCGCGCTCGCGACAGAGACCGGCCGCTTCCTCCTCGCGCGCATGCTCGGCCTCATGCTCGCATTGAGGACTCGGCCTACTGAGCTCTTTATCGCGCTCACGATAGCGTCGCGATCGTGACAGAGGGCTCTACAGCAATAAGGAACCATTCTGCATTCTGTCGCGCTCGCGACTCTGTCGCGATCGCAACAGAACCCATAATTGCCCAGCATCTGCACTTTCAGCACTCTTTCCCACTCAAACCTTCAAACATTCATTCAATCATGCACAAACACTTACCTCATGCCTCTATTACAACACCGCAACATTCTCAAAGCCACATAAACACATTTTACACAATAATCAAACATAAATTTATCATGAATGCCAACAAAACTAACTCGAAAAATTCAGTTTACATAACATGTTCATGTTTTCCAAAAACACATGCCATCCTCACTATATCACTAACATCTCACTCATAATCATTACACGATGCACATATGCATTCACATGTAACTTAACACTCAAGAACACTAATAACATGCAACCATAAAATGCCTTTGATCCAAGAAGAAATAGGGGAAAACACTCCCAAACACATTCAAAGTAAAGCTCCCAAACCTGGAAATTGCAGCTTTAAACCGAGCCCCTCACAATCCCACTTTATCTTTCCCTTTTTTCTTCCTACAATCCTCCGATTCTTGCACAAACCCAACCAAGAACATATAAATCAGACCCAAGTTCCACAATCAAAATTAGAAATAAGAAGGAGAAGAGGAAGAACCGAAACAACTTAAGAATTCCAGACCACTTACCTTCAAAACCCAATTCAAAAACTTAGAATTCCAACTCAAAGCTCAAGGAAAATACAAGAGAAAGGAGATGAGAGCAGAAAATAGAAGCAAGAGAGAGAGAGAGGACGAGAAAAAAAAGAACAAGGGAGGAGGGGAGTAGCTTCCACGGGAAGCTTCACAAAACAACCCTCCTTACCTCTCTCTTCCTTTTCATTAAATGTTATCACCCACCAAGCCAAGTGTCACTCTCCTAATGGACCAACAAAACCCATTTTGACTTATTCCTTCTATGCACTAAACACAACACACACCCAATCATCTCCTATAAAAATATCCACATCCTTGTTACCAAACCCATATTCCACTAAATCACTTCTCATAAAAATACTTTACATACATGGCACCATACACACAAACCACACTAGATTAATCCTAACAATTACCCTACTTCCATACACTGCATACACACCATATAATTCCTCCTCTTAACTTATTTAATAAATTTCTTTGCACTAAAGTCCTTATTATCATAATTTTCTCTTACTAAAATTACTGAAATACCCTTACTTTTCTGACTTACCACGCAGATTTTGACTAGACCCCTTTTGGGTTGTTACATGATGTGTAAAGAAATCATTTGTATGGATAATAACGATAGGAAGTATAGTCTATGGAATTTTTAAGGTTAGTGAATTTCGAGGACGAAATTGTTTAAGGAGGGAAGAATTGTAACACCCCGACAAGTACCCTAGTCTGATTCATGTTTATTGGAATTCTAAAGTGAGTGAAGTGCTTATTTTACATGTCGAAATGATTAAAAGTAGTTGAGGATGTGTTTAGTATTAATGTAAAGTTTCAGCAAGGGCGGCTCATCATAAGTTTGTAAAGTATGGAAGTTAGGACTTAATTAAAGGAACAAAATTAATTATGTGGGCCAATGTTAAGAATTATATAAATGGATGCCAAATGTAAGAAGAGGAAAGAACTGATGGACTAAATAGGAGAATTGACATAAAAAAAATCTAATATGGGCCAATAGGAAGGTGACATGTGGAATTAGAGATGGAATTGAAGTGGTTGAGGTATTTAAGAAGAGAGAGAACGTGAATGAGGGGCAGATTTTCTGCTCACCCTCACGTTTTTCCCTCTTCTTCCTCCTCCTCCTCCTCTTCTTCTTCTTCTTCTTCTTCTTCTTCTTCTTCTTCTTCTTTCATTATCGTTCCCTCTCTCTAATTGCCAGCTTTAAGATTTTGATGATGGAATCTTCATGTCCAAGTGTTTGAGTGAGATATTTGAGATGGAAAGGTAGGTTATGAGTGTGATTTCTGCAATTTCTCTTTGATTAATTAGAAACCCTAAGAAATGTTATGTGTTTTTTATGAGGAAATTGGATTAATATAACTATGGAAGAGTATGGAAACAAGGAAGTATAACCATTTAAGCTAATAGGAGCAAAGGAATTTGAGGTTTGGGAAATTTATATGTTTTGATATATGTATATACATATGTATGTATGAGTTGTGGTTTGATATTTATTTTGTTAAATTGGATTGCTTGTGTTAATTTGGTTGTGTGGATTGGCTTGAATTTAGAGAGTTTGAACTTCTAGGGGAAACTCTGCCCAGATTTCACTGGACCTTTTCTGATTGTTTTAGCTATAGGTTAAGTTATAGATATCCAAATAATATAAAACTAGTGCCTTTAGAAAGCCAAAACACATACCTAAATATATCTCAGAAATGTATATACGTAAATTCTAGATCAAAGATCCTTAAAAATGGCAAATACTGAGGTGTCCTTACTTAGGAGGGTTCACTGGAGCAGTGTAGGTTGTTATGGTCATATCTGACGTTTTAGATGTCCAAATGATCTAACATTTGTTTCATTTGAAACCTAACATCCTAAGGAACAATTTTCTATGAATTAATGAAATTTCATAGTTCTACTTCCATTATTGTTCCTAGTGTGTTTTTGCTTGTCGCATCCTTCACTCGTCGTCGCATACTGCCTATGTTATCATACGGTGTGCTACATACGGGTAAGGGGTGTTACAAAGACAATATACATGCTAAAAGCATTAAAGTTTAAAAGTAGTTCTAGATTTATCACGTCCATAGCTGGACTTTCATAGGCAATCAAGGTTCGGACACGGTGAAAATCACTGAAGCGACCTCAAACCTTGATTCGAAGTATGGCTTTAAGCGATGGCCATTTACCTTAAATTCTTTCTAATCTCTTAGATGCCTTAAAACTACCACTCTAGACTCATTTGCATTTAAAACTTTAAGGGGTCATTTCCATCTGGATTTTAACTTCCCAAGAAATAGTCTCAATCGACTGTCATAAAGCAACACGTTTATTCCCCGGAGCAAAGTCCTTAGGTATCAACTTACTATCATGCCACCTCTTAGTCTTCTCCTTGTAGCCTTTTGCATGGTCATATGCCTAAAATCACAACTCCTCCAACTCATTCAACTATAGTACTCTACATTTCCCTGCACTATTAAGATCAAAGTTTAAAAATTTAGTGGCCCGGTAAGCTTTGTGTTCTAATTCAACCGGTAGGTGACAGGACTTGCCAAACACGAGCCAAAAAGGGGACAACCCTATAGGCATCTTAAAAGCTATTCTATATGCCCACAATGCTTCATCAAGTCCAAGGGACCAATCTTTTCTAAATGCATTCACTGTCTTTTCTAAAATGACTTTGAGTTCCCTGTTCGACACCTCCACTTGACCATTAGGTTAAGCATGGTATGGTGTAGTAACCTTGTGCCTAAAACCAAATTGATTTGTACCAAGAAGGTGTACTAGATCGGCTAAGAAATATAGGGTGTTAAATTTAAGACCCATAATTATCATACCCAAAGGATTGTGGTCGCAAGATAAAGAAATAGTTCCCAGAGTTTGAATGATAAACTATTCAAGCTATTGAAAACTTGGAACAAGAAGCAACAAAAATAAAGCTAACTAGAATCAAGGAATAGTTCTAGAAAATTCAAAATAGAAATTTGTTTTTAAAGATTAACCAGTGATTAGGTTCACTCATCCTCCCCACACCCAATGTTAATTAATATTATCTTAAGATACATAGATTGAATCAGGATAACCCACTATACCCAAGCATCCCATTCTGGAGCAAGCTATTCTAATCACAAATTATCCAATTCCGGAGCAAGCCTCATGATTAGTCTAAGCACGGGTCTCAAATCCTAGATTCCAAATTATTTTCCCATTTCGGAGCCAAACAACCCATATCATATCTTTGCCCGTAACCCATCAAGTCCCATTCTGGAGCAATCTCAAAGTTACAAAAAATCTGATAGAAAAATAGAGCAATAAACATTCATAGCATTCAAATATCCGAATCAGTCATCCAAACTAGATAACATCATCAAATCATCAAAAATCATGAAATAAGATTCCGCAACATGTTAAATGAATCATCAATCTATATAAAAACTTAAATCAGCTCAATATTCACATGAGTATTGGGGATATAAAGATCCCCTAAACAACTAATCACTACTCACAATCCATTACAGAAACTAGAAGAGATAAGGAAGAACAAACCTAAAAAATCATTGCTAAGATGGAACCTAGCTCAATCCAATCTGCTTCTCCTTGAAAACTCTTATAAAAATTGAATATAGGTTGAAAAGATTGAATCTAATCTCTAAAAATATGTAAATCTAATCTAACTTTGAGTATTAAATCTATGGGAAAATAATAAAACACTAAAGATTTTCGGAACAAAAGAAATATGAGATAATAGATTTGAAAAATATCCTCTCTCCTTTTGCCAAATAGAAATTCTGCTATTTAAATTCCCAAAGGGGTCATGGTCACAACCATTTCCTTGTGACCGTGAGATGCTTGTTAAGATTGGTTTCACGGTCACAACTATTTCCTTATGACCGTAAGGTGCTTCTGACTTCCCTTTTACATTGAATTGGCTTTGGTCATGATCACAACCATTTGGTTTTCACTGTGAGGTACCTGAATTCTCTGCAATTCAACACAAAACACCATAAATTGCTATAAAAGTGTATAAAAACATAATTCAACTAAATTTGGCAAAACTTATTGAAACTAACAAAAACAAAATAACAAACACAGAAAAAGACACAAAAAAATGCAACGAAAATGAATAAATACTAAATACTAAATTGGAGTTATCAACGATCAATCAAGCTTGCGAGTGTTGTTGCAATGGTTTGGCAAGTGCACATGGTTTGAAATGGAAGTTGCCCCCTACATAGGGTTAGGGAGAATGTCAACATAACATGCAACATTTTGTTGTACCTATTATGTTTATTTTGTTTGTTATCTGACTTTCTTTCCTTTTATGATATTTAATTTATTATTATTGTTATATATTTATCATGATTGATTCATGTTATATTATTTGGTATGATTGAGGATATGATCAACTATATTATATGATTATTATTAGTAATATTGTTTATGATTATGTTCTTAGTTTAGCGAAAGTGAAAATTAGTAGCCATATTAATATGATTGGTGAGATGGCATACAAATAACTGAAAACCATTTAATAGCACAATATATAAAAATATGTAAGGCAAACATATAATCACGTAAGGAAAACATATTTCACATACTAAAAATGAAAACAGAGTTCAGGAAACACAAAAGCATAAGTATTTCGTGCAAGTATAGTAAATGATATGAAAGATCTCCCTGAATTCCCTTCACAGGTGGCCTCCAGCAACCTTAGCACCTAATGTTGTGACTCAGTCTGTAAGGACCCAATATACACCCTAGATGGATTGGCATGTGTCTAGGGCATAATGGTGGTTGAAAATGTGGAATTAGATGATTAAAACAGTTAAGTGTAGTGGAGGACATATTCGGTATTAATTAAAAAGTCAAGGTTAAATTAGTAATTTGATACCTATGGACTTAAAGTATGAAATGAGTTATTTGGTATGTTAATGTATGAATATAATTTAATTAAAAGGTGAATTTAAGGTTCAGAAGAAATAAAAGGATTAAATAGGGAAATTGGCATAAAAATCAAAAGAAGGCCAATTAGAGAGGGACATCTTGCCATCTTAGATAAGTATGTAGAGAAATCTTCATAGCTTTATAAGCCATGAAGGTCGGCTGCCTAAAGGTTGGGAAACAACTGAAATCTTCCTCTAAAGTAGTAATCTCTCCACCTAAACATCATTCAAAAAATATGTTATAAGCGTTGCTCAAGTAAGAAAAATAATTCTAGTGCAATTCTAAGTTATCAAGGTATGTTTAGATGGTATTTATCTTCTTTTTCTCTTCTAATCTAGTGGAAATTAAAGATAATGGTTGTTTGATGATTCATGGGTTATTGATGGATATTAGAAGAAGGATGAGCAATCGAAGGTCAAGGAAAGGAGAAAGAACAAGGAAATAGCATAAGTGAATGGAAGAGGGAGCAATTTGAGGTTTGGGAACTCATTCTTTTTACTTGAATACGTGTAATATGTATTGTTGTATTTAATTTAAACTTAAGTGTACGAAATTAAACTATGAATAAGTGTAATAGAATTGATTTTGCAAGACTTGAAGGAATATAACTATAATGACCCGAAATCTACCCTTGTAACATTTTGCTTAATTAGGGTAATTAGACAAGTTTGATTTAAGGTTTCTAATTTTGGATTTAAGTGTAATTAGAAAAGAGGACTTAATTGCATGAAATAAATAAGTTATGTCACTAAAATGTATTTGTCCATGACTAATCAAGTTAAGCAAGATTAGTTTAACTTAATCTTGATTTGGGAGGGAGCTATCCACATGGCTTGGGCAGACTTTGCTAACCAAAGGCTTACATGCATATATAAGCCTTTGGTTAGGACAAAGATTTGCCTCTTTCTTTCTTTTTGGTTCTCTCTTTGCTCGGGAACTTAAGTCCCATTCTGCTCTGCTTTCTTCTTCTTCATTTTCATCTTTAGTTCTTAGTCCATGGAATTCTTATTGATTGGCTGAGTTGTGAATTGTGTTGTGTGTTCTTGGCAAGTCAAGGTAAGTAATTATGTTAGATTATTCTTCTTTTCTATTTTGAATTTGGAATCGATCCCTTGTTCCAATTCTTGATATTGGATGTGTGTTGTCGTGGAAGAAACCAAAAGAGCTAAAGGAAAGGAGAAGCTTAGGGATCCAAGTGCTAAGTGAGCTATTTAGAGCAAAGGAGTTAGAGGTTTGGGAAGCTTTGTGTGATTGTGTGTTAATTTGATAGTTGCTATAGTCTAAAATGTGTAATTGTGTTGAATAGAAATGAAGATGTGTGTTTGTCATGTTTTTGAAGATTATTGATTTATAAGCACGAAACCCTGTTTTTGGAGACTTGAGAATTTATTGTGTAACTTTTGAATGAATGGATACCTATTGTGAAATTGAATGTGTTGAAGTGTTTACGTGTAACACCCCTATCGCCGCCCCCGTTGGAAGGACGCCGACGGGCGCGCTACCCGACGCTCACTCACACAGATATGAACATGCACGATGCGGAAGCATACATTCATACATAACATACATACGGAAATACGGGTTAATTAAAAACTTGACTTAACATGTGGGTACAGACTGATCATGCAATAACTCACACACACGCAGGCACTAAGCGGAAGCATAAATCGAAAGATAAAACAAAGGAAACTTAACATAAAAACATACTAACGTTTACATTACCCAAAAATAATCTCAAGATTCTTACTTATAATTACATATATACTGTACTACAGAAACACAAAAACTGAAGTACAGAAGCTGAACAAAATACAAAACTTCTAACTTCGACGTGGTCGACCTTGCAGATGCGCGACTCGAACAGAACCAAACCTGCCACCTGCACGGGAAGGAATCCGTGCTAAGCGATAAACACTTAGTGGGGAGAACACATAAGAGAATGAGCGGCCATTCACAATGGTCGCCAAGGCATAACACACTCACAATGGCTAATGCGAACATTCATAACACAAATATAATCAGGCTTGCATAGTAAAAACATTCATTCGAGAATTCACACTTATATCCATAGACTTATGTTAAAATAAGCCAAAGAAAAAGCAATACCATAAATAATACAAATATCATCATGCAGAACTACATACAAACTCACATGCATATACTTACTAGTTTCGCCGAGGTATCAGATAGCAATACTTCACCACGTATAAACTCTTGAAAAGTTACACATGCACATATCATACTAAGGTACCCACATGAACTGACGACCCAATCAAATGTGACACAATTACCATATGATAACGCACCCAACTATCATGTTAAGAATACTAACTATCTAACATACTTTAACATGTCACAAGACGCATACATTAAATAAAACCCAGCATATAGCATCAAACCACCACGCTTCCACTGTGCAACTCTAATCCATACAATATCATGCCATGAATTACAAGCACAACAAAAACGTAACAAAAACACTGCAATAACTGAGTTCGAAGGAACATAAAGCATATCATTACATTATGGCACATGCACTTTCCGGACGTCGATCCACATGCATTGCATCACAATAGGACAATTACTCGCTCACACATTTAACCAAAGTATTCAATGAAGCAAGCCAGTGTACTTATACATACTAGTTCGCATGCTTACATACCCAACTGATCAATTAAATCCATTCACAATACAATATAGGTAGAAAAGCATATACAAATACATACTTAAGTCACATTCAGATCACTCGGACTTTCATGATCACATTCAGAAAGATAGTTGATTCACACTACTGAAATCTTACCCAATCGGTTATCATATTTCCATATTCATATCAGACAAAGCGAATAGAATACCTGCTGACTCAAAATAGTGGATAACGAGTGTACTCATGGTGGTACCTTACGGGTACGAATCGACTCATGGCGGTACCTTACGGGTACGAATCGAAAAGCCATTTTATTTTGTCACAATTAAAACATTTCACTGAGGGGGATCTTAAACAAGATCCAAACACATTAAAAAGGATCGCGAAGATCCGCACACATAAAGGGTTCGCGAGGAACCAAATGGGGGACCTGATCAGGGTCCAAATGTCCACAGGGCTGCAGCTAAAGATACTCTATTAGGCATTCCTAACTATCCACTAGACTGACTCTCGCAGGTCATGCATAAAACAATTCACGTTTCGAATCGCACAACGCATAAATATATATGCATCATGCAAAAACCAGAGTACGATAGACATATAAATATGCTCATAAAGTCGGTCATACATCATACAATTCCTATTGCAAAACATAATACACTCAACACACTTTAACATTAAACAATGTTCTAAAGCATGTCAAAAACCAGGTATGGAAGCACTATCATGCCAATGATTATCAATACAAAATCCTAATCATGCGTTAGGTGAGGATAACTAAGTATAAATCATGCATAATCCAAATTACATTTAAGCATAACACATTGAGTTCAAAGGCTAAAGCATAATAATGCATTCAGACATCAACCATATTATTCAAATAAATTTGGCATAGCATAATATCAATCATACCTCATACAATTCATATTCTGAAGCATGCAATAAGTCAATCAATCACATTTTGGCACTACTCAATATACTAAAGCATGTCAGGAACACATGTGGAATCATATTATACCAATGATTAATAACGCCTAATCTTAGTCGTGGAATGATACAATATACTCTTAAGCATGGCAGGTTATTCTTAGAGGAGGATCTGATCAAGGATATGCATAACATATTGCTAATCACAAATAAATTAGGATAACCATTCATATAAACAAGGTAATATAGCACACAGTAGGGGAAAAAGCCATAAAAGCATTTGAAAGTCATTTTATAAGGAAACTAGTCACTTGGGAAACAAGGCAAAATAGAAAAGGCCATATAAGAGCATATAATAGTATGACATGAATCATACAGTAGTATAAATCCAAACAGAAGAGATAGGAAATTCATTTTGGTTGAAACAGGGCTAATTCGGAAAAATGGGGCTGAAGGGGGGGTCGGCCACGAGCCATGTCACGACTCGTGACTGGCCTCAAAGGAGGGTCACGAGTCGTGACTCTATGTCATGCCTCGTGACATGCCTCACAAAGGAGTCACGAGTCGTGACTCTAAGTCACGAGTCGTGACTTGCCTCTCACAGGGCAGTCACGCGTCGTGACTGGGAGTCACGCCCCGCGACTACTTCCAGCTCGCCGAAAAGTCACGCGTCGTGACTGGGAGACAGAGTCACGTGTCGTGACTGGGAGTCACGACTCATGACTTGCCTCGCTCAGGGCAGTCACGACACACACGTACTGGAAACAGAAATTCCACCAGAATCGCGATTTTTCGTTCCCAGCATGCCCAGAATTCTAAGAACTCGACAAAATCCATTTCAAAACACTATCAATCTCATCTTACCTTCCAATCGATCTTCCATACATCAAAATGGCGTAAAACCAACTTAATTCAACAATTAAAACACCTAAAATCATGCATAAACACATTCAATTTCCTCAAGAACATAAACCCTAAAAATTACACTAAGTTCAAATCCCAAACTCAGTACCTTCAATTCAATCCTTATCATGCATTACTAACACATCTACCCACATAAATCATGCATATACACATGCAAAAACACACAAAGTTCCAGAGATTAAACAATGCAAACACATTTACAACCTAAGTGAGAATTAGGGCAAAAACAACTCTGAAGTTCAAATGCAGGAATCACAGCTCCCAAACCTGGAATTGAAGATCCAAAAATTGCACTTTAAGCTTCAATCCTCAATCCTTTACTTGTCCTTAAGCTTCTTCTTGCAACCCAAAGCTTGCACAAACAAGAAACCCACAAAATCCTTAGTCCAAACCCTAACTGAAGTAAAACCAGTAGAAGAAGAAGAAGAACAGAACGTAGAAAACCTTAAACTCCAACTTACCTCTTCAAGCAAAGCACAATTCCAAGCCAAAAGAGCAAGAAAGGAAAAGCAGAGAAAGGAGGCGTGAGAGGAGGGGACGGGAACGCCAAAAATCTGTGTTCCCTCTCTCTTCCTCTTACTTCTTCTTTTTCTGCATTCAATGCCCACCTAACAAGCCCACATGGCAGCTCCCAATTGGACCACAAAACCCACTTAGACTTTTCCAAACCAAAGCACTATACTCTCACATGCACCCAATCCTTTCTTGAATAAATATCTCATGCCAAGGTACCAAACTCACACTTCACTAGATAAATGCCACAACCAAAACACCCTACAACCGTATACCACATTCACACTCTAACATATCTCTTGTTAACATACTTAATTAATTAATTACCATTAAGTCCTTATTATCCAAATTTCTCGTGCACAAATTACTGAAATACCCTTGCATTCCCGACTTAGCATACACATTCCGTCCAGGGCTATTTTGGGGTGTGACATTACGCATATGTTAAGGTAGTTTAGTTTGAGTTTAGAGATTATTTGAAGCTTGATGAGCTTGATAGTGTAAAACTGGTTTTAGAGGTTCATCTTGATCTACTTAGATTGTTTATGTTATAAGATGAGTCTTACAACTCTAAAATGAATGAGGTTAATTGGATTAGAATCATAATGTCTATGTCTATAATTGTTGTAGAAATAGTCCTTTTGTTTTGAGGACTCAAAGGTCTTCAAAATTGTCCATATGTGTAGCTAAAATTCTGTAGGAGGGCCTTTGGAGTAGTTGTGTTCCCTTGGCCATAACTCCTTGGTTTTGAGTCTATATGGATTGAGGTTTATACCATTATAAGGTTGATATATAGGTGATTATTTGGTTAGATGGCCATCTTGGCTAAAAATGGTGTTTTTGTTAGTTTTAGAAGTCATATTTGTGGAAGTAGGAAAGGGGTTGAAAGAGGTAAGTGAGATGCTTCAGTTTTCCCCTTCTACCTTTAATTTCCTGTAACGAACCCAATACCAGGCTAGTAGTGAATAGTTTTTTCTTTTAATAAATATTGATACCGGGGTGAATAATACTTTTCAGAGTCAAAAAATATTTTATTAGACCATTGGATAGAGCATGTCAGCAAAAATCTGTAGGCGAAAATTTGAGGTCAGGCGGAGGTTAAATGGGTCCGAAAAGTGCAAAATAGTGAAAAAAGGGGGTTCCGGGGCGTCTATCACCACAGATGGCCGGCCGTGGTGATAGAAGGGCCGGCCATCTATGGGGTGATAGACGGCCCCTTCGGTCATGAGGGACGGCCGGGCCGTCTATAGCTTCCGATGGGCGTCTAAAGGACTTCTTCAGTCCCGTTTGACCGATTTTGACCACGAAATTGATCGAATCATATCTTGAGTTACGGACCTCGAACAAATGATCTAAAAATATAGATGTACTCGTATTGATAAGTAGAATCAAATGGTAATGAAAGTTTTAATTTTGGTGACACTGGAAAATTGGGGTATCGAACTGATAAAAAATTATCGGACCAAGAAATGGTTTCCGATTTGTCCAAAAATATTACAGGAATCTAATAAATATATGTCAAGTGTTATGGAGTCATTTTTATGTGGAGTTACACTTAGAAAGTAAGAAAAAGTTATGATTTCGGTTTAAATAGTAATCAGGTTGACCGGAGGTTTGACCGAGGCGTTAAAAATAGTAAATGATGTCCAAAATTGATGAAAATTTCTAGATTGACTCTAGATAATATGTAGGAAGTTTTGGTACTGAAAAGGGAATTTTTTGAGGACGCTGAAAATTTGTTGATCGGACTGGTTTGATTGAACCGGACCGGAAACGAATTCTGATTGAGGTGAAATTTTGTGTATAGCCTAGATTACACATGATATAAATTTTGGAAGAATATTTGGAATGATTTGGAGTTGGGAAGTGAGAAAACCATAGAAAATTGTATAATGGGCTAAAATGGTTAATTGGGTTTAATAGGTTGGACCATTGGTTGAACCAATTTTGGTCCATTATAAAAGCCATGAAATGGCATATTGGTTAGTGAAAACTCCTTATCTCCTCCAGCTCTTTTCTCCCTCTTGTTGGCCGAAGTTCATCCCTTTTCATTTTCTTTCAATTTCTTCTATCATTGCTTGATTTCTCTTTAAATTCAAGCATTCTAAAGTTAATTCAACCCCTTTAGGAGATCATAGAAACCTCTAGTATCCATGGTGGATTAAAATCAAGGAAAATCAAGGATCAAAGCTTATGTCCTCAAATAGAGGTAAGAGGAATAAGTGGTTTTAATTTGAATTATTGGTTCTAGATGATAAATTAGGGTGTATTAAGAGTATTTATGAGATTATATTACATAAAAGAAAGAAATTGATGAGTGTTTGTTTGCTATGTGTATTCAGCTATGGATGGAGAAATAATGGGAAAAAGGCTTTTCAAAAGTTAAAGACAAGAATTGTGGACGTTATGGGGACTAGAACATGGATATGAGGTTTGTGATTACTTAATCCAAGAATTTCCATTTGAAAATTAGGGTTTTGTATTATGTTGTTATAGTGACTATGTGTAAAATACATGTGTAATTGCAATTGAAGTGATAGAAGAGTTTAAGGAAGTTAATTAAGCTAATTAGAGTGATTTGATTAAAAGAAAACTAACATCAAGTTTTGGCCATAATGATACATAATGGTATACTTTGGTATATTATTGGTATACTTAGTGATTAAGTGAAATTAAGTTGAAAGTATATGCATTTAATTGAAGCTTAATTTAGTATAATAAGTATTGAATGAATGAAAAATAAAGTGATAGAGGAAAATGTTTAAGGTGGCAGAATGGATTAGATAGGAAAATGTGATGGGTTTTGTAGTATGCATGATATGTGAGTGATAAGTTAGACAAATGAATGAACTAGAAGTGAAAAAGAAAGTCTAATGAAGAGAATTGCATGAAAAATGAATGATTGATTCAATAAACCAAAGATGTAAATAGTATATTTAATGATATTTAAGCCATAAAATGAATATGCATATAAGGGGAAAGTATATTCATTTAATTGAAATTATAGTAATTTAATTGAATATCTTGAGTTTAGTTTCCTATTATGTCAATGGTGAGTAATAATGCAAAAAATTGAATTGATTGAAATTATACATATATTGAAATTGTTTTTGATTAAGTAAATAATTGAACCATAATTGATAAGAAAAGAATGATTGTGGCTTTGAAGTAAATTCATGGCCATTTAATGATCAAAGTATACTTATTACATAAAAAAGTATATAATATGACATGTACAACATTGATGAAAATGTTGTGTCGTTAGTTAAATGAAATGTAATTGTAAGTAAAACTGATAAAGTATGAAAAGTGGATTTAAAAGTCTGTTGAGAGGTATTGCCCTTAGCAGTGTCTGGCGATCTAAATTTAGTTCAAGATATGTGTGGCTAGCCATACGGACACTACGATGCGCGTCGAACCCCGGGGTGCGCCGAATGACCCGCTTTTAGGCTATTCGAGAGAGATTCATAGGACTTGTAAGAGATTACAAGGGTGTCTATTTTGGGCAACAAGGAGGTGTTTTTGAGTCGCTGCCCAATAAAACATTGGGAAAGGTCATCTAGCCTCACTGAACCTAAGACAGCGCATGTTTGTCTATTTTGGGCAATCAGAGACATTTTGGAATCCTCCTTCCAATAGAACATTAGAAGGTTTCATCTAATCTCATGAAGCCTAAGACGATGCATATGCGTCTATTTTGGGCAAGCCAGAGATATTTTGGAGTTCCCACCCCAATAGAACATTAGGATTGTTCGTCTAACTTCATGGAACCTAAGACAATGCAACTTTGGCCTATTTTGGGCAACAAGAGATATTTTGGAATTCCTTGTCCAATAGAACATTGGAAAGGTTCATCTAACCTCATTGAGCCTAAGACCAGAGATGGTTCGGGACTTCCAATTTATTCATACCTTGATTAAATTATAATTGAGTTTTGAATTTAAGATTTCATTCCTTTTTCTCATTAAGTTTAATGCAAGAATTTAAAGCATTAGATCAATCATATAATGAAAGCTTTAAATAAAGTAAGCTCAAAATAAAGTAAATCAAAGATACAATAGCTTACAAAAAACTAGGGGCAGAATACAACCCCCATTGTAAATTTGCAAAAAAGGGAAACATACATAAAGCGGGGTATTCGTTGAAAATGGGGACATTGGTCCTCGCATACATATTTAAATGAAAACGGTGTTAAGATATTTATTTTGATTGGATGAAGAAAACTAGGATATTAGTCCCATTTTATTTATGGAAAATCTCATTTATTTCGTATAAAATCCTTTGCCATTTTTTGCATTAACGGGCTCACGAAAATAATATACAATAAATGGTAATTGAAAATTGAAATAAAGGAAAATAAGATAAAGAAATAAACCCGAATAATGTCCTCAAATCATCTCGGTGTTCTCCATTTTTTCAACACCCCAAATCCAAGAAAAACAGTTAAACTCACAAAAAACAAAGAGCATGTTAGTGCAATAATTAAACAACAAAAAAAACATGATAAAATGAATAAAGGTGAAGAATTTAAAAAAATCACCATGGAAAATAAGGAAGAATAAGAATAAAAAAGTGGTAAGAAAAAGGAGGTAGAAAATGAGGAAGGAAGGCCCAGGGACGGACCACATCGCGCGAGCAACGGTTGTCCTTGTTCCGACCAACAGATGGAGGGAAAGTTCTGCGACAGCCCATCGCTAGGTTGAGCGACGACCGTCAATGGACCCTCAGCCTATCGGTCATCCCTGATCCTCAAAGAAACCGAGAAATCCAATTAAAATCCAATTCTTACTATTAAAATTACATTTTCGCGCAATTGGACACAAATAAATTAATATGGAACAAAAAATGAATTAGGAATTGATCCAGAAATATTTACTCTCAGAATATTACCTTCTGAAGGCGAATGTCGCGTGATTTTTACCCTTGAATTCTACAAGGATTAATTAACAATGTGTAATTTCAGGGAGTTTTTACCACAGAATTGTATTTTTGAAATTAGATCAAGAAAAGAAAATTCTATTTTTTCTTCTCGATATTTTTGTAGCAATTACAATTGCCAAAAAGGCTAAATCGAATAAGAATGAATTGATTTCGTTTTCTCGAATTCACCTTAGTTTGAAAAAGATAAGATTTTTGATGGAAAAAAAAAACTCTTTCGGAATTTTAGTAAGAAACCTCCAATATTTGATGAAAGTTCCTAACCCTTGATAATGAATCCCACCCCCTATTTATAAACTAAGATGGGAAATTCAAAAGTTTTAAAATTGGAATCTGAATTTGAAAGAGATTTTCGAAATCAAATCACAACCGCTAAATCCAATCAAATATTTGGAAATCAAATCAAGTGTTTGAAAATATTTGAAAGAGATTTGGAAATCAAAGAGAATATTTGAAAATATTTAGGAAATATTTCCTAAATCCCATGAAATCCCTTGAAATCCCCTCAGATCCGCCGTAGATGTAACACCCCCTACCCATACGTAGGCGAACCCATCCTGATAGGAGTGAGAAGTCGTAGGAGCAAGGGTGTCACACCAAACGGATCGATACAAAGCAAACATTCATACATTAAAAACATATGGAAATTTAAAACTTTTGGGAAACATCAACTTGATCATGCATTAATATAACAACATTCCTTACAATAATGTTCTGATCAAACTGATATTACAAAATAATTACATATCCCAAAATATACAGAGCGGAAGCTTACAAAATTACTGATACATTGAGATCTCTATAACAAAAAGAATCGTCAATCTAATACAAAAGTAGTCCTAACACTAAATCCTTCTGTGTTGGCTTGACTGGTGGTGACTCTCCCAAAGCAAAACGCCTTCCGCACCTGCACGGATAAAAACCGTGCTAAGCGATAAACGCTTAGTGGGGAAACACACAACAAAAGAGTGGACGGCCATTCACAATGGTCATCAAGGCATAACACATACGATATGACATATGCAGATAATCATGTCAGATATATATAACCAAACTTACAGAATAAAGGCATACAATCAGAAGCTTATTTCCACATCCATATACATATAAACTGATCCTCATATTTATCATGTTCATTCGGATATCACATTCTAATAATCATATCGACATAAACCAAAGCAAACAGAATACCTGCGGACTGACAGTAGTGGATAATGAGTATACAGACAGTACATTAAGGGTACGAATTGAATACAGACAGTACCTTACGGGTACGAATCGAGAAACCAATTATTTTATCACATTCAAAATAATTTTCGGAGGGACCTTAAATAAGATCCAAAATTCATAAGGGTTCGCGAGGAACCAGACAGGGACGTGATTGGGGTCCAAACGGAACTGAGGCTGCAGCTAAAAGACTCTATTAGGCATGCCTAACTATCCAATTAGTTGATTCACAGGCTAAAATTATACAGTTAACGTCCATGGTTCAATTATAACAAGTAAAGAATTCACATACTTTGGTTAATCAGTACATATAAACATCATCCATCTTACTAGTATAAAGCTCTTATTAAGTGTCATTGTGTGTGCTTAAATCAGTAATTTAACACCCCTAAAACACCCTGAACAAATAAGATTTTATTGCAAAAACAGGGTAGGTCACGGTCACAACCAGATTGGTTGTCACCGTGACATACCACAACTCTCGGCAGAAAGCAATTATGGGGTACCTCACAGTCACAACTAAAATGGTTGCCACCGTGACATACCACAGAAACCAAATAGAATCAAAAGTCTGGGCACCTCACGGTCATAACCAAAATGGTTGCCACCGTGACATGTTCAGAACCCAGAATAGAAGCAAAATATGGACACCTCACGGTCACAACCAAAATGGTTGCCACCGTGACATGTTCAACTTACGGCAGAATGCATATTGTATATACCTCACGGTCACAACCAGATTGGTTGTCACCGTGACCCATGCCCAGATGCAATACCATAGAGCCAAATTCACCTCATTTCTAGGCCAAAACCAAAACTTCTCACTCCAACCATTTTCTCCTCACTCATACTACATTAATAAACCATCTAAGATCATCAAATCATACCAATATAAGATCCTACTCATGAATTCTCAAAACAACATCAAGTTACACATTCAATCTCATCACTATTCGTACCACAACTCAATCAATTGCACATTTTGGTTCAATAACTCACAATCAAGGTTTCATGAATAATAAAAATCAAAACCCATAACATAATAACCAGTAAAAACATCAAGAACACCAAATTTTTCAGAAATTCATTCAAAGAATAAAATCACAAAAAATGCATAAATCACAAACTCCCAAACTTGAATCTCCTTAGCTCCTATTCACTTAGTTCCACTTCCTGATGCCTTCTCCTTGCCTTTAGGCTCACGAGGAGGCTCAACTAACGATCAACCCATAAGAACACACAAAACACAACCCTAAATTAAAAACCCAAACTAGCTAGAAGAAGAAAACATAAAGAAGAGGAAGAACAAGATGGAAAAATGCCAAAAACTTACTAAATACATGCAAGATGTGATCAATTCCCACCACTAAGAGCTTGAATCCAAGCTTAGGGCACACAAATGGAAAGCAAAGGAAAAGAAAGGCAAAGAGAAGAGGGAAGAATGGGAAAGAGGGATGAAGAATTCTGATTACCCAATTCTCTCTCTTCTTCTACTTTTCATTTTCCAAACCTAGCCATGTGTCCACTCCCTAGTGGTGGAAATCAACCACTCACACCCAACAACAATGCACTACACACACACAAAGTCACCCCATCAACAATGCACTACACACACACAAAGTCACCCCAACTAATAACACCCTACAAAGATATGCTCATGCACACGCTATTACAACCCAACTTACTCACTTACATCCTACAACTAAGTGAGCAAACACACCCCAATGAAACCCAACTAATTCACACCTTAGCACCGAGCATGCACCCACATCCTAGCAAAACCCGCAAACATGCATTATACCCAAAATACCCTTATGACATGCAAATACACACTAAATGCACATGCACAAACATGGCTCAAACTTCTAGGGGGCAAACGGGGTGTGACAGTAGATCGCCGACCAATGGGCATCACTCGGTGGACCGATGGGCGTCGGTCACCAGGGCAGCTGCGGTCATTTTGAGCTATGGGCAATCTTGAGGGACGGGCTTGAGCCACGGGCATCACTTGCACGAGAGACGGGTTATCCTGTGCGAGAGATTGGCATCGCTCGCTCAGGATGGGCATTCCTCTAGCGCAACCAATAGGTGTCACTCACGCGAGAGGCGGGCTGTGACGCGCGCCCGAACCCGAAAACCCAGCAAGGGCCCTCTCTTTGAATCCGCTTTAGGATTCGAGGTATGAAGGTTCGCGTCTTTTGATCATGGGCACCACGAGGCATCATCGGTGCGTCCCTCCCAATAGAACATTGGGGAGAATCACCTAGCCTAATGGCACCTAGAGGCACCTTTTGAGGTATCATGGAGTCGCCACCAAATTTAAGGAATTGGGAAAAGGTCTCTCACCTCTTGTTGGTTGAGACCAGAGATCCGGTGTTCGGAACTTCCCTCTTATTTATGCTTTGGTTAAGTATAAGTGGGTTTTTAACTTCTTAAAATTATATCTCTCATCTCACACGAGTGATGCATTTAATTAAATAGCGCATTGAAAGCACGTAAAGAAAATAAACGAAAGCGATAAATAAAGTAAATAAAGAAAGCAATAAATGAAAGCGGTAAACACGCAAGCACGCAATTACAATAAAAATAGGGGCAGAATACAACCCCAATAAAAGGAGATCAAAGATGTAAGTGGGACGGAATACAATCCCCAAAAGATAAATAAAGTTGCCCTAAAATTAATTACAAGGGCCCAAAAAAAAAGAAATGAACTTGAATTTAAAAACACTCACTTAAGATTAAAATAAAAGAACATACATAAATCGGGACATTATTTGAGGAACGTTGGTTCCTTCGCGCTTGTTCAAAATTTAGGAACATTGGTTCCTTCGTATTAATTTGAAGAGGGTTCGAAGAGTCATTTTTGATTGCTTGAATTGAAAAACCGGGATGAGTGATCCCATTTTTTTAGAAAAGTTGACTCTTCGTTTTAATTGTGACATTTTTATTGTCGGGCTAAAACAAGGGACATTGGCCCCAATTTTATTAGTGAAGAATCCAATTTAATTGTAAAAATATTTTTGTGACTTTTTATCACACGCGTACAAAAATAAAACAAGTACTTACAAGTAAACACGTAACACATAAAGAGAAGGAATTAAGAAAGATCTCACCGAGCAAGGCGATATTCCACGTGTCGCGACCCATCCGGGGAGCCGTGAGAACGCTTACACTAGCCGACCCAAATTAAACTCATACCAAGATAATGTCGAAAATAATATCAGTAAATATTTTAAGTAAACTAATCAAGCAAGTGCAAAATATAACAATAATAATAAATGATAAATAATGATAACGACAATAATATTATGATAATAAATAATAATATTATGTGGCACATAAACATTAGCATGACAGTAAATAGGTAGTGATAATATTAATAATTATAATAACATAATATCAATAAATATAAAATGAATATATAATAATGATAATAATAATAAAAAAAAGATGATGCATAGCAAATAAAGAAATATAATAATAGCAACGATTAGTTAATAATAAACATAAAATACATGAATATATAATAATAATAATGATAATAATAATAATAGTGATAATAAGGTGGTAATAATGCAAATAGTAACAATAATGGATGATGAGTAGTATGAAAACAGAATAATCAATTAGTAATAAACAATAATAATAACTACATGTGATAATAATGAATAATAAAAATGATAATGAAAAATAATAGCATGAGCCTAAACATGAACACAAATATAAATAGTGATGACGATAAATGATAATAACCTTAGCACATGGACATGAAAATCCATTTGAAGCCAACAAATAACATATTAATGGTGGTATTAATACAGAAAAATACTAAAAGTAAATAATAGACATGGTATTGATAACAAAAAAAATATTTTGAACAATAATAAATAATATGCAAAAATAATGAGAACAAGTCCAAGAATGTTTACCCTCAGAATTTTTAGATTGGGGAAACGGTGTCCCGATCGATTTTCCTTGTCGGATTTATGGTGATAAATATTTGAAAAAAAACGTAAAAATTGATGTATAAAATAAATTAACCCAAGATGGTATTTTTATAAATAGATGTTTTTGGTGGATGATTGAGTAAAGGAAATTGATTTTCATAACTCAAATCACCCAAGAAATGGATTATCTTTTTTGAAGAAAAATAAAGAAAGTTCAAGCTTGAGAAAAAAGAAGAAAAAGTTTTAGAATATTTTTTTTGAAGAAGAGAGAAAAACCTAGTTTGCTGGAGAGGAGAAGTTAGAGGCCAAAATCAAGAAAAAATGCCCTTGAATAAATTGTTTCCCTCCTCCAAATGAGGGAAAAATCCTCCTTTATGCTTGTCTTGGCCAAAAATGGCAAAAGACAAAAGATCTTTCATTTTTAGTTAATCAAAAATGTCATAAAATGGTGAAACAAGAAAAAAGTCAGACTGAAGAAAATCAGACTGAAAACAGCGGAAAAAACGGACAGGCGAAGACCAGGTCGCGCGGAGAGGGCAAGGGCGCGCGCGGCAGCAGTCTGCTGCGCGCGTGGTGCCCCCGCACCGCGCGCGGCAGGCAGCTGCCTCGCGCGTAGGGGGGCGCGCGGCGCCCCCTGCCTCGCGCGCAGGGGGGGGAGCGCGGCACCCCCCGCCTCGCGCGCAGGGGCTGCGCGCGAGGCGCCTGCCTTGCGCGCAGGCGCCCCTGCGCGCTGGGCGGCCTGCTGCGCAGGCACCCCTGCGCGCTGGGGCAGCCTGCTGCACAGGCGGCCTTCACGACTTTTTTTTTTATTTTAAATTTTAAATTTTGACACAAAATTAATATTTTTTTTTTGCTCCATCTTAATTTTAATTTCCCCAAAAATATATATTTTGAATTAATTTTCGAAAAACACACCTTTTGACAAGGAACGATCGATTCTCACCTTTCTTGCCGAAAATCGGTCTTCTATTTCATCATTGGGTAATCCTGATCTTGGACCGCCTCGGGACCCGGTGTCTACAGTTGCCCCCAATTTTGGGGAACTTAGAACCTAGGTGCCTAAGTGAACCAAAATTCAGAAAAGAGAGGGAGAGATGCGTACCTGAGGCGGTCGCTGTCCGGGACTTGGTCTTGCCAGCTTGTCGGCACCATAGGATTACTACCGGTCACATGATCGAGAAACGTCAGCTTGTCGACGTGAAACCATGGCTGAGCGACTGATAAACACCAGTTTGTCGGTGCGTGTAGGCATCAGACTTTTAAGAACGCGGTTGATAGAACGCCAGCTTGTCGGCGTGTGAAACCGTGGCTGAGCGACAGATAAACACCAGCTTGTCGGTGTGTGAAGGCGCCAGACTTGGAAGAACGTGATTGATAGAACACCAGCTTGTCGGCGTGTGAAACCACGGCTGAGCGACTGATAAACACCAGCTTGTCGGTGTGTGAAGGCGCCAGACTTTGGAGAACATGATTGATAGAACACCAGCTTGTCGGTGTGTGAAACCACAGCTGAGCGACTGATAAACACCAGCTTGTCGGTGTGTGAAGGCGCCAGACTTTGGAGAACGTGATTGATAGAACACCAGCTTGTCGGTGTGTGAAACCACGGCTGAGCGACTGATAAACACCAGCTTGTCGGTGTGTGAAGGCGCCAGACTTGGAAGAACGTGATTGATAGAACACCAGCTTGTCGGCGTGTGAAACCACGGCTGAGCGACTGATAAACACCAGCTTGTCGGTGTGTGAAGGCGCCAGACTTTGGAGAACATGATTGATAAAACACCAGCTTGTCGGTGTGTGAAACCACGGCTGAGCGACTGATAAACACCAGCTTGTCGGTGTGTGATGGCGCCAGACTTTCCTGCGAAAACAAAAGAGATTTGTATGCAAGGGTAAGCTATGCACGTGCATATGCATATGTCATGCAGGATGCAGGTGACATCATTCATCTAAGTGGCCCAGTGGTCGAGGTGCGGTAACTCTTGCTGAAGCGACTCGTGGCTTTGTTTGGCCGATTTTGCCCCCAAGTGTCTGTAAGCGATGTCCTGATTCATGGACTGTGACTCATAATTCTTCAGGGAGGATTGCCCGATGTGTGTCTTTGCTTGAAAGGGGTTGCCCAAGGTAATGCTGCCTTATCACTCCAAGCGTCATTGTTTTAAAGGTAGTGCGTCCCTCGTGGATTTTCACACTAGCTTTTCTTAGCGGGAGATGCGTCCTTGTCGGATTTTTACATAACCCTGTGCCTTATTTTTGCCTGGAATGGACCCAACCCAATCCAGCGGCTTTTATTTATTTCATTTTTTGTAGGGCAGACTGCCTGTTACAAGGTTTTTACCCTGCCCTTTGGCCTAACTTTTGCTTAGAGCGCCAGTCACGGTTTTCATCTCTAACGGCCTTATTTTTATTATTATTATTTATTTTTTTTTCTTTTTTTTTTTTTTTAAATTTCTGTCGGTTTCACGGATAAATTGTGCTCATTCGAATGGGAAGTGACAGCAGTGACATATTACTCGTCTGAAAAGAACTATGGACATTCATTGGATAAAAGAACTTCTCTGAGTGCATAATTGCATACATGTACACGTTTCTCGTGTGATTTCATTACACATGATCATCATTTGACATTAGGCCCCAAGATACCAGACCACATCTAATCTCGAGATAGATCTCAAAAGCATCACACTCCTGTTATCAATCAGCCCTCTCGGGTTTTCTTGATTGAACATTTTTCTCTCTCTCTTTTTTTTTTTTTTTTTTTTATCTTCAGCCATGGAATCTTTTCAATCAGTCGACGTTGACCGGCTCCCTGAATTCATTCCCATCACTATCTGTTAGGATCGCAGCTCCTTTAGACAAAAGCTTTTCAGAACGAAGGGTCCTTCCCAAGTTGGCCTGAACTTGCCTCGAAAATCCGGAACCCCTGGCCTCATTTGTTTGAAGACTAGGTCTCCTTCCTTCAATGGGTGCTTTCTTACTTTCTTCCCAAATGAGCGGGCTAGCCTTTTCTGGTAGATCTGGTTGTGGTAGTATGCCCGCATCCTATCTTCGTCCAATAGGTTCAACTGTAGTAGCCGCTGCTGGGCCCATTCGGCTTCTGGTAGCTGAGTTTCTGTCATCACCCTCAATGACTGGAGTTCTATTTCTACCGGTAGAACTGCTTCCGTCCCGTAAACCAGGGAGAAAGGGGTAACCCCTGTGGAAGTTCTGGCGGTGGTCCTGTAGCCCCATAGTGCGAATGGCAATTTCTCGGCCCAGTCTTTATAGGTTTGCACCATCTTAGCCAATATCTTCTTGATGTTCTTATTAGCTGCCTCGACCGCCCCGTTGGCCTGTGGTCGGTATGGAGAGGACTTATGGTGTTGGATGGCGTACTTCTTGAGCATCTGCTTAGTCTCAGCTTGGAACTATACCCCATTATCTGACACGATGTGATGAGGGAGACCGTACCTACAGATCAAGTGTCGCTCGATGAACCTGGCCATTTCCCGGGCGCCTAATTTCTTGAAGGATTCAGCTTCAACCCACTTGGTAAAGTAATCAATGGCGACCACAATGAACCTGTGCCCGTTAGAGGCTGTCGGGTGTATCTCTCCTATTATGTCAATCCCCCATGCGGCAAATGGCCACGGAGATGTCAGGTTGCACAATTCCGACACTGGCAGGTGTCTCAGATTAGCATACTGCTGGCATAATTGGCACTCCTTCACATATTTAGAGCAATCTGTATCCATTGTTAACCAGAAGAATCCTTGCCGCATTATTTTCTTTGCCAGGGCCAGACCATTCATATGGGCCCCACAGACCCCTGCATGGGTTTCCTCCATAACCCTTTTAGCCTCTTTTTCATCTAAACATCTGAGTTGTATGCCATCGGCTTGTCTCTTGTACAACACCCCATCTACACTGATGAATTGAGTGGACAGTTTGTGGATTAGCCTTTGGTCTTTTTCAGTGGCTTCTTCCGGGAATATTGACCTCTCCAAATAATTCAGGACATCATAGTACCATGGCTTTCCATCAGTAGTTTCAACATCCCCGACTTGTTTGGTCTCAAAGTATGGCTTGTTCGAACTGGAAATGAGCACAGGCTTCATAACTATTCCTTCCGGGTTATCCCACATGGATACCAAGGTAGCTAGGGCATATGCCAATTGGTTCTCATCTCGGGGCGCGTAGTTAAAAGTGCAAATTTCAAACCGGCCACTAAGTCCTTTCAAGCACTTCGCATATGGCAACAGCTGCTCTTCCTTGACGGCCCATTCACCCCTGACTTGGTGGATTACTAAAGATGAGTCCCCGAAGACCTCTACTACTTTTGCCCCCACGGCTGAGAGTGCTTCTAACCCAAAGATGCATGCTTCATACTCAGCCTCGTTATTGGTGGCTCTGTACCTTAGTTTCTTGGCTAATGGAAGCTTCTCTCCGTCTGGGGTTACTAGAATCACTCCTGTTCTGGCTCCCTTGCTATTTACTGCCCCATCAAAATACATCTGCCACTTCTGCACGGTGATGGCTACCACGTTTTCGTCGGGGAATTCATACAATAGCTGGTCTCATTCAATTGGATGGTCAGCAAGAAACTCGGCCACTGCTCGACCTTTAATGGTCTTTCTAGTAATGTATTCCACGTCAAATTCTTGTAGCAATATCAACCATCTTCCCATTTTCCCTAGTAAAGAGGGTGCCTATTGCAGGTATCGGAGGGGATTTTGCTTGGCAACAGCCTGCACTTTGTAGGACTGAAAGTAATGCCTCAGTATCTTTGATGCCCAGATTACTGCCAGACATGTCTTTTCCACTTCAACATACTTGGCTTCATAAGGGAGGAATTTCTTGCTGAGGTAGTAAACCGCAAATTCGACCCCGAATTCATCCTCTTGGGCCATCATGGCTCCGACAGAATTTTCCTCTATTGCTAGGTAGAGAATCAAAGGTTTAACAGGCCGTGGCGGTCGTAGTACTGGGGGATTTTGGAGGTAATCCTTAATGACATCAAAAGCCTTTTGGCAGTCGTCGTTCCACCTGACTGGCTGATTCTTCCTGAGGAGCTTAAAAATTGGTTCGCACACTGAAGCGAGCTTGGAAATGAACCTACTGATGTACTGCAATTTGCCCAGAAAACTCCGAACTTCCTTTTCCTTTTGGGGCGCTGGCATTTCTCTGATTGCCTTGATTTTATCAGGGTCCACTTCTATTCCCCTTTGGCTTACCACATGGCCTAACAGCTTACCCGAGGTGACTCCAAAAATGCATTTCTTAGGATTGAGGCGAAGATTATACTTGTCGATCCTCTGAAAGAACTTTTCCAAGGCCTCGAAATGTCCTTCTCGAGTTGCTGACTTGATCATCATATCATTGACATACACTTCAACTTCCTTGTGGATCAAGTCATCCAAGATCTTGGTAGCCATCCTTTGGTACGTCGCCCCGGCATTCTTCAACCCAAAAGGCATTACCCGGCAGGCGAACGTTCCCCATTCTGTGATGAAAGCTGTCTTGATTCGATCCGCAATCTTGTTAAGGATTTGGTTGTATCCCGCATACCCATCCACAAAGCTGTACATCATACAAGCGGCCGCGCTATCCACTAGTACATCAATATGGGGTAGGGGAAAGTCATCTTTTGGGCAGGCTTTATTCAGGTCTCAGTAGTCAACACATACTCGGACTCTCCCATCCTTCTTGGCTACGGGGACAACATTGGCTAACCACGTGGGGTATTGGACCTCTACTAGGAACTTGGCTTCGATCTGCTTGTGCACCTCTTCCTTTACCTTTTCTGCCCATTCTGGCCTCAGCCTTCTGAGCTTCTGTTTGACCGGCTTGCACTCTGGGTAGGTCAGAATGGCGTGTTCAGCAACTGCCCGATCAATCCCTGGCATATCCTCATAGGTCCAGGCGAAGACTCTTTCATATTTTTTCAAAATTCTCTCAAATTTTATCCTTTCCTCAAGAGTTACGTCGGATGCTATCAAGATTTCCTTCGGATTTTCCGAACTCCCGAGATTAAATGAGGTGGTATTGGTTGAGTTAATGTCAAATATAAATGATTCATGCTCGTGATTATGCATAATGAAATCATGAGAAACATCGCACAAGTAAGCAAAGTCATTCATATTATTAAAGTACTCAGAATTACAGACAGAATTGTCAAATAGTTTGGGAATAAAAAGTACATCAGCAAAGCTATCATTATCATCTTCCACTGGTGCTGGTGCTGAAGCCGACGGCCCCTCATCTTGAACCTCAGCTGTATTCAAACTTTTCAGTTCTGGCACTGCCGCTCCATCTTCCATCTTCTCTTTACCCTTTGATTGAGCAGCCAGCTGGCTTTTGGTGATGACTTCCTCGGGAACTTCTCGATCCCATGCTAGGGTCTGATTGAAGATTTCCTCATCCCAGAAGGCTTCCACCGCCTTGACCATCCCCTCGGACCAGTCAAACACATCATTGAAGATTTCGAAACCTGGGGTGATCTTGCCATCTATCCACTGAGGCTCTGCCTCCCCACAGTAGGCACATGCCGATGCAGCTGGCATAAAAGTCTCCAAAATGTGCGGCACTTCCACAGTCTTCCATGTGGGCTTGTTCTCCTTGGCACCAACAGTGTAGCCCAATCCTCGCCTATCCTTTTGCCCCCTTGTGGCGATGGGCTCTTGAATCCCTTGTGAGCTCTTACCCAAACCAGCCCCGGGGAGAAAGTTCATCCTTTTCATCATATTGACAACTTGAGGGCTTACCACCGACTCATCTTCCTCATTCACCATAGCCACGTGGAAACCACTGAAGGGTTGATTGGAAATTCCGAGCACTGACACTTGATTATCACTAGCTGTTTTAATTGTTACAATCTGGCCTTCATGGGGAATCTTAATCATTTGGTGGAGCGTAGATGGGACCCCTCCCAACTTGTGAAACCAAGGCCTTCCAAGTAGCACTGCAAAGTTAGCCGGTATTGGCAGGACAACAAACTCAGCCTCTATCTCAACTGGACCGGTCTTGACTTGAGCTTTAAAAGTCCCAGCAGCTTGCCTTCTCGACTTGTCATAAGCAGTGATAGTCAGATCAGATTCACTCAACATGCTCTCATTCAATCCAAGCGAAGGTAGCGCCACCAGTGGGCACACATTAATGGAGGACCCATCATCCACCATGACACAGGCCGTGTGCTTACCATTGATCTGAGCTCGGATATATAGAGGGCGATTGTGATTACGACCCTCGATAGGCAAGTCAGCTTCGGTGTAAACTATGTTTTCTTCAGATCCCCCTTTCACAATGCCCAATAACTCAGAGGGTGAGATAGTGGTGGCTACTGCCGATTCACATAAGGCTTCAACTAGCTTCTGCCTGTGGCTCGGGGATTGCCTCAATAGGTCCCAGATGGATATTTGTGCTGTCGTCTTCTTCAGTTGCTTTAGGATCTGATTTTCTTCCGTTTCTTGCTCCACCGTCGGAGGCATCGGGTCCTGTTGCTTCTCAATTTTCGGCACCACTCTTCCGCTGCGAGTAACAGCCTGTACCTCTTGCACTTTGTCTTCTTCACCCCCAGAGTTCCATACATCCTTCGGCTCGTCGGCCTCTTCAGTCTCACCCTCACTGGCTGAGTCCCAACATTCTATCATGTTGACTTGGAGCTTCTCCCTATTGACTTCCTGTTCGGGGCGGACGATAGCCATGTAGTCATTGCCGTAGAGATCCCTCAACACATACCACTCTGGCAAACTTGATCCTATCATGAAGACTGGGGGAGGAACGGCGTTATACCCGGTATTCTTCTTCTTTTCCCTCTTTTCAGGGTCAGAGATCTGCTTACTATCAATAAGATCTTGGACCCGATCCCTTAAAGTTCTGCAAGAGTCAGTGAGGTGACCAGTGTGCTGGTGAAAAGTACAGTATTTGTCCCCTCTATGGTTAGGCTGGCCGTAGGTCTTAGCTTGTCTGGCTGGCAATGGCTGAAGTTTTCCCTCCTTCATTAATCGCTCTAGGACCCAGGACAATAGTCTTCCCAAATTTGAATAGTGTCTCTGGTTCACATCAGTGGCTGAAACTTCCGCTGTCTTGCCCACTCTGTTACTGCTGCTTCCAGCGCCACTCGACCTATTTCCCCCTTGGTTACCAAAGTTCTTCCGAGCAAAACTGTCATTATTGGCCTTCCTTGCCAAGTACTTCGATTCGGCTTCAATTGCTATGTCTTTTAAGGATTCCCAATCCTTGAGCCCTTTCATCTTAAGCCCCTCCCTCAAGTATGGGCTTGTATTTTTGATAAATAGTCTGATTTGGTCCGAGGTATCGGGCTTCCTCTTCATTTCCATAACGCGATTCCTCTACCGCGTAAGGTAATCATGAAAAGATTCACCAGACTTTTGTTGCAGGAGCTCGAGGTCTTTTAACGTCACTTCCATGCGGGTGCTGCAGTCGTACTGCCTCATAAAATCACTTGTAAGCAAAACCCAATCTTCTTTCGACCTCCTGTCCAAACCGTGGTACCAATCAATCGCTGACCCCGTCAAACTAAGGCAGAAGTACTCCACTTTTTGCTTCCTGGTAAGACCCGTGCCCTTCATGATCAAGGCATATTGTTTAAGATGGGCCGAAGGGTCAGACGTGCCATCAAACTTTGATAAATCTGGCATCTTAAATCTCTGAGGCAGCAGCTCCTCCTCACCCAAGTCTACATCTTCGGGGATGACCCCCTTTCCGACCGACACCATCCGTGCGATGGCCTCCATTCTTTCCTCCATCTTTCTCACCACATCATCCTCTAGCTTAGGAGCTTTGCACCTCACCGCTTGGGGAACTACTGGCTCATCTTCCTCTTCCCCTAAGAAATCATCCCTTGGATCTGGAATTCTCACCCTCGGTTGCTCAACTGGTGCCGCCACTCTAGGTTTAGTGACTGGCTGTGGTACAGTGGTAGTTGGTATAGTGGTCTCCACAACAGGTGCTTCAACCGGGTCAACAACTGGAGCTCCGGACGGTTGTCCAGCGTGTGGCATCATCTGGGCGACAAGGTTCCCCATCATAGCAAGCATTTTCCTTTCAAAGTCTTCGAATCTCTTGTCCAAGTCTTGTGTTGTTATAGCACCCGAATCTTGCGGTAATTCTGCCATTACTAATCCGGAGGATTGTTCTGAACAAGAGTCTGAGTTTCTATCCCAATCTGAACCCGATGCTGATGCCAAACTTGACGGCTCAACTACTTGATTTCTGACCAACCTCCCGCTAGGATCTCTGGACCACTCAAATGGATCTATGATGGCTGAAAAAATCCAATTCGTTAGCATGATGCATGGATGGCATTAAGAATGTATGGCCGTGATGATGCAGCATCCACAACCACATGCAAGCAAACAGACCCTTCCAACCTTATTACTCCCGCACATGGGGCAATGTGGTCTCTTTCCTAGGTGGGCTTAGTTCATGGGTCAACAGGGGACCCTATGAACGCGCAACGTGCACGGCGAAAAGCCGGCAGCATAACAGCTCTAGTCTAATGTACACGCGTATGAGTTTTGGCCATTCACGTATTTGGACAATTCAATCAAGTTAAGGTGGGCTTACCGGGGCATGAAAACCTTTGATAAAAGACCACTTAAATTGGTTGATTTCATTTAATACGTGACGACCCATACCACAAGCATCGTATTAAGGAGCATACCACCTAGGGAAGTTTCTATTTGCCATTACATGGGCTTTAGTCAGGGTGATTTTCTTTAGGCTACCCGAGCATGGTTCGCGCCAACGGGTCTAGCTCATCACGAGCATAACGACCGATCGGGTCTCCATTTCGATATACCAAAAGGTACAAGGCTTGGGCTGGTGATTATCCCTAACACTTCCCTACAATGAGTGAAAGTAGGGTCGTGCTTCGGGAACGCACCGAGGTAAGATAGGGACCAACTAGCGTAAGTCTAAGGCTCTAAAATGATATGATGCAATTTTTTTGAAAAGAGATAGAATTTTAAGTTTCAAGAACCCAATTATAAATTTTAACCAAAGCACTTTCGGAGTGAAGTCTCAAACACTAAGTCCCCAGTGGAGTCGCCACTGTGACGCGCGCCCGAACCCGAAAACCCAGCAAGGGCCCTCTCTTTGAATCCGCTTTAGGATTCGAGGTATGAAGGTTCGCGTCTTTTGATCATGGGCACCACGAGGCATCATCGGTGCGTCCCTCCCAATAGAACATTGGGGAGAATCACCTAGCCTAATGGCACCTAGAGGCACCTTTTGAGGTATCATGGAGTCGCCACCCAATTTTAAGGAATTGAGAAAAGGTCTCTCACCTCTTGTTGGTCGAGACCAGAGATCCGGTGTTCGAAACTTCCCTCTTATTTATGCTTTGGTTAAGTATAAGTGGGTTTTTAACTTCTTAAAATTATATCTCTCATCTCACACGAGTGATGCATTTAATTAAATAGCGCATTGAAAGCACGTAAAGAAAATAAACGAAAGCGATAAATAAAGTAAATAAAGAAGCAATAAATGAAAGCGGTAAACACGCAAGCACGCAATTACAATAAAAATAGGGGCAGAATACAACCCCAATAAAAGGAGATCAAAGATGTAAGTGGGACGAAATACAATCCCCAAAAGATAAATAAAGTTGCCCTAAAATGAATTACAAGGGCCCAAAAAAAAAGAAATGAACTTGAATTTAAAAACACTCACTTAAGATTAAAATAAAAGAACATACATAAATCGGGACATTATTTGAGGAACGTTGGTTCCTTCGCGCTTGTTCGAAATTTAGGAACATTGGTTCCTTCGTATTAATTTGAAGAGGGTTCGAAGAGTCATTTTTGATTGCTTGAATTGAAAAACCGGGATGAGTGATCCAATTTTTTTAGAAAAGTTGACTCTTCGTTTTAATTGTGACATTTTTATTGTCGGGCTAAAACAAGGGACATTGGCCCCAATTTTATTAGTGAAGAATCCAATTTAATTGTAAAAATATTTTTGTGACTTTTTATCACACGCGTACAAAAATAAAACAAGTACTTACAAGTAAACACGTAACACATAAAGAGAAGGAATTAAGAAAGATCTCACCGAGCAAGGCGATATTCCACGTGTCGCGACCCATCCGGGGAGCCGTGAGAACGCTTACACTACCCGACCCAAATTAAACTCATACCAAGATAATGTCGAAAATAATATCAGTAAATATTTTAAGTAAACTAATCAAGCAAGTGCAAAATATAACAATAATAATAAATGATAAATAATGATAACGACAATAATATTATGATAACAAATAATAATATTATGTGGCACATAAACATTAGCATGACAGTAAATAGGTAGTGATAATATTAATAATTATAATAACATAATATCAATAAATATAAAATGAATATATAATAATGATAATAATAATAAAAAAAAGATGATGCATAGCAAATAAATAAATATAATAATAGCAACGATTAGTTAATAATAAACATAAAATACATGAATATATAATAATAATGATAATAATAATAATAATAGTGATAATAAGGTGGTAATAATGCAAATAGTAACAATAATGGATGATGAGTAGTATGAAAACAGAATAATCAATTAGTAATAAACAATAATAATAACTACATGTGATAATAATGAATAATAAAAATGATAATGACAAATAATAGCATGAGCCTAAACATGAACACAAATATAAATAGTGATGACGATAAATGATAATAACCTTAGCACATGGACATGAAAATCCATTTGAAGCCAACAAATAACATATTAATGGTGGTATTAATACAGAAAAATACTAAAAGTAAATAATAGACATGGTATTGATAACAAAAAAAATATTTTGAACAATAATAAATAATATGCAAAAATAATGAGAACAAGTCCAAGAATGTTTACTCTCAGAATTTTTAGATTGGGGAAACGGTGTCCCGATCGATTTTCCTTGTCGGATTTATGGTGATAAATATTTGGAAAAAAACGTAAAAATTGATGTATAAAATAAATTAACGCAAGATGGTATTTTTATAAATAGATGTTTTTGGTGGATGATTGAGTAAAGGAAATTGATTTTCCAAACTCAAATCACCCAAGAAATGGATTATCTTTTTTGAAGAAAAATAAAGAAAGTTCAAGCTTGAGAAAAAAGAAGAAAAAGTTTTAGAATATTTTTTTTGAAGAAGAGAGAAAAAACGAATTTGCTGGAGAGGAGAAGTTAGAGGCCAAAATCAAGAAAAAATGCCCTTGAATAAATAGTTTCCCTCCTCCAAATGAGGGAAAAATCCTCCTTTATGCTTGTCTTGGCCAAAAATGGCAAAAGACTAAAGATCTTTAATTTTTAGTTAATAAAAAATGTCATAAAATGGTGAAACAAGAAAAAAGTCAGATTGAAGAAAATCAGACTGAAAACAGCGGAAAAAACGGACAGGCGAAGACCAGGTCGCGCGGAGAGGGCAAGGGTGCGCGCGGCAGCAGCCTGCTGCGCGCGTGGTGCCCCCGCACCGCGCGCGGCAGGCAGCTGCCTCGCGCGCAGGGGGGGCGCGCGGCGCCCCCTGCCTCGCGCGCAGGGGGGTGCGCGCGAGGCCCCTGCCTCGCGCGCAGGGGCGGCGCGCGGTGCCCCCTGCCTCGCCCGCAGGGGGCTGCGCGCGAGGCCCCTGCCTCGCGCGCAGGGAGGGGCGCGCGCCGCCCCCCCGCCTCGCGCGCAGGGGCTGCGCGCGAGGCCCCCCGCCTTGTGCGCAGGGGGCCTGCGCGCGAGGCGCCTGCCTTGCGCGCAGGCGCCCCTGCGCGCTGGGGCAGCCTGCCGCGCAGGCAGCCCCGCGCTGCCGCAGGCGGCCTTCGCGACTTTTTTTTTTTTTAAAAATTTTTAATTTTGACACAAAATTAATATATTTTTTTTTTGCTCCATCTTAATTTTAATTTCCCCAAAAATATATATTTTTAATTATTTTCCGAAAAACACAGAATCTTACAAGAAAATTATATGGCAAAATAAAAAAAAATATTACAAATAAAGAAAATAAATATATGAACCAAACGAGCCTTTTTGGACCTCCCGATGTGCTCGCAAAAACGCCCAAGCGAAAAATGAGTTGAGACATAAAAATAAAATACAAATAAAATAATGTTAGTAATTAAATCAATTAAACCAATTAAACATACAAAATAATGAATAACAAATTAAAATAAGATGATATGAAAAGAATGATAATGGAATCAAAATGTTAACAAAACAAATGAGAAGCATGCATTATGTATGACAAATGATTAAATGATGTGATGAAAATAAAATAAAACATGTTAATTAATTAGTACATGAAAATATGAACATGATAACAATGATGATGAAGATAAACGAATCAAAGAATATATAAAATGATAAAGAATAATAAATGAAAACATTAAAGAATGATGAAAACAATTAAATGAACAATATGATTAATTAAATATGTTCACAAATGATATAAACCATTTACATGGCAAAAAGATCAATTAAAATGAATTTATTAATTACATGTTAAAAATAATGATGAATTAAAGTGAAATAAATTTATTACATTAAAAATAATAAACAATCAATATTTACATGAATAAAAATCATATATAAACAAATTAAATAAAACAAATCTGAAATAAATAAAATAAATGAAAACAATAAAATAAAATAAATCTGAAATAAATAAAATAAATGAATTAAAAGAAATAATAAGCCCGAAATGTTTACCCTCAGAGTTTCGGATTCGATGAAGGTAAAAGATGATCGATTTCTTTGTTTGATGATTCACAATATTAGAGTGAAATATGATGAAAATGTTGGAATTTTATTCCAAGAAACATGAAAAAAAATGATCAAAAATTCTTTAAGAACAAAGAATTGATACATTTGCCTAAAGAAATGATTTCGATCAAAAAAAGTTTTTATTGATTAAAATAAAGAAAAATGATTTCAAGAACAATCAATCACTTTGTTCAAAAAAAATTTGATTGAAGTTTTATTTTAGAAAATCAAATAAAAATTAGATTTTGATGACAAACAATTATTTTATTTGTCTCAAAATCAATTTTTTATCAAAAAGAGATTCAAAACAAAATCAATGAAAAAGTTTTATTGAACACAAAATAAAAGATTAAAAATAATTTTGAGAACAAATAATTATTCTATTTGTCTCAAAAATTAAATCAAACAACAAAACTTCCTCTAAAAAATATGTTTAGAAGAAATTATGTTGGAAAAAGAATGAAACATTTGATTTTTCTTTTTGATTTTTGGTTAGGGAATAAATCTGGAATTTTAGTCGAAGAAGAAGAAGAAGATGAAGAGAAAAAACCCTAAAAAATTCCCCAAAAGAATCCCACTTTAGGTTTTCATCTTATTCTTTTTATGGGAAGAAAATAGGAAAAAGAAATAATTAAAGGGATAAAATTTAATCAAATCAGATATTAACCATTTTAAATTTTAAAAATGGAAAAAATCCCATAAAACCTTAAAAAAGGGATAAAAACTGATTTTTAGGTCCAAAAATCGGAAAAATGAAGTAATCAGACCCTATAGCGATGCTCAAAAGTAGGGACGCCCGTCGCTATAGAGGGGCGGGCATCGGAGCGGCAACCAGGCTGGCTTCCGCGCGCTGGCGGTCGCGCACCAGCGCTACGTGCGGCGCTCAGCGTGCGCGATGCTGCGCGCGCCTTTAGCGACGCGCAGCATCGGCGACGCTGAGCGTCGCCTTTGCGCCCGCAGCGCGATGGGCGCCTGCGAGTTGGGCGCCCACGAGCCTGCGAGCTGGGCGCCAGCGCGCTGCCGCGCCCGACACTCGCGATCCGACTTTTTTTTTTTTAAATTGACTAAAAACACTATAATTTTAAGCCCCCATTTTTCAAAATTAATTTTTTAAATATTTTTTTATTATTTTCTAATTTTTCACTCTAAAATGCAAATTTGACGAGAAAACCATCACTTTTAACCTTTTAAGCCTGTGAAGGCAATTATCATCATTGGGTAACTTCGATCTAGGCTGACTCAGGACCCGATGTCTACACACGTATTTAGCCTTTTATGCTTCATTTTGATCCCATGGTTGGCATGATTCATTTCCCACCTTTACCCACCTCTAGTTTGAGTATTTTTGTGTGTTTATCCTTCCCGAAATGCACCCGAACTCCTCTTTAAATTCTTATAACTTATCCAATTCATGTTTAACATCATGATATGAATATATGAATGTGTTTGAATATGTATTTTATATATCATAGGTGTTTTCTAGTAGGAATTATATATATATTTCTTGGATTGTTTAGCATGTATATGAATTGAGTGAGTTGTGATTGCAATTGGATACGTGAATATGTGTTGTAGTAATTAGAGTTTTAGCGAGCCTGAAATGTCAAGTTAGTGGATATATAAGCATGCTTATAAAGGGTTTAGTGCAGCTGCTCAGTAGACTCACATGGGTCTTTTGCTTAGAGATTTCAGTCTCTTTTGTTACCTTTGGTTATTCCTTTCGAGGGGTATCGGGGTGTGACAACCATGTTTTCCCGATCGGACTGCACGAATCATGCATGCATTGCACGACTCGTGCAATACATTCACGAGTCGTGAATGCATTGCACATTCACGAGTCGTGCATGCCCGATCTTTCGTCCCCCCTGTTTTGCCCGGTTGTCCTTTCTCCCCGTTTTGCCTTGTATAGTGCTGTCTCAATTCGTTGGTTTGTTATTATTCTTTGAGTAATGTAATTAATATGAATTTAATTTAATCTGCTTTGTCTTTACTTATTTTCACTTACTTAAATTGTTTATATTTAATTAGTTTAACTGATTATTATTCGATTGATCTATTAATTATTTATTTTATTCAATTAATTTATTTGTTTATTAAATTTTCACTTTATTAACATTTTTATTCATTTTTGTTTTATTTGTCTCGAAAATTGTTTATCTTCGCGAGTTACACTCGTACTTGGGTTGGAGGATCGGAGATGAAGGACCTTTGACTTAGGGTTTGCATTTTAAATTTTGTATTTTGTTTATTCTATTATTTTTATGTGTTGTATATAAAAAATATTTTCTATTATCCGTATTATAGAAAATCACATTTTTAACAACTAATAACTTGGGAATTTCTACTAATAAATTGGACCAATGTCCTATTTTAACCAATAAAATCTCACTATCAAATAGAAAACTAATTTTCATAAAATGGGATCACTCATCCCAGTTTTCTCAATCAATGCCAAAAAAATAGTTCTCTAATTTTTAAGTTAATAAAAAAGGAACCAATGTTCCTAAATGTAAGAAATGACCCGATTTATGTATGACGCATTTTTCAAAATGTGTTTATTTATTCTTATTCTTTTCTTTTTGGGCCCTTATAATTAATTTTGGGGCAAGTTTTATTATTTATGCCGTCTTATTTTATTTTGGGGGATTGTTCTGTCCCATCTTTTATTCATTTTGGGGGATTGTTCTATCCCAATTTTTTATTTATTATTTTATCTTTATTTTTGTGATTTATTTATTTATTTATTTATCGCTTTATTTTATCGCTTTCAATTTGCTTGCAAATGCGCTTTAAATTCAATGCACAATCGCGAGAGATAAGAGATAAAATTTTGATTTCTTAAAAACTCATTTATAAACTTAAGTCATTAATAAGAGTGAAGTTCCGAACACCATCTTTGGTTTAGGCCAATAGGGGTTAGAGACCTTTTCCAATTTCTCGTAAATTTGGTGGCGACTACAAAATACCTCAAAGGTGCCCAAAGGCGTTGTGAGGCTAGATGATCCTTTCCAATATTCTATTGGGAAGGAGGCATCCAAAATGACTCATGATACCCAAGATCAAAAAGATGCGAACCAATCCCTCGAATCCTAAAAGCGGATTCAGCGAGGGCCTTTACAACATTCGGCGCATGTCATAGTGGCGACTCCACTGGGGATGATCGAAACTTCGCTTCAAAAATGACTTAAGTTAAAATTATAATTGAGTTAGTAAGAATCAAAAATTCCATTTCTAATCAAAATTGCATTACATCCATAGAGCTTTTGAATTATGTTAGTCGGTCCCCTATCTACCCCAGTGCATTCATAAAACACGACCCTACTTTCACTCATTGTAGGGAAGTGCTCGGGATAATCACCAGCCCAAGCCTCGTACCATCAAATGGTATATCAAATGGAGATCTGATTGTTCGCTATGCTCATGATGAGCTAGACCCATTGGCAGGGACCATGCTTGTGTAAACCTAAAGTAACACCACCTTTGACCAAAGCCCATGTAATGGCAATAGATACTCCCACTAGGTGAAATGTAGCTTGCTATTTGGGCCATCATATATTGAACAAATTAAATTAAATTAAATGGTCTTTATCAAAGGCTTTCATGCCCCGGTGGGCCCATCTTAATTTAGTTGAATTGTTTAAATACATAATGGCCAAACACCCATATGAATGTACATTAGTTAAGAGTTGTTATGCTGCCGATTTTTTGCCGCTCACTATGCGTATCCAATGGGTTTGTAGACACCGGGTCTTGAGGCGATCCAGGTCAGAGTTACCTGATGAAGAGGTCAAATGTCTATTTTCGAATAAATGGATGGAATTCGGACGTTTTCATCTCTCGATTTCACAAGGATTAAAGTCTTTTTCTCTATAGCGTGAGGTTTCGAAAGAGTTTGGAAAATTAGAGTAGAAAATTGTGGTTTTGCCTTGCAGACGGGAAGCCCATCAAAGTTGGGACGCCCGTCTCTATTTCATGTTCCTCGTCTCTAATATGGAGAGACGGGCCGTCGCTTGTATTGACGGGCCGTGTAACACCCCTTACCCGTACGTAGTAAACCATACCATGAACCGGTGGTTCACGACGACGGTCAAGGGCATTACCGAACAACCAAGTAAAACTTATAAACCTTTAAGCTAAGATATGAATTATAAAATTTCTTTCGTTTTCAATAACACATTATGGTTAACTTTAAATTATTTACACAATCACACCACAAGGTATAACTTTTCCAGAATTTACTACAGATAAATCATTTACAAAACTAAATTCACTTATACAAACTTATTATTTATAACTACCAATCTTGTATACATTTCGAAGACTATACAAATCCTATTCTAAATTCCTTTCATAGTCTTGCACTGGCCTGGACTGCTGCGGAAGGACCTCGAACGACCCGATCAATGGTACCTACACGGATTAAAAGAAAATCCGTGCTAAGCATAAAGCTTAGTGGGAAACATATAAATATAGACGTCCACTAAGAAGAGCCGTCAGATAAGTTCAAAGAAAAACATAATACAGAAAGTATAATCGTATCTATCATAACAAGTTAAATATTTTCTAGTAGGTTATCAAAATAACTACTCACTTCGTGTATCAATGTTAACAAATCACTTATGTAATGATACACTTTTTTGCATCATATACATGTCATTTTGTTCACTTATTTACATTCATTACGGTTCCCAAAATTCATTTCATACAATTTACTTACACAGGTCTTACCATATAACTTTCTAATCAATGGAGTATTAGATCACATATACCAATTTATACAAAGGTATTATCCTATTCATAAACAAAGATTCATACGGAACCCTAAACCCATGAGTGCTTAAAGCACTAACCCACTAAACACACATAGGTCACATTCTTGTGAACTGCTTAATCCCATACTTGCATACAAGTCATCATATATTTTGATCAATTCACATCTTCTTATTTGAATCACATACTCTTGTTCATTTATTGCCTGCTGAGTCAAAAGGGGTGGATAACGAGTACACATAGATACCCGAGGGTATCGATATCATCACATAACACATAGATACCTGAAGGCATCAAAACATTCTTTTCATTTTTATTCAATAACGTATTCACATAGAATCTTAAGAAAGATTCAACAGAAGGATCATAAGGATCCAATCGGGGGACCTGATCAGGGTCAAGAATCATACACATAGCTGCAGCAACACATAACTCTATTAGGCATGCCTAACTATCCACGACTCGACTAATGCAGGCTAATACGTACTTGTTTCTTTTAATGATGTACATATTATATTTTCATACTTTTCATAACTACATACACTTATTATAGTCATATAACAATCTTACGCATAATTCATACATAAGCTAAAGCAATGGCTCATATAAAATATAACCAACCATAAGCTTTAACTACAATCATAATTTAATTATTTAAAGACTTAACAATTTATTTCAACTATAGCTTACATGGTATAACATGTCTTAGTTTATGCACTATGTCATATGTAAATCACAAGTTCCAACGCATGTTCAAAAGTGCAACACATGCATTTATATCATAGGGGAGAGTCGCGCTCGCGATCGCGACAGACACTAAATGGCCCCTGTCGCGCTCGCGACCATAGTTGCGATTGCGACAGAAAACGAAATGGCCTCTGTCGCGCTCGCGACAGAGTTAAGCATCGCACTCATATTATTCTTAATTATATGAACTTTACATAAAACATATTTATTCTTGTATTGTCCACTGTTAATTTTATAAACACTACTTCTTCAACCACATGCGTAAATCTTAAGAATTCCAACATAAGGAACTCGTACTATTCAATTTATTAAGGATTAATTATTACTTAGTCAATCATATAAAATCGTTTGATATTTAATATACGAAATATCCGTTTAGCTTAAGTTAAGACACACCTAATATCACACACAAATTTTAAGCTATAAATTACCCTACTCATGACTTGAATCATTAATAGTTCTACAAACTTGTATAAATCGGCACCTACATGTCACATTTCCAAGGCGTTTAGCAGAATTCAGTTGATACATTATCTTCTATGTCTGAATAAGTTTCGATGCTTTGGTTCGGATTTAGGAGGATATCCCAAGCTTCCTACGTATCCCAAAGAATTGGGAACCAGAACCCGTAGTTCTACAAGTTTAAAGTACAGATTATAGAATTTCACTTCAAATCTCTTATCAGAATTTAAATCAGGTTAATATTGAATGTATTCGGAAGTTTTGGACTTGTTAAATCCTTAAGTACCTTAGTCAATGTTCTTATTTATAACCTTAGTTTCTTGTGTTCCTATGTGAGAGCCATTTATTTACTCTTTTACAAGTTCTAAACATGTAATGAATATGCCTCATAAAGTTCTGACGAAGTTCGGGTGTATTTACGGAAGGGAAAACATCATAAAATATACAAACTAGAAGAGGGTAAAGGTAGGCAAGGGTTCCTACAATCCAAAAGGTTCAAAAGAAGGAAAAATACACTTGTCGAGCAGATTCTGTCATCCTCGCGACCATGGTCGCGCTCGCGACAGTAGCTCACTTCAGGTTTTCCCAAGAGCAAATCAAAAGACTGTTTTCCACTTCAAACTTCAACCGCCTAAAACGACCTCTAAACATCAATTTTAGGCAAAGTGTCCTTCTTAACAAATTATGCTTAGGATGTTAGCGTTAATAGAAAACAAATATTGTGTCGTTTAGACGTCTAAATAATTAGATATGATCAAAACAACCTATACTGCTCCCCTGAACCCGGCCAGAGGAGATACCTCTATTTCCGGACAACTTTTGGGACACTTAGAGCTAGAATTCGCTCAAGCCTATTTCTAACAAATATGTAGTAGTATGTCTTAGCTTTCAAATGGCACTAGTTCCATATCTCTTGGAGTTCGAAAACTCACAATACATCCTAATAACTGAAGAAGGGTCAAGTGTATTCTAACACAATTTTCACCCAAAATCCTATTCACATGCACGGTTTAGCAATTTAAACCAACACTCACTACCATCATCATATATTATCATCAAAACATTCAAATAACTCATATAAACCATAAACAAATACAAATTCGTATGTATGATGAAAAAGTTTCCAAACCTCTATTCATTTGCTCCCTAATTGCTCAAATAACTGTACACCTTTGATTTCTTCCTCTTGCTTTAGCTTCTCTTGTTTTTCCTCAACACAACCATCAAAATTCAGAATTACCCTTAGAATCATACACACTTCTACTCACATTTAAAGAAAAGAAGAAAGGGAGGGGAAAAAGGATCAACCACTTACCTTTCTCAACCCAAAACTTGCATCCAATTACTTGAACTTGAGTAAATCCACTTTGGGCTTGAACTAAGGGGAAAATGGCGTGAGGAAGGAGGAGAAGAGTCCTCCCTCAATCTGATTCCCTCATTTCCACGGTCAAAAATGGCTTAATTGAAGTCAAAATGATTTAATTAAAGCTATTAATTCCATTCCTATCTCAAATGCCACATGTCACAAGTTGATTGGTCCTTTCAAGATATTTATGCCAAACTTTATAATTTAACCTCTTAGCTTACCTTCTTTCTTCAATTGACACAACATCTTTCCATTTCATACATTAGCCCACTTAATTAATTAGTTCAATCAATTTAATCCTTAATTACAAAATGACCGAAATACCCCTACCTTACACAAATAAAACTAGTCACATTCTTTATTACAATTAATCACTTCCATCATCCAATTACACATTTTTAGTTACCAAAATAATTCTTTTCGCGTCATTTAGGGCACGACGATATAACTGTCCAATTTATCGACACTTGCCGAAACTCTCAAATTAATGACGGTTGTGCCCCTTTTAGACACTTCCGTCTCTATTTCAACCACATTCGGTTTCCGATACACCCAAAACTTACCCTAATTCGACTAGGGCATATTTTGGGTGTTACAGGCCGTCTCTTATATTATAGAGACGACCATCTGTAACACGAGAGATGGACACATGTCCGCATAGAGATGTCCGTCCCTAGGCTCGAGCCCATGTCCGTCTATTTGTCTGGATTACCACGCGTACCCTTACTACCGATGCCCATCGGTAGTTATAGGGACGGCCGTCGGTAGTGCATCTAATCAGATAATGCCAAATTTGATAAAATTTAATCCGATAAACTTGATATCTTTCAAATTTGGATGAGATTTTAGGGTAGATTTTTGATTAAAATTGAATTTTGAAATCCTTTTAAAATTCAAACTTTAAATGGATGTTTATCCTAATTATCTCCTAAAAACTCTATAAATAGTGGATTAAATTTCATTAGAAGGGGTTACAAAAATTAACAAATTTTTGGGGAGAAAATTTAGCAAATTTTAAGAGTGGTTAGAAAATTTTAAAAGAAAAATCTTTTTATGAAGCAATTTACAAAAATCCAAATTGCAGAGTTTTGTTTCTCAAGAATCTCTATTTTCAGTTGATTTTTATTCTACGAAAAGTTCTTTCAACTCATCTTTTCTTTTCTCAATTTTCATTTGTGAATTAAGCTAATTTGAGGTAACGAAATTCATTCGTTTCCATCTACCAGGCTGATTCCAACATTTGAATTGCTGTCAAATTTTCAAGAAAGAAAAACATAAATTTTCTTTTCTTGATCCATTTTCATTCGATCCTTGTGAAGCGTGCGGGACCGAAATGATTCGATATCCACCCAGAAGGTAAGATTCGAGGGTAAACATTCTGGATTAATATTTGTGTAATTTAATTAACTTATATTAATCGTTTTGATCTTTGATTTTTTTATTTTATTTTATTTTAATTTTAACACTGACATGTTTGTTTTTGGTGAGTTATTATCTGATTATTTCGGATGAATTGGAGTTGTTAATGATGGTGGTTGCGCCGATCTGAGGATTTCCATCCGAGTTCTTTCTTTACCCTTATTTTGTTTGTTTTATTTTATTATTCACTTTATCATAAAAATTGTTTAATCCCATTAAAGTAAAATTGCCAAATGTTTTATAGTAATTAATTTGGGATTTTTCGAAAGTCAGGGGACCAAAGTCTTGTTTTTAGCCAATAAAATCAACACTTCTCAGAAGTCGATTTGTGATAAATGTGCATGGCAGCACCAATGTCCTCATTTCAATTAATATCCCAATTTTTGTATGATTTACATGTTGTTTTATAATGGGGGTTATATTCCGCCCCTAGTTTTATTGTAATTTATTTTTGTGTATTTTACTTTATGTCAATTTACCGCCTTATCTATGTGAATGGATTGCGCTTTAATTAATTGCATCGTATGGAAATTTGATAAAACAATGAAATTAAAACTTAATTATAATATTAATCAAGGTACGAATAAATGAGAAATCCCGAACCCACTTTGGTCTTGGGCTCAATGAGGTTAGAGGTCCATCTCAGTGTTCCATTAGGGTGGAATCTCCAAAATATCTCTTGTTTCCCACCAAAAGGCCTAATCAATATAATCCTAGGCTCCATGAGGTTAGATGACCCTCCCCAATGTTCTATTGGGTGGTGAATCCAAGATTCCTCTGGTTTTCCCAAAATGGATACTTATGCGCTGTGCAATCCTAGGTTCCACGAGGTTAGACGACCCTTCCCAATGTTCTATTGGGTGGTGACTCTAAGATTTCTCTGGTTTACCCAAAATGGATATGTACGCGCCGTCTTAGGTTCGTTGAGGCTAGACGATCCTTCCCAATGTTGTATTGGGTGGCGACTCCAAGACACCTCCTTGTTGCCCAATATAGACGCACTTATAAATACCTTACAAGTTTTTAATGAACCTCCACCTGATTGCCTTAAAAGCGAGCTTTCGGGGCGCCTCGGGGTTCAACGCGTATCACAGTGGCTACTCCACTAGGGAGAACTAAACTCGAAACTTCAACTCGAAAGTACCTTGGTTAAAAATTACAATTGAGTTTTAATTTAAAAATTTCATCCTTTTTTGAAATTGCATTGCATCATGCTAGAGCCTTAGATCTATGCTAGTTTGGTCCCTCTACCAGCCCCTGTGCGTTCCCGAAGCACGACCCTACGTTCACTCAATGTAGGGAAGTATTAAGGATAATCACCAGCCCAAGCCTCGTACCATCATGGTATATTGAATGGAGACCCGATTGGTCGTTATGCTCGTGATAAGCTAGACCCGTCTGCAGGGACCATGCTTGGGTAGCCCTAAAGTAACATCACCTTGACCAAAGCTCATGTAATGTAAATAGTTACTTCCCTTAAGTTGTATGAACCTTAATACTATGCATGCTATGTGGATCATTATGTATTAGACAAACCCAGATAATTTGATTTGGTCACCTAATCAAAGGCTTTCATGCCCCGATAGGCCCATGTCAACTCATTCGGACTGCCTAAATACATGATGGTCAAAACCTATGCGTATGCACATTAGCTAAGAGAGGTTATGCTGCCGGTTTTCCACTGAGCACCATGCGCGTCCATCGGGTTCCCTGTTGACCCATGGGCCAAGCCCACCAAGGAAAGAGACTATAACCTCGTGTGCGGGAGTAACAAGGTTGGAAGGACCTACGTGCTTGCATGTTGGTTTGTAAATGTTGCATAGCACGATCATGCATTTTAGCACATTCTTGCATCATCCTGACCTTTTATGTTTTTCAGCCATCATAGATCTGCCTAGGTGGACAAGAGGTTCTCAAGGGCGACTACGCAGAAATCCGTTCTTCGAATTACCAGAGAGGGTGGAGTATCTGGATACTTCTTTGAAAACTAGTTATGCTACTTCAGCTTAGTTTTCCTTACCCGAAAAAATGGCAAACTCACTAAGAGGGGCAGATGCCACAAGGGCTTTGATAGCAGATGAAGTGGGCCGAAGGTTAGAAGAGTTCGAGAACCGAATAATGGCCATGATAGCCACGATGGGTCAACCAGCGGCCCCACAAAACCCACCACCTCCTCCTATGAGGAATAATGAAAGGGAGGAGGTTAAAGAAAACCAGCAGGAGGAAATTCACCTACCATCTATAACCCTAAGGGTTACCACAATGGGGGCACAGAGGAGAAGGCCAGCCCCAAGGCTAGATGACGAGTGGGAAGATGAAGAATGTGAGGAGCGCATGTCTGAGAAAGGGAAAGCCCCTCAAACTGAAGAGGCCATCTGGAAGAAGATGGAAGAAATATTTGAAGCAATGGCGAAGATGCTGATAAGGGGTCGAGGAATAAACCCCGAAGAAAAAGATTTAGAGGGGGAAGATCTGATCCCAATGAATTTTAAGATGCCAGATGTTCCGAAGTTTAACGGCACTTCCGATCCCACCGCACACATAAAGCAGTACTCCTTGGTGATGAAGGGTACCACTTTGACGAAAAGGCAGAAAATCGAATACTTTTGCTTAAGTTCGACTGGCCTAGCATTGGATTGGTACCACATCCTTGACCGCAGAACTAAGGAGGACTGGGATTTATTGACGGAGGAGTTTTTGAGACAATACGACTGCAGTACGAGGATGGAAGTGACCTTAAAGGACCTGGAGCTGCTATAGCAGAAGGGAGGCGAGTCCTTCCACGAGTATCTAACCCGGTGGAGGAATCGGGTGATGGAAATGAAGAGAAAACCGGATACTCAGGATCAAATACGATTATTCATTAAAAATGCGAGCCCGTAATTGAGAGAAGGATTAAGGATGAAAGGACTGAGAGACTGGGAATCTCTGAAGGATATCGCCATTGAAGCTGAAGGAGAATACCTTGCTAGGAGAGCAGGTAGTGAGAGCTACTCCAAGAAAGGTAGTAGTAGCTAGGGGCAAGTAGACCCACAGGTTCCGCTAGTGGCACGAGGAAGACTGCAGAAGTATCAACTACTAATGCCACCCCGAGGCATTTTTCCAACCTTGGAAGGTCTTTGTTATGGGTTTTGAGAAGGCTGATGAAAGGAGGCAAGCTGCATCCTTTGCCACCCAGACCCGCTAGAACTCAGGGCATGCCAGGGCATAAGGATGATGAGTATTGTGCATATCATTAGCACACTGGGCATAAGACTGATAACTGCAAGGCTTTGAGGCACGCAATTCAAGATCTAATTAACTCGAATTAGATCACAGATCCAGAGAAGAGAGGGGGTCAGAAGAAAGCAGGGTACAACAATTTGCCCCCGCCAGTGAATATGATCGGGTCAAGTTTGCCCGAGGAGTTTGTGTTAAAGGAATTGTACGGCAACGATGTCCACACTGCTGTCATGAACCTCCATGAGGGGAGTGAAGAAGGGCTTCCAACTGCAGTGATCGATTGCTGGTCCACTGATGATAGTGGAACTGAAAACTATGATTCTGAAGAATTTCTTGACCCGTGGGGTTCGGAGGAGGAAGGACAGGAAGAAAAGAAGAATAAAGTAGGAGCTGTGACCCGGAGTGGAAGGGCAGCTCCAGAAGTCGAGAAGCCCCAGGGGCCGGTTGAGGGCGAAAAATGAAAAGAGCCGGAAGAAGATCAAATTGTTAAACAGCTGAAAAAGATGCCAGCTCAGATTTCAATGTGGGATCTCTTGAGATAGTCGCTGTGACGCGCGCCGGAACCCGACAAACCCAGCAAGGGCCCTCGCTTTGAATCCGCTTTAGGATTCGAGGTATGAAGGTTCGCGTCTTTTGATCATGGGCGCCATGAGACATCAACGGTGTATCCCTCCCAATAGAACATTGGGGAGAATAACCTAGCCTATTGACGCCTAAAGGCACCTTTGAGGTATTTGGAGTCGCCACCCAATTTGCAAGAAATTGGGAAAGGGTTTCTCACCTCTAACGGTCTAAACCAGAGATATGGTGTCCGGAACTTCCCTCTTATTTATGCTTTGATTAATTATAAATGGGTTTTTAAATTCTTAAAATTATATCTCTCATCTCACACGAGAGATGCATTAAAAGTAAAAGCGCATTTTCAAGCACGTAAAGGAAGTAAATAAAAGCGATAAAGCAATAAATAGAGAAAGCGATAAATGAAAGCGGTAAACACGCAAGCACACAATTACAAAAGAAATAGGGGCAGAATACAACCCCAATAAGAGGAGGTTAAAGATGTAGGTGGGACGGAATACAATCCCCAAAAGATAAATAAAGTTGCCCCAAAATTAATTACAAGGGCCCAAATAAAAATGAACTTGAATTTAAAACACTCACTCAAGATTAAAATAAAAGAACATACATAAATCGGGACATTATTTTAGGAACATTGGTTCCTTCGCACTTGTTCGAAATTTAGGAACATTGGTTCCTTCGTATTAATTTGAAGAAGGTTCGAAAAGTCATTTTGATTATTTGAATTGGAAAACCGGGATGAGTGATCCCATTTTTGTAGTAAAGTTGACTCTTCGTTTTAATTGTGATGTTTTTATTGTTGGGCTAAAATAAGGGACATTGGTCCCGATTTTATTAGTGAAAATTCCAATTTAGTTATAGAAATATTTTTGTGATTTTTTATCGCACGCGTGCACGAATAAAAACATATATATTTACAAATAAGCACATAACATGTAAAGAGGAATTAAAAGGATCTCACCAAACCGGAGTGATCGTCTACGTGTCGCGACCCATCCGGGGTGTCGCGGGGACGCCCAAATAACCCGATTCAAGTTAAACTCATACAAAAATTAACATCGAAAATATTAGCAAATATTCTAAAAATTAATCAAATGAAGACGAGATAATAACAATAATAAAAATTATGACGATGGTAACAACAATGAAATAATGGTAATAATGATAATAATAATAAGAATAATAATGATGGATAATGATAATAAATAATAGTGAATATAATATAAAGAAATACGATAGTAATAATAATAAATATAATGATAATGATAATCATAATAATAATGACAATGTATCAATAAATAAGATGATTAATAGGTATAATAGTCATAATAAAACCATATGATAACAATAATAATAAAATAATACGGAATATTAAATGATAATAATGCTAACTAATTAATTAATTAATAATAATAATAATAATAATAATAATAATAATAATAATAATAGTAATAATAATAATAAAAGACCCCAAATGCATTAAACATGACATGAACTCATTAATGAACATAAACACAATAAAAATAATAATGGTAGCAAAATATCAAATTGACGCAAGCAAATAATGTATTAATGGTGATATTAACTCATTAAGATGCTAAAAGTACACAATATACATGATAATAATAGCAAAAAATAATATTAACAATAATAAATACTATACAAAAAATAAATGAGGATGGGTTCAAGAATGTTTACCCTCAGAATTTTTAGATTGGGGAAACGGTGTCCCGATCGATTTTCCTTGTCGGATTTGTGATGATAAACACTTGAAGAAAATGTAGAAATTAATATTTTGAAATAAAATCAGGAAAATATTTTGATGAAAATATTTTGGTGGGTGATTTGAGCAAAAGGAAATTAATTTTCCAAGCTCAAATCACTCAATAAAATGGATGGTGTATTTTTTTTGAAGATCAAATCAAGATTAAAACTTGAGAAAGAAGGGAAAAAGAAAGCCAAAGAGCTAGTTGCTGGAAAAAATTGAGAGAGAAAAGCTTGGATATTAGTTGCCGTCCTCCTAAAAATTGAGGGCAAATTCCTCATTTAAGCTTGTCTTGGCCAAAAATGGCAAGGGACAAAAGAGACTTTATTTTTAGTTAATCCAAAATAGCATAAAATGGTGAAACATCGGAAATGTCAGACTGAAAAAAAAACAGACTGAAAAAAACAGCGAAAAAAAATGGACAGGCGAAGACCAGGTCGCGCGGAGAGGGCAAGGGCGCGCGCGGCAGCAGCCTGCTGCGCGCGTGGTGCCCCCGCACCGCGCGCGGCAGGCAGCTGCCTCGCGCGCAGGGGGGGCGCGCGGCGCCCCCCGCCTCGCGCGCAGGGGGCCTGCGCGCGAGGCGCCTGCCTTGCGCGCAGGCGCCCCAGCCTGCCGCGCTGGGGCAGGCAGCCCCGCGCTGCCGCAGGCGGCCTTCGCGACTCTTTTTATTTTTTAAATCTAGACACAAAATTAATATATTTTTTTTACTCCATTTTAATTTTAATTTCCCAAAAAAATATATTTTTAATTATTTTCCGAAAAACACATCTTTGACAAGGGAACGATCGATTCTCACATTTCTTGCCGAAAATCGGTCTTCTATTTCATCATCGGGTAATTCTGATCTTGGACCGCCTCGGGACCCGGTGTCTACAGTCGCCATCACATAGACAGAAGGTAGTAGAGGCTTTGTGCGAGGTAACTGTTGCCACAACCATCTTGCCTACGGAACTTTTAGATGTAGTGAAAGGAGGATCAAGAGAAAACATTATTTTCACCAGCGCTGATTTACCGGCAGAAGGCCGGAACCATAATTGCCCTTTGTATATAAGGGCACAGATTAACCAAAAGCACACAGCCTGTGTAATGGTAGATGATAGCTCTTCGATAAATGTATGCCCACAGGTGGCAATGGCAGCTTTTGGGGTGACAGAGGATATGTTAGCCAAGTCTGATCTCACCATCACGGTATATGACAACTCGCGTAGACATGCTTCGGGGACATTCATGACAGTAGTGAAGATGGGACCAGTACAATCAGAAGTGGAGTTTGTGGTACTGCCTATACTTGCCAATTTCTCAGCTCTTCTAGGCAGACTGTGGTTTCATAAGTTAGGAGGAGTCCCCTCTACGCTTCACCAGATGGTAAAGATACCTCATGAAGGCCAGATTATGACCATAAGGGCTGCACGGGAGAATCAGGTTTCAATACTGAAGATCGCTAGGCAGCCATTTAGTCGGTTTCATGTTGCCATGATAGGCGAGGAAGAGCAGAAGGAAGAAAGCCCCCAGGTGCTAAATATGATGAAGAGGATGTCATTCCTCCCTGGCGCAGGACTGGATAAGAATTCTCAGGGGATGCCAACAGCCGTTACTACCAAGGGTCAAAAGGACAAAAGGGGTCTAGGATACACAGGTGTTGAAGAGAGGGGTGAGAAGCCAGAGATGGAAATTCCTCACATCCGGAAGACTTTTGTGCCAGGAACCGCAGCATGTGCCTATACAGGGGAAGCTAAACCACAATGGGTGGATGGAAGAGTTGTACCAGGGTTCGAGGTCTTCAATGATGTCTATGATTGTGACATTAGATTGGTCAAGTCAACAGAGGGCTTTTGGGATGAGGAAATCATGACCAGTAGGACAGTTTGGGACCGTGAGATGCATGAAGAAGTGATCACTGAGAAGATAGTAACCACCTAGCTGAAGGGGAAAGCAAAGGTAGAGGAAGCCATACAGAAGGTGACTGAAGAGCATCCAAAGTGCCAAAGTGACGCAGGACTATCAACCACGGTAGATGCGCCAGCAGAGGAGGAGGAAGAAGATAGTTTAGATATTGTTTTTGCTCCAGAACTTTTCAATGATGTTAATAACAATTTCAATCTTATTAATAAATTGAATGATTTTGCTTACTTGTGTGATGTTTACGATGATTTCACTATGCATGATCGTGATCATTATCCATCCATATTTGACATTGATTCAGCTGATGCTACTTCGTTTAATCTTGGAACCACAGAAAACCCAAAAGAAATTTTAATAGCATCAAATATAACTCCTGAAGAGCGAGAAAAATTTGAGAGAATCTTAAGAAAATATGAAAAAGTCTTTGCCTGGACCTACGAAGATATGCCAGGAATTGATCGAGAAGTCGCAGAGCACGCTATTCTTACATATCCAGACCATAAGCCTGTTAAACAGAAACTAAGAAGGCTTAGGCCGGAATGGGCAAATAAGGTGAAGGAGGAAATTCGCCAGCAAATCAAAGCCAAATTTTTAGTTGAGGTGCAATATCCAACTTGGTTGGCCAATGTTGTCCCCGTAGCCAAAAAGAATGGCAAGGTAAGGGTATGTGTAAATTACCGAGACTTGAATAAGGCTTGTCCGAAAGATGATTTTCCATTGCCCCATATAGATGTGTTGATAGACAGCACCGTTGCTTGCGAGATGTATAGCTTTGGAGATGGTTATGCGGGCTACAATCAAATTCTCAATAAAATAATTGACCAAATTAAGACGGCTTTCATCACGGAATGGGGACATATGCTTATCGGGTGATGCCTTTTGGCCTAAAAAATGCAGGAACCACTTACCAGAGGATGGCGACAAAAATCCTAAACGACTTGATCCATAAAGAAGTGGAGGTATATGTGGATGACATGATGATCAAGTCGGCCACTAGAGAAGGTCATTTTGAAGCCCTAGAAAAGTTCTTCCAGAGGATAAATAAATACAATCTGCGATTGAATCCTAAGAAGTGTATCTTTGGTGTCACCTCAGGGAAGCTCCTAGGACACGTAGTTAGCCAGAGGGGCATTGAGATTGACCCAGACAAGGTCAAAGCCATCAGAGAAATGCCAGTGCCTCAGAAGGAAAAAGATGTAAGGAGTTTCTTGTGTAGATTACAGTATGTCAGCAGATTCATTGCCAAGTTAACCTCGATTTGTGAGCCGATCTTCAAGCTCCTCAAAAAGAATCAACCTGTGGTATGGAACGAAGATTGTCAGAGAGCTTTCGATACTATCAGAGAATACTTGATGAACCCGTCGGTGTTAAGACTGCCGCAGCCATGTAAGCCCCTGATTCTGTATTTAACTATAGAAGATAGTTCTGTAGGCGCCATGATGGCCCAGGAGGACGAATTCGGAGTGGAATTTGCTATTTACTACCTTAGTAAGAAGTTTTTAGCTTATGAGGTTAAGTATACAGAGGTAGAAAAGATCTGTCTTGCGGTAATTTGGGCCTCTAAGAAGTTGTGGCACTACTTTCACTCCTATAAGGTACGGGCAATAGCAAAGAAAAACCCTTTGAGATACTTACAGGAAGCTCCATCTTTACTTGGAAAGATGTGCAGACGGTTGTTGTTACTACAAGAGTTTGATGTGGAGTACGTTACTCAAAAGACTATCAAAGGGCGCGCAGTGGCAGAATTTCTAGAGAACACCCAATTCAAGGATACTCATACGAGTTCAACTTTTCGGATGAGGATGTAGCAGCTATAGCAGTTCAGGGTTGGCAGTTGCACTTTGATGGAGCCGTGAACATCAAGGGGGCGGGAGTAGGAGTTATTCTGACAACCCCGGATTATGAGAAGCTTCCCTTGGCAAAGAAGTTGAGATTCAGGGCCATTAACAATGAGGCCGAGTATGAAGCATGTACTTTTGGGATGGAAGCGTTAATAGCCTTAGGTGCAAAGAACGTGGAAGTATTCGGAGATTCATCCCTGGTGATTAACCAAATTCGAGGCGAATGGACCGTTAAAGAAGAAAGGCTAATGTCGTACATCAAGTACTTAAGAGACTTGAGCGGTCAGTTTGAAGTGTGTACTTTTCATTTTGTTCCAAGGGACGAAAATCAGTTGGCCAATGCGCTCGCCACTTTGGTATCAATGTGGGACAATCTAGAAGGGGTAGTTATGAGACCGGTTTTGATTTCTAGCTCTGAGAGACCTAGCTTCGAATCCAAGTCAGTAATGGAAATAGAAGTAGCAGATGGGAAGCCGTGGTATCACGATATTATGCACTACCTAGAAAATGCAACCTTTCTCGACGAAGCTACAGAAAAAGATCAGAGGATGATTCGCAAGTTATCTATTCAGTTCATCTAGATAGACGGGATGTTGTACAAACAACAGGCTGATGGCATCCATTTGAGATGTTTGGATGAAAAAGATGCCACGAAGGTAATGGAAGAAACGCACGCCGGTGTATGCGGAGCCCATATGAACGGGCTAACATTAGCCAAAAAGATTATGAGACAAGGGTTTTTCTGGCTTACCACGGATAATGATTGCTCGAAGTATGTAAAGCAGTGTTAGTTATGCCAACAGTATGCAGATTTAAGGCACTTGCCTGTTTCAGAATTGCATAATTTGACGTCGCCTTGGCCGTTCGCAGCTTGTGGGATTGACATTATTGGAGAGATACGCCCCACGGCCTCCAATGGGCATAGATATATCATTGTCGCCATCGACTACTTTACCAAGTGGGTAGAAGCTGAGTCCTTCAAGAAAGTTGATGCTCGGGAGATGGCAAAATTCATCGAGACAAATTTGATACGTAGATATGGCCTTCCACACGTTGTGGTATCTGATAGTGGGGTCCAGTTCATGGCCGAAACGAAGAAATTACTTCAGAAATATGGTATTGAGCACCACAAGTCTTCTCCGTATCGCCCACAAGTCAACGGGGCGGTCGAAGCCGCCAACAAGAATGTCAAGAGGATCCTGGCTAAGATGGTCCAGAATTATAAAGATTGGGCGAAAAAGTTGCCTTTCTCACTCTGGGGTTACAGGACGACCATCAGAACTTCGACAGGAGCCACTCCATATTCCCTGGTCTACGGGATGGAGGCAGTATTGCCAATCGAGGTTGAACTCAAGTCACTGAGGGTGATAATGGAAGCAGAGATTCCAGAAGCTGAATGGGCACAGTAGCGGCTGCAACACTTGAACATGTTGGATGAGAGCAGGCTAAAAGCCTACTATGATGCGCGCCGGACCCCGCGGCCGCCCCTCTGACCGCCCGCTTGAGGGCGATCGGGCAATTGAGGATCCGTTGGCAACTTGTAAAGATATTTACAAGTGCGTCTATTTTGGGCAACAAGGAGGTTTCATGGAGTCGCCACCCAATAAAACATTGGGAAAGTTTCTCTCACCTCGGAGAGCCTAAGACTGCACTTAGTATCCATTTTGGGCCAACCAAAGGGGTCTTGGAGGGTAAACCTCTCGCCCTAAGTAGCCTAGGATTAATGTCAGTGTCTCGTGACACAAGAGGTGTCTTGGAGGTCATAGTTCCAATGAGTGATCGGATAGACCTCTCGCCTCTTTGAGCCCAAAGACCAGAGCTGGGTTCAGGACTTCTCATCTATTTCTACCTTGATTATTTTATGATCAAATTTTAATTTTCATTAATTCGCTCTCTCTCCACACGATACAATCGAATCAAAGCGCATTTATTCACATTTGGAAAGTGGTAAATGAACAAGTTAAATAATGAAAGCGATAAATTATAATAACACAAGGAGCGGAATACAACTCCCTTTTATAAATGTGCGATACATACACGAATCGGGACATTGCTTATTTTGAGGACTTTGGTCCTCGCATGCATCATTATTAAAATGGATATTTTTATTGTGAGGATTTTATTGGATAAAGAATAGGACTTTGGGTCCTTGATTTTACGAAGAATTCAGTTTATTAAATATAAAACGTTTGGCCAATTTTACATTAGCGAGAGATACAACAATTTTGTCATATACAGGAGAAGTAATAAATAAATACATGAAATATAAAAAATAGGAAGATAGGGGAACTAAACCAGATGAACTTTCCAAATGCGTGAGAACTCCCTCAAGCTCCACCCAGTCCAATGAAACGGAAGCATATTCTCACAAAACAAGCCAAAGGGATGTTAAAATACAGAAAAAAAACTTATAAATAAACATAAAAATTTGAGAGAACAAAGAGGAGAAGAGAAGAAAAAGGTTAAAAATGTGGGACAGAACCCACCGACGGGCTATACTAAATGACCAATGCACGTCGGTTAAGGAGACCGATACAGCCCGTCGCTTACTCGAAGGAAGCCGTCTGTGGGGGTGACCGACGGGTTATGCTTAAAGGCGACCAACGAGAGTCAGTCACAGCAGATGACCCGTCGATCACCTCTGTCCCAAAAAACAGAAGCCTTTCAAAAATCAAAGAAATAAATTTTACACAATTTCAAGAAGAGTAGTAGCAAGAAATGAAAATAAGGGCAAAAGCAAAGATAATATCGAAAATAAAGGTAGGAATGGGACAGAAAAGGATCCAGAATATTTACCCTCAGAACAACCTTTTGGTTGGATTCCTTGTTGTTGTATGGCTTCCCGCACGCTTCACGAGAAAATAAGATAAAAATCAAGAATGAGGGAAATAGGTTGTTTCCTTCTTGATTTTTCTAAAAACTGAATTTTTGGAATCAAAATCTTAGGAAAACCAATTAAATTTAGCTCCTTTTAATGGTTTGATTCTTGAATCGATTAAATCTTTTTAGAAATGTGTTTGTCGGAAGAGAGAGAAAACACACGAGAATTTTGGCAGAGTTTTCCCTTTAGAAATTTTTCCAACCCCCTTTATGAGAAAATTCAAAGCTTTTATAAGCCAGGCACGACCGATGGTCGTCTGTGGTAGCGACGGGCATCGGAAGAATCCTACTGACACAAGGATTCATCCTACGACCCTGCCCTTTTGACCGACGGGTGTCAAAATAATCCTTCTGACACAAGGATACATCTGACGGCCCTGCCATTTTGACCGACGGGCATCGGAAGAATCCTTTTGACACAAGGATTCATCGGTCCTGCCATCTGTCCGACGGGCTGGCCTTCGACCGACGGGCTGGCCGTCCATCGAGGAAAACATACTTTTTTGGACTTTAAAACTCCCCGTTTTCCCCCTTCTGCCTACGAAAGGTAAAAAGACTCGTTTCTCGTGGAACATGGGATTAAAGCCTCCGAATCCAAACCGTTTATACAGGCTCGGATACGGATTTCATCATAGGGTAATCTCTGATCCGCACCGCTCTGGGACACGGTGCTTACAGTTGCCCCAAGTTTTGGGGAAACTAGTGCACAAGCGCCTAGACGAGCCAAAACTCAGAGAAAGGACAGAAGGAAGAAAGCGTACCTGTGGCGATTCTTACCTTCCGTGCCTTTTACCAGGTAGACCTCATCTCGGTCTGTTCGGCGGGTGAAGATATCCCCATCGGTCTTGTCTCGACCTGTAGGTGTTGGTGAGATGTAGCATTCTCTAGCCACTACCTCGATATGAAGAGCAGTGTTTCTCTAACCACAGCTTCCACTTCTGCTGGCCTCGTCTCGGCTTGCGCAGTGTTGAGGAGATGTAGCACTCTCTGACTACAAACTTGGTGTGAAGAGCATTGTTTCTCTAACTACAGCTTCTGTTGGTGAGAAGCGGTGTTCTCTAACCACAGTCTCGAGGTGAAGAGCAGTGTTTCTCTAACCGCAGCTTCGATTGTTGAGAAAGCGGTACTTTCTGACCACAAACTCGAGGTGAAGAGCGGTGTTTCTCTAACCGCAGCTTCAATTTTGTGAAGTTCCCTTGCTAACCCCCATCCGATCTGCAAGGTGCGTAGCACTCTCTGGCTGGCGCGTGAACTGTGAGATGTAGCACTCTCTGACTACAATCTCGGCGTGAAGAGCAGTGTTCTCTAACTGCAACTTCGATTGTGAAGTTCCCCTGCTAACCCCCATCCGATCTGTAAGGTGCGTAGCACTCTCTGACTACTGCGTGAACTGTGAGATAAGGTACTCTCTGACCGTAATCTTGATTTTGTAGAGGAGGAGACCTCGCTGGGTTCTCTTTTCCAAGAAGACATGAATCTTAGGCGCCCATGTTCGGACTTTTGATCGATGCTCGTGTTTGGATCAATGTTTCTCTGTAACTGTGTGATAAAAGGTTTTGTTAATTCATGTTTGAGTTATTATCTTTTAACATGTCTATGAATGGCATGGTTTTGTTTTATTTACCATGTTATGTTTCAGTTATATTCCTTTTTTCGTTTTATTAAGTTGTCATTTTTCCAATCTTGGCTATCTTTTGTTATTATTCTCCCTTTCGTTTGTTATGTCATCACCATTTTGGAATATGAGCAAATGTGAAAACATACACTTATCGGTAATATGAATGAATCTTAAATAAATGTATAAAACTGAAAACAAAAGTTTTTCACTAGAGATATCCACTTTTGTACACTGTATATACAAAGTGAAAATGTACAAAAATACAAAAAATGACTCCCTGAACATCAGAGGGGCGCGTAGTCGGAGGGCTCCTCATCGGGATCCTCATCATCCGAGATATGCACTGTCCCTGGCTGAGGTGGAGGTGGAGCTGTCTGTGTCGGAGGTAGAGGCTGAGCCGTGGAAGGTCCTGCCCCAGCGTCATGGGTCTGTCTAAACCTGATCTGAGCATAGCCATCCAAGAAGGGCTGGGTGCAAGTCCTCATGAACTACAACGTCTCTGAGACTGTGCCTCCTAACTTCTTGAATGCCTGGCTCATCTGAGTGGTCTGCTCGCCTGCGGTCCTCCTCATCTGATCTAGGCGCTGCTCCGTCTGCTCCCTAAACTCCCTCATGGTCTGGGATAAGGGAGGAAGGATGCCCTCTATCGCCTGGACCCGGGATCTCAGGGAGTCGAGTGACTCATCGATCATCTGTAAAGTCATATCAACTCTCTGGGACACCTGGTCCTGGGACGTCCTCAGATCATGAGTGACCTACTGTCTGAGCTCCCTCTGGCCCTGGGCAATCTGCTCTATCAGCCTCGCCTGCTCGTCTCTGAAGGTCTCCACGACCTGAGCCTGCTCTCGTACTGCGTGCTCAATAAAACCGACCTGCTCCTGGGCCAACCGCTCTATCATCCGGGACTACTCCTGAATAGCAGCTTGCTGATGGTCTAACCTCTTCTGCAGAGCTCTGTCTCTCTCATCCTATCATCGCTCGAAGGCTGCGAACATAGTAGTGAGGAGCTAGGAGAAATCAGGCTGTGCTGGCTCTGGCGGTGGGGCCGCGGAGGAAGAGGCCCCCTGGTCGCTCCGGAAGTATGGATGATACCTCTCGGGGGGCCTGAAGGTAGATCTCTACACGCTGGTGCTCGGTGACGGAGCAGGAGTCGGTACCCTGGATACCGGTGAAGAACAGAACAGCTCGTCCATGTTGAAGTCCACGTCAAAATCCAACGGAGTCTGGGGCGGCTCCTGCTCGGGCTGCGGCTAAGGAGGCTGAGGAGGGTGCTGCTCTGGCTCTGGCTGAGGATGCTGCTTCTCTGGCTGCTCTGGGTCTGGACCCAAGGGTGGAAGGGAGAAGATCCGCCTGGTCTCGTGGATAGATAGCAACCTGAAGGCCTCTGCCTACCCTGACAGCTGCGAAATCATCCCCATCTATACCGCTGTGGAGGCATCCACATGTATTCCCTCGTCCAAGGGTGCTCTCAGCCTATCCGGGGTGACTCCTAACCTTAAAAGCAAACGAGTGATGCCCCCCCTACTATCACCACGGGCGTCAACCCTCTACCAACTCTTATCAGGTTAGCCTAGATCTCATGGCTAACGTTGAGGCGCTGGCCTGCCAGCATGGCCCAGAGGCTCTAAATCTCGGCTGCGTTAAGCGACCCTGGATTACCAGCTCGACCGAGGTACGAACTGGATAGCACTCTGTGCAGGTAACGGAGTACCTGAGACACCAGTACGGTGCTCTTCGCTGGATCGTGGTCATACAACACTCTTGGTAAGGCAATGGCCACCCAGTGGGCGCGTCTCACCGCTCGCCATGGGATCTCGACCCCCTCCTCTCTGGGAAGCCCCATGGCCTCTGCGAACCTCTGCCTGGTGACGCTGAAATGCTGGCCGTCGAACAAGAACTGTACCACCCTCGGCTCTGTATCTGATCTCTGAAAATCGCCGTATCGCAGGGTTGCTAGCACCTGTCGGGTAGCCTCAGGGAAGGTCTGGAAAGCAGGCTCAAGGAACTTGATCCATCCGGCGCCCTCGATAAGCATGTCGACCTCCGGGGCCATCCCTAGGGCCTCTAGGAACGGCCGAGATACAAAGCGGCTAGCCCGGATCTCCACCTGAGCCAGCGCTCTGCATCTCTTGGCTGACTCGCCATCTATCCAGCCTGGAACCTCGACCTCGGGCTGGACCTGTGGTGCTCTGCATCTAGGAGGCATCCTGCAAAAGAAGTGTTAGATAACGAAAATTTGACGAAACAGGCATTTTTAGGCTCGTTCTTGAGGTGAAAGCCCATTGGGGCCTCACCCGGGCGATAGCGGCCCGAGTACGAGGTGAAACAGATAATAATAAGATAAAAAAAAATGGGTGGCACCCCGTCAAGGGATGTTGCCCAGCATGCTTTGCACATATTAAAAGCAGAAAAACATGCAATTGGCATAAAAGGAATTAAAGATTAATAAAAATGGGCAGCACCCCGGCAAGGGTGTACCCCACTTTCGCGTAGAAAAATATATTTTGAAAGCGAATGAAAATGGGCTTTTTTAGACCCCAACACATGCATTATACACAAAAATAATCAATTTTAGAATAAAAAAAGAAAATTTGGGCAGCACCCCGGTAATGGTGTGCCCAACCTCCTGCATAAAAAAAAAGGCATCAAAACAGGCCTCAGGCCTCAACAACAATTTATATAAATGGGACGCACCCCAGCAAGGGTGTGCCCCCAACAACACAATATATGCGCTAGAAAGCTTATTTCTAAGGGGACAAAGGCATAGTAAAGTCCGATTTCAATGTGATCATGCAAAGACTCAGATTAATTGCACTAAAAAATTACAAGAAAAATGGGTAGCTTTCTCCCTAGATATTCAAGGCATCTAAACCATACTAATCATTTTTAAGGCTAAAAGAAGAAGAAATAAAGAAGAAATAAATTAAATTAAAAGGTAAAGTAGTTATTTTACTTACTTGCAGTCGCGAAAAGTGTAGAAAAACTGAAGAAAAATGAGCGTCCGAGCGTCCGGCGAGTGAAGAACGCGAAAAGATAAAAAAAATTGCAAGAAAAAGGAGAAGAAATACTTGAAAAAGCAGAAAAAACACAAAAAAAAACTATTTTGAGAGGGAAAGTGAAAGTGACAGCAGCCCCTGGTCCGTCCGTCACTCGCCCTTATATAGAGTTCCGTGACCGATGGGCTGGGCGTGTCTAGGAGCGACCGACGGGCTGTCCGTCTGTCGTTCCCCATTCCCCAATTAATGTGCATTTAATGCTCGTGATTAATGCTATGCTGACGTATGCATCTGCCAGGTGGATTCTTTTCGACGGGCAGGCCGTCTCTTTTGAGAGACGGGTAGGTCGTCGGTGGCGCTTCTCTATAAATTCTTCCAAAAATGTTTCTTTTTTGTGTCTCTTCATTTTCCCAACATCTTGAGCCCCTCATTCTTCTCAAAATGTCTTCCTCTCCTCTCCAAAGAATGCACCGCATCCTAGATGACAAGTACACTTGTGAAAAAGGCGCCTGTCTTCCCTGTCTGGGCTAAAATGTCTGCGTCGGGTAAAGGTTGACCATAACCTTCTTCTGGCGGCAACTCATTTCTGGAACCCCCGGTTTCACGTCTTCCAGTTCACTTATCAGGAGTTGTGCCCCTTGCCTGAGGAGTTAGCTGCCATTCTTGGAGCCTGGTACCCCCCTAACGTTCTACCTTGCGTCCCCCACTGCGGTCTACTCCAGACTCGGGATATTGCTATGGCTATCGGCATACCCCCTTCTGATGCCGTCTGGCTGGTTTCTCTGGGCTCTTCCTTTACTTTGGAGCCAGTGATCGAGGCTCTAGATCGGTTCACTAATGTCCCCACTTACTGGGTAAGCATCATATTTATGTTTTGCATGACGAACTTTCTCACTGTTGTTCCAGTGGGTTTGACAGGCGACCCTCGCCTGTTCGGGATTCTGAGCGACTTCCATCGGGGATCATCACCCTTCCCACTCATTCTGGCTAAAACTATCCTGGGCTTGGACTCTGTGAGCTCTGCATCCACCACTACTTTCACCGGCAGCCCCTTATTGCTCCAGGTAAGTCAATATTTTAAAGGTAGTGCGTCCCTTATGGATTTTCACACTAGCTTTTCTTAGCGGGAGGTGCGTCCTTTCGGATTTTCACACAACCCTTTGCCTTACTTTTGCCTGAAGTAAACCCTACTTACTCCAGTGGCTTCATTTTTTTTTAGATCTGGTTGCAAGAGAAACTGAGGATGCTGTCTGAGCCACCTCCTCGGATCATTCCACTGTACTCGCTGAGTCATTTCCTTCCGCGTTAATGACTGTATGAGTGTGCCACTGTTGGGGAAGGCATTACCAGATTTGGAGAACTGTCAGATGACGACATCAGTTTCACGTCTGCCTGGCTCCCACTGTCTTATGTGGTCATTGATGGGCCATCGGGGTGTGTTCCCCTCTGTGGGCTTCGTCAAGCCACTTTTTGCATCATTTCTCGATGTGCACGTCAGCTTGGGATGACCCAGGATGTGGTGAGGGTTCCCTATTCTTTTCGGGGAGGAGCTCTTTCGGCTGCCTTCGTCTCAAGGTATCATGAGCTGTGGAGCAAATTACCAGTGAAAACTGTTATCCAGAGGTTCGGCGATCATTCTGTGGCTTCAACTAGCGAATACAAGAAATGGGTCCTTAGCCCAGCATCTGACAATAGGACACGAGGGCTCAAGCATCTGGTTGGCGAGAGCAGTGGCAGGACTTAGCTTAACTTGCATATGTATTTCTTTTGGTGTTACATTTCTTTTTAATGCAGAACTAGAAAATGACAAAAATGAAAAGAATAATATTTGTTCTATTTCACGAAATTGTGTACATTTCCATGTAATTTCAGCATACATGATCAATTTTGACATTAACTCGACTGTGTACGCCCTATTAATACATGAAACCAAATTTTAACAGCATCAACTCCTATTACCAATCGGCCCTCTCGGGTTTTCACGATTGGACATTTTCTCTCGTGCCTCTTATTTTTGCATAGGATGCCTTTTTTTGGTTTTCACCCTGTCGAGGCGCCCAATTTTAGCACGGCCGCCTTTTTCGGTTTTCAACCTGTAGGGCATTTTATTCTCTTCTTTTTATTTTTGGTCTTTAGCCATGGAACCTTTTGAGTCTATCGACATGTCCCAACAGTTTCCCTGAAGTTACTCCGAATATACACTTCTTGGGGTTAAGTCACAGACTGTACTTATCAATCCTAGTGAAGAACTTCTCTAGAGCTTCAAAATGGCCCTCTCGGGTGGCTGACTTGACCATCATGTCATCGATATACACCTCCACCTCCTTGTGGATCAGGTCGCTTAGAATCTTAGTTGCCATCCTCTGGTACGTGGCCCCTACTTTTTTCAGGCCAAAAGGCATAACTCGGTAGGCGTAGGTCCCCCACTCTGTGATGAAAGCAGTCTTAACCCGGTCAGCTATCTTGTTTAGGATCTGGTTGTAACCCACATAACCATCCCCAAAGCTGTACATCGTGCAGTTGGCGGCACTGTCTATCAACACGTCAATGTACGGTAGTGGAAAATCATCTTTAGGGCAGGTCTTGTTCAGGTCTCGATAATCCACACATACCCTGACCTTCCCATTTTTCTTTGCTACAGGGACTACATTCGCCAACCATGTAGGATACTGCACTTCAACAAGGAACTTGGCCTTAATCGGCTGCCGAATCTCCTCTTTGACCTTGTCTGCCCATTGTGGCCTGAGTCTTCTCAACTTCTGTTTTACAGGCTTATAGTCTGGATAAGTCGGGATAGCATGTTCCGCTACGTTCCGATCGATCCCTGGCATGTCTTCATAGGTCCAGGCAAAGACTTTTTCATATTTTCTTATTATTCTCTCAAATTTTTCTCTCTCATCAGGAGTTATATTTGATGCTATTAGAATTTCTTTCGGATTTTTCGAGGTTCCAAGATTAAAAGACGTTGTATCAGTGGAATCAATATCAAAAATTGATGGAATATGATAATGTTCATGCATGTTGAAATCATTGGAAACATCGCACAAGTAAGAGAAATCATTTGCCTTATTGATAATATTATAATTGTCATTTACATCATAAAAAAGTTCTGGAATAAAAAGACAATCTAAGCTAGAATCTTCTTCTACCTCCCTAGAGGTTGATGCTGCTGTAGCTCGCTCATCGGCTTCTTGATTCAGCAGAGGCCCTTCAGGTATATCTGAGGAAATCTTCAAATCCCCAATTTTTAATTCTAGATCTACCATCTTTTCTTTCCCTTTCAGCCTGGCTGCTAACATCTGTTCTGTGACTACCTCTTCGAGCTCACCTCTGTCCTAAGCAATGCACTGAGTCACGACCTCTTCATCCCAGAAGTTCGCAATGGTCTTGATAACCCCGACATCCCAGTCAAATACATCGTTGAAGATTTCAAATCCGGGGACAATCCTCCCATTCACCCACTGTGGCTCATCTTCACCAGTATAGGCGCATACTGAGGATGCGGGCATAAAGCTTTCTGAGATAGGAGGGATCTTTTTTGCCATCTTCTTCTTGCCAAAACCGCCTCTGTACCCCAGACCCCTTCCGGTTCTTCTGACCTCGAGTGGTGATCGCAGTCTGCAACCCTTGAGAGTTTCTACCCAAACCAGCCCCAGGGAGATAGTGCATCTTTTTCATCATGTTAACCACTGTTGGGTTATCCACTGGTCCGTGCTCTTCTCCTATCATTGACACGTGGAAGCCACTAAATGGCTGATTAGCAATTTCAAGAGCTGACACCTGATTCTCCCTGGCCGCCTTAATAGTTACCACCTCCCTTCATGTGGGAACTTTATCATTTGATGCAGCGTGGATGGTACTCCTCCTAGTCTGTGAAACTAAGGCCTCCCAAGTAGGGCTGAGAAATTAGCTGGAATGGGCAATACCACAAACTCTACCTCTACCTCAATGGGTCCCTTTTTACCTGGGTCTTGAACGTTCCCGAGGCTTGTCTTCTTGAATTATCATAGGCTGTGATCATTAAATCTGATCCACTGAGCATATCCTCACTCAATCCAAAAGCCTGAAGAGCTATCAGAGGGCAAACATTGATAGAATATCCATCATCTACCATAACGCAAGCGGTGTACTTATCGTTAATCTGTGCTTTGATGTACAGGGATCGGTTATGATTGCAGCCTTCGACTAGCAAGTCGGCATCGAAAAAAACCAATCTCTCCCCCGATTCTCCTTTAACTAGACCCAGAAGTTCTGATGGGGAAATTGTGGTGGCAACAGTAGACTCAGTCAAGGCCTCTACCACTTTCTGCCTGTGAGAAGGGGACTGTCTTAAGATATCCCAGATGGATATCTGAGCCGCGGTCTTCTTCAACTGCTTGACAATCTGGTTCTCCTCCGGCTCTTTTTTCGTCGATGGCTGCGCTGGCTCCGGTACCCTTGTAATCTCAGGGACCACTCTCCCACTTCTTGTCACAGCCCCTACCTCTTCTTCATCCTCATCAGATCTCCACAAATCAGAGTTCGCCTCTCCTTCCTCTTCGGCCTCTTCACCGCTCTCACTGCTCGACGAACAATCAATGGTTGATACAATTACTCTACCTTCTCTATCCTCAGAACAAACAACAGCAATATCTCTGCTCCCATATAAGTCCTGCAGTACGTACCACTCTGGCAAGCTGGATCCGATCATAAAAACTGGTGGCGGCACGGCATTGTAACTAGGCTTCTTCTTGTCTTCCCTCTTCTCAGGATCAGAAATCTGCTTGTCATCAATCAGATCTTGAATAGAGTGTCTCAGCGCCTTACACTTGTCCATTAGATGGCCTGTGTGCTGATGAAATGCACAGTATCCATTGTCCTTGTGGCCTGGCTTCCCTTGCATCATAGCAGGCCTAGGAGCCAAAGGTTGCAACTTTCCTTCCTTCATTAAGCACCTCAAAACCCAAGACAATGGTCTTCCTAAGTTCGAAAACTTCCTTGGGGTAGTTGCGTCAGTAGCGAACACTTCAACCGTTCTTCTGGTGCTACCACTGGGACCGGCTGACCTATTTGTCCCTTGACTGGTATTAGCTCTCTTTGCAAAACTATCATTGCTAGCTTTCTGGGCAAAGAATTCTCCCTCTGCCTCAATGGCTATGTCTTTCAGAGACTCCCAATCCTTCAGTCCTTTCATCTTCAGAACCTCCTTCAAATACGGGCTTGCATTCTTGATAAATAGGCGGATCTGGTCTTGGGTGTCTGGCTTTCTTCGCATTTCCATTACCCTGTTCCGCCAGCGGGTGAGATAGTCGTGAAAAGATTCCCCGGCCTTCTACTGGAGCAATTCAAGGTCCTTAAGAGTCACCTCCATCCTGGTGTTGCAATCGTATTGCCTCAAGAACTCCTCTGTGAGTAGATCCCAATCTTCCTTAGTTCGACGATCGAGGCTATGATACCAATCAATGGCAGGGCCAGTCAGACTCAAACAAAAGTACTCCACCTTCTGCCTCTTAGACAAAGTGGTCCCTTTCATGACCAGAGAGTACTGCTTCACATGGGCAGTCGGGTCAGAGGTACCATCAAATTTTGGCACATCAGGCATCTTGAAATTGTAAGGAATCGGGTATTGTCCCTCCAATTCTTTGTCCTCCGGGTTCATCCCCTGACCTCTACTTAGCATACGGGCCATGGCTTCAAACCTCTCTTCCATCTTCTTTAGAATGAACTCATCAGTTTGGGGAGCCTTCCCTCTCTCAGACACAACACTCATTTTGTCGTCTTCGTCATCCCTGTCATCATCTATCCTCAGCGCTGGTCTTCTCCTCTGACCTCCCGAAGCTACTGACCTCAGCTCTATTGGTGGCGGCCGAATAGGCTCTTCTTGTCTCTCAGCTCTTTCCTCTTCTCGCTCATCTTATCTCATGGGAGGAGCAGGTGGTGGATTCTGCGGAGCATTCTGTTGTGCCAAAGCAGTTAGCATGGTTCATCATTCTGCCCTCAAACTCTTCAAACCGTCGGCCCACTTCTTCTGCAATCATGGCCCTGGTGGCATCATTTCCCCTTGGTGAGTTTGCCATCTCAGATACGGTACAGCTGACTTCCGGTAAGATCTCTAGAAGGCCTTCTCTATCTAGCAGTTCAGATGTAGGAACTCGGATCAATCGTCCGGTAGGCGCTCTAGTCCACCTAGGCAGATCTATGATGGCTATAGGGACAAGGCATTAGATGTGATGCACTGAATGCAGATGCAATACGTGATTGTGATATGCAACACCCACAAAACACAAGCAAGCAGGTAGGTCCTTCCGCCCTTATTTCTCCCACACATGTGGTCGCGCGGTCTCTTTCCTAGGCGAGATTAGCCCAAGGGTCAGAGGGGGACCCAGTGGACGCGCACGGTGCAAGGCAAAAAACCGGCAGCATGACACTCCTATGCTAATGTACAAGCGAATGGATAGTGATCATCATGTATTTAGACATTCCAAAAGTTTCGACATGGCCCTACTGGGGCAAGAAAGCCTTTGGCTAGGTTACCAAGCAAGACATCTGGACTCGCCCAATACATAGTGATCCATATAGCAAGCATTGAATTACGGTTCATATCACCTATGGAAAGTAGCTACGGCCATTACATGAGATTGAATTACGGTTCACATCACGAGCATAACGACCGATCGGGTCATCATTTGATATACCATTAGGTACGAAGCTTGGGCTGGTGATTATCCTTAACACTTCCCCACATTGAGTGAGCGTAGGGTCGTGCTTTAGGAATGCATCGAGGCTAAGAAGGGACCAAACTAGCATATTCTAAGGCTCTAATGGGATGTAAATGCAATTTTTGAGAGAAAGCGAATTTATGAATCAAACTTTAATCATAAATGTTAAACGAGGTATTTTCAAATCGAAGTCTCGAACCGATGATCCCCAGTGGAGTCGCCACTGTGACGCGCGCCGGACCCCGCGGTCGCCCCTCTGACCGCCCGCATGAGGGCGATCGGGCAATTGAGGATCCATTGGCAACTTGTAAAAATATTTACAAGTGCGTCTATTTTGGGCAACAAGGAGGTCTCATGGAGTCGCCACCCAATAGAACATTGGGAAAGTTTCTCTCGCCTCGGAGAGCCTAAGACTGCGCTTAGTATCCATTTTGGGCCAACCAAAGGGGTCTTGGAGGGTAAACCTCTCGCCCTAAGGAGCCTAGGATTAATGTCAGTGTCTCGTGACACAAGAGGTGTCTTGGAGGTCATAGTTCTAATGAGTGATCGGATAGACCTCTCGCCTCTTTGAGCCCAAAGACCAAAGCTAGGTTCGAGACTTCTCATCTATTTCTACCTTGATTATTTTATGATCAAATTTTAATTTTCATTAATTCGCTCTCTCTCCACACGATGCAATCGAATCAAAGCGCATTTATTCACATTTGGAAAGCGGTAAATGAACAAGTAAAATAATGAAAGCGATAAATTACAATAACACAAGGAGCGGAATACAACTCCCTTTTATAAATGTGCGATACATATATGAATCGGGACATTGCTTATTTTGAGGACTTTGGTCCTCGCATGCATCATTACTAAAATGGATATTTTTATTGTGAGGATTTTATTGGATAAAGAATAGGACATTGGGTCCTTGATTTTACGAAGAATTCAGTTTATTAAATATAAAACGTTTGGCCGATTTTACATTAGAGAGAGATACAACAATTTTATCATATACAGGAGAAGCAATAAATAAATACATGAAATATAAAAAATAGGAAGATAGGGGAACTAAACCAGACGAACTTTCCAAATGCGTGAGAACTCCCTCAAGCTCCACCCAGTCCAACGAAACGGAAGCATATTCTCACAAAACAAGCCAAAGGGATGTTAAAATACGGAAAAAAAATATAAATAAACATAAAAATTTGAGAGAACAAAGAGGAGAAGAGAAGAAAAAGGTTAAAAATGTGGGACAGAACCCACCGACGGGCTATGCTAAATGACCGACGGGCGTCGGTTAAGGAGACCGATACAGCCCGTCGCTTACTCGAAGGAAGCCGTCTGTGGGGGTGACCTACGGGTTATGCTTAAAGGCAACCGATGGGCGTCGATCACAGCAGATGACCCGTCAGTCACCTCTGTCCCAGAAAATAGAAGCCTTTCAAAAATCAAAGAAATAAATTTTACACAAATTCAAGAAGAGTAGTAGCAAAAAATGAAAATAAGGGCAAAAGCAAAGATAATATCGAAAATAAAGGTAGGAATGGGACTGAAAAGGATCCAGAATATTTACCCTCAGAACAACCTTTTGGTTGGATTCCTTGTTGTTGTATGGCTTCCCACACGCTTCACGAGAAAATAAGATAAAAATCAAGAATGAGGAAAATAGGTTGTTTCCTTCTTGATTTTTCTAAAAACTGAATTTTTGGAATCAAAATCTTAGGAAAACAAATTAAATTTAGCTCCTTTAATGGTTTGATTCTTGAATCCATTAAATCTTTTTAGAAATGTGTTTATCGGAAGAGAGAGAAAACACACGTGAATTTTGGCAGAGTTTTCCCTTTAGAAATTTTTCCAACCCCCTTTATGAGAAAATTTAAAGCTTTTATAAGCTAGGCACGACCGACGGGCGTCTGTGGTAGCGACAGGCGTTGGAAGAATCCTACTGACACAAGGATTCATCCGACGGCCCTGCCCTTTTGACCGACGGGCGTCGAAATAATCCTTCTGAGTCAAGGATACATCCGACAGCCCTGCCATTTTGACCGACGGGCATCGAAAGAATCCTTCTGACACAAGGATTCATCGGTCCTGCCACCTGTCCGACGGGCTGGCCGTCCGTCGAGGAAAACATACCTTTTTTGGACTTTAAAACTCCCCGTTTTCCCCCTTCTGCCTACGAAAGGTAAAAAGACTCATTTCTCGTGGAACATGGGATTAAAGCCTCCGAATCCAAATCGTTTGTATAGGCTCGGATACCGATTTCATCATAGGGTAATCTCTGATCCGGACCGCTCTGGGACACAGTGCTTACACCTACTATCACAACCAGATCTACAAAAAGAGGCTCGCCAGGTCCTTTGGAAAGAAAGTCAAGAAGTACCCATTGAAAGAGGGAGATTTGGTATTCAAACAGATGAGACCAGGTGTGCCAAACATAAGAGGGAAGTTCAGGCCTAAGTAGGAAGGTCCATTCATCCTCAAGAGGTTGCTATCAAAGGGTGCAGCGATCTTGTCAAATAGCGATGGCAATGAGTTTAAGGAACCAGTCAATGTCGATAGACTCAAGAGGTTTCATGGGTAAAGACAATAAAATCAAAAGAAGAGAATAAAAGCCCAGCGGGTCGAAAACCGAAAAAAGGCAGCCTTGCTAAAATTGGGTGCCTCGTCAGGATGAAAACCAAAAAAAGGCATCCTGGTAAAAAATTAGAGGCTCGAGTGAAAATGTCCAATCAAGAAAACCCGAGAGGACTGATTGGTAACAGGAGTTAATGCTATTAAAATTTGGTTCCACAAATGAATGAAGTTTTGCATAATTGAATTAATTCCAAAATGATCACGTATGCTGAAATCGTACTGAAATGTACACAATTTTGTGAAGTAAAATAAGACTTGATTTATTCATTTACATTGTTGGCTAGTTCTGTTTTAAAAAGAAACATGTTGCTCAAAACGCATGCAAAGCTAAACTATGCCCTACCACTACTCTCGCCGGCCAAATGCCTGAGTTGTCGTGTTTTTTGATCACATGACCGGCTGAGTACCCACCTCTTGTATGCACTAGTGGAGGCAACAGAATGACTCCCGAATGGAGGTATAACAGTCTTTAATGGAAGTTGGCTCCAGAGCTCATGATAGCGAGAGGCAAAAGCTGCAGAAAAGACTCCGCCTTAAAAGGATAAAGGGAGCCTCACCACGTCCTAAGTCATCCCGAGTTGACGAGCACAGCGGGCCGTAATGTAGAAAGTGGCCTCACGAAGCCCGCATAAGGGAATGCATCCTGAGGATCCATCGATAACTGCACTGGATAAAGGAAGCCAAACGTGCACAAAGCTAATAACCTCGTCAGATATTTCACTGAGTCGGGGTAATGCCTTCGTCAGGGGTCCCAAATGAGTACAACCATTGTCGTGGAAGCAAATGCTTTACAGAATACTGACTGATGACCCTAGGGGGTGGCTCGGACAGCAGTTTCAATTTCTCTTGCAACCATATCTAAAAGGGGAAACAAAGAAAAGTAAAAGCCAAAGAAAATAAGATAAAAGGTAAAGAAAAGCCGTTGAAATGAATTGGGTTCACTTCAGGCAAAAGTAAGGCATAGGGTTGTGTGAAAATCCGAAAAGGACGCACTTCCCGCTAAGAAAAGCTAGTGTGAAAATCCACAAGGGACGCACTACCTTTTAACACAATGACTTACTTGGAGTAATAAGGGGCTCCCAGAGAAAGTAGTAGAAGATCCAGCACGGACAGAATCAAGACTTATGATGGTCTCAGCAAGGGTCGGTGGAAAAGGGGTCCGTCCATTGTGAAAATCATCCAGGATCCCGAACTGATGAGAGTCTCCAATCAACTCCTCTGCCACCACAATTAGATATTTCATCAGGCAGAAAAGAAAAATGACACTTACACGGTATGGAGGAGCGCTGGAAAACTCTTCCAATGCTTCAATCAGGGCTGCTAACGCAAATGTAGGGCCCTGAGGAACTAGACGGGCAGCGTCAGAAGGGGCAATGCTTAAAGCCAATGCTACATCTCGAGTTTAAACCAAACCACAGCGAGGAATGCAGGACAAGGCACTAGGAGGATACCAAGTCCCGACAATAGCAGCAAGTTCCTCGAGAAGGGGGTGCCAGCGATAGAATAGATCGCAAATAGAGGCTATAGTCAGAGAGTACTAAATCTCACAAACTCCGTGTAGGCCGAGATGAGTTTAGCGGAACACTCGTGGTAGAACAGACCACGGATCGAGGTTGTAGTCAGAAAGTACTGCACCTCATAGCCGCCGTACAGACCGAGATGAGGTTAGCGGGGGACAGCGATAGAATAGATAGCAATAGAGGATGCAGTTAGACAACACTTCACCTCACACCGCACAGGCCGAGTTGAGGCTAGCGGGACAGACCAGCCACCGTGCAGACCGAGATGAGGTTAGTGGGGGACAGCGATAGAATAGATCACAACAAAGGATGCAGTTAGACAACACTTCACCTCACACCGCGCAGGCCGAGATGAGGCTAGCGGGACAGACCAGCCGCCGTACAGACCGAGATGAGGTTAGCGGGGGACAGCGATAGAATAGATCACAATAGAGGATGCAGTTAGAAAACACTTCACCTCACACCGTGCAGGTCGAGATGAGGCTAGCAGGACAGACCAGCCACCGCGTAGACCGAGATGAGGTTAGCGGGGGATAGTGATAGAACAGATCGCAACAGAGGATGGAGTTAGACAACACTTCACCTCACGCCGTGCAAGCTGACCAAAGGCAAGCGGGATAATGCAACAGAAAATATTGCAAACGAGCCACAATATGATAGCGCTACAGCTCAACGGCAACAGGTCGCAACATTACACACAGCAAAAAGGTAAGGGCTGCCTCAGGTACGCATCTCTTTCCTTCTTCTCAGAATTTTGGCTCATCTAGGCACTAGTGCACTAGTTTCCCCAAAATTGGGGGCAACTGTAGACATAGGGTCTTGAGGCGGTCCAGGTCAGAGTTACCGGATGAAGAGATCAAATGTCTATTTTTGATGAAATGGATGGAATTCGGAGGTTTTTGTCTCTCGGTTTCACAAGGATTAAAGTTTTTTTCTCTATAGCGTGAGGTTTTGAAAGAGAATGTGATATTCATATGAGTATGATTTTGGACTTATGGATCGGATTTGTATCCGAATGTGTTTTGAATCTCTGAATGGGTTGGACATGACCTAAACATGTGATCTGGACATATTTATCTGTGTATCTGTATATGTAAATCATATTGTGAATGAATTTGTATGCTATCAGTTTTGGATCTAAGTGCTGGAAATAAGACGTGCATGACTGTGAACATGATCTTTCGAATGCCATGAACATATTTTATTATGTTATGCTTGTGAGAATGTGAAGCTGACTAGTTAGGTTATAAGCGTTTGAAGTAATATGTATATGAATATGATTCTGTGCTGTTAATTATTATGGTAGCATGTGAGTTAGTATGCATAATAAGAATCTGATCTTGCATTGGTGTATATGTGGTAATGGATGATGATGAGGCAAGTTGAAGTGTATAAGAATCTGATTTTCAATTATAGTATGCTCTGAATGTAATAGTTGGCTATATGTTCCTTGGGTCTCAACTTTTGGGAGTGTCTTCGGTAAGGTGTCGTGTGTGTACGTTTGGCATGATATTTATATGATTAGAGCTCTAGGGATATTTCTTGATGATGATGTACTTTCTGCATGATAAGTAATAACTACACATGTGAAATCTCTGACATCTGATGCCGTGATTTCGGTAAGTGAAAGTTAATTCGTATGTGTGATTGCGTGATACACTTGAATCTTGCATATTATTCTGCCTGCGTTGATTTGATCGATGCAAGTCGTGAATGTGGTTATGATTTGTTGAATGCCTGGCCTTTGTTCGCACGAACGTATATCTATCTGTTAGGATTATGTGCTTTTGCCATTTGGAATGTGTTAGGATTTGACGTCCTCCCTTGGGTTCGGCTAATGTGTGTTATGCCATGATAAAGGTATGTTTAGTTAACTAGTGTTTTTAGCATAATGATAGGGTACGTTATTATATGGAAATTGTGTTGCATGTGAATGGGTTCCGTTAATACTTGGGTAGTCTAGCATGATATTTTGCACGTGCAACATCTCTTGTGACTGCTCACGGTAAGACATTGATACTTGATACCTCGGTAAGTTCATGCGTGTGAGATTGTAAGTACTTTTGCAGATTAATACTTGTATTTTGTATAACCTTCTGTTTGTATTAGTTCGACTAATATGATTATAGGAATGTGATATGATTATAGGAATGTGGTAACGGCATGACTTTGTCAATGAGACGAATACTCAAGTAATGTGTACGTTTTTATGGATATAATCTTATGAATGCATGGTATTTTGTACAAGCATGTGTTTCCGAATGCTTAATAATTGCTTATGCCATTTGTCACACCCCAAACTGGGCCTAGTCAAAATATGCTTGCTCAGTCGGAGTGAGTGAGGGTAACTTGGTAATTTGTGCATGAGGAATTTGGATAATAAGGGCTTAATGGCAAGTAATTAATTAAGTATGTTAAGAAGAGAAATGTTAGAGTGTGCTTGTAGTGTATGGTTGTAGGGTGTTTGTTGGGGGTTTTTATCTAGTGTGTGTGTGTGTTGTCTGGTAACATGGACTAAAGGCAATAATATAGTGGATTGTGTGTTTAGTACCTAAGATGGAAAATATCTACTCAAGTATTATATGGTGTATGTGAGAGAACGGTGCCTTGGTGTTTAATAGTCAAAGGAGGAGTTTTAATCCAATAGGAGGTTGCCAAGTGGGTTTGGTAGGTGGGCAATTAAGGGGAAAATGAGAAAAAGAGACAAAGAATGAGGGAGAAGAGCAGATCACGTTTTCTGCTCTCTCTTCTCCTCCTCTTTGTTTTTCTTTCTTTTCCTTTCCCCGTTTCTTATTTCCCTTCCGTGGTTGTGTGTGATTTGGCGTCTTGGTGGAGCTTGAGGATTGCTTGAAGAGGTAAGTTGGGGTTTAAGGTTTCCTGCATGATGTTCTTCTTCTTCTTCTTCAACTGGTTTTATTTAAGTTAGGGTTTGGACTAAGGATTTTGTGGGTTTCTGGTTTGTGCAAGCTTTGGAGTGCAAGAAGAAGTTTCAGGACAAGGATAGGATTGAAGATTGAACTTGAAGTGCGATTTTGGATCTTCAATTTCAGGTTTGGGAGCTTTGATTTATGAAATTGTATTTGTGAGTTGTTGTGCCCTAATTTTCACTTAGGACATAAATGAGTTTGTATTGTTTAAATCTCTGGAATTTTGAGTGTTTTGGCATGTGTATAGGTATGATTGATGTGGGTAGTTGAGTTAGTAATGCACGATTAGGATTGAATTGAAGGTAAGTGAGTTTGGGAATTTATGTGCCATTTATTTTGTGCATTTTCATGATTTTTGGTATCTTTGATGGAATTTCTGAGAAATTGATGTTTAAAGAGGTTCATGTTAGTATAAATGTTATGGGTTTTGTTTGATTTAAGTTGTGATGATTGATTGTTGAATTTTGGAAGTAAAAATTGAAGCTGTTGAGTTTAGGATTTACTTTGTGAGTTTAAGATTGTGATTTTGTGAGTTATGCATATATGAGTTTTGCTAATTTGTGGTTTCTATTTAGTTGGATTAATTGAATGATTAAGTATGTTATTGCATGTGGTGATTGAAGTTATCGAGTTTTTACCTGGAGATTTCGTGCCCTTGTCTCTAGAAGTGACGACTGTCACGAGTCGTGACAGTAAGCCCCTGTCACTAGTAGTGACGATTGTCACGAGTCGTGACAGTAAGCCAAGCCCTTGTCACTAGTAGTGACGACTGTCACTAGTAGTGACGATTGTCACGAGTCGTGATAATAAGCCAAGTCCTGTCACTAGTAGTGACGACTGTCACGAGTCGTGACAGTAAGCCCCTGTCATTAGTAGTGACGATTGTCACGAGTCGTGATAGTAAGCCCCTGTCATGAGTAGTGACAGCCTCATCTCCCGCAGCATGTTTCTAAATGTCTTCTGTGTTGAATTTTGATGTTTTAATTCTTGTCCTTTGTTCATTTTAACTTATGTTCTGGTTTTTAATAGTTATTTATCGTCACCTCAATTTTTAAGTTATATTTAATGGTAATTATCTTTGTTGCATCCTATTATATTGAATATTATGTTTCGATTATGGAATAATTTTGCATGGCCCGCAAGAGTCAGTCTAGTGGATAGTTAGGCATGCCTAATAGAGTCTATATAAGTGTAGCTGCAGCGCCCCTTTAAATGAATGGACCCCGATCAGGTCCCTGGCTGGTTCCTCGCGAACCCTTTTATGTGCAATGTTTTCGGAATGTGGAAAAAGATGATGTTGCTTTTCGACTCGTACCTGTAAGGTACATTATATTATTTGTTCGATTAGTACCCGTAAGGTACCTTATGTGTTCGATTCGTACCCGTAAGGTACAACTCAGTTACTCGATATCCACTATTTTGAGTCAGCAGGTATTCTGTTTGTTTTGCCTAATATGAACAAGAGAATGTGATATTCGAATGAGCATAATTCTGGACATGTGAATCGGTTATGTATCCCAATGTGATTATGAACCTCTGAATGGCTTGAGTATGACCTAAACATGTGAATTGGACATATTTATCTGCATATATATGTATATGTATATCATATTGTGAATGTATTGTATGCCGTCGGTTGTGGAATATAAGTACTGGAACTAGGACGTGCATGGCTGTGACCATGATCTTTCGAATGCCATGAATATACTTTATCATGTCATGCTTATAAGAATATGAATTAATAGGTTTTGAATGGTATGATTAGTAAGCATGTACACAACCGTGATTTTATACTATTGACTGTTATGGTGAAGTATGTGAATCAAAAATACGTATGAATGTACTCTTGACCTTGGAATGTTATATATATGGTGTTATGTTGCGTGTACTCTCTCTCTCTCTCTCTCTCTAGTTTATCCTATTGTAGTGATTTCGGCGTGTGTTCATGTGTTTACATTTCAAGGCATGATATTGTATAGATTAGAGTCAAGCAGTGGAACTGTGGTGATTTGATGTTATACCTTGGGTTCCAATTAGTGTATGCGTCTTGTGACATGATTAAAGTATGTGTTGATACCTGGTAATGATGCACGGTAATTGAGTGTATTATTGCTTGGTAACTGTGTTGCATGAGAATGGGTTTCCGCTAAAGTAACGGTACCTTGGTATGATATTTGCATGTCTAAATGTTCACGAGATTATATATGGTGAAGTGTTGCTAGCTGATCTCTCGGTGAGCCCGGTAAGTATATGCATGAGAATTTGTATGTAGTTTTACATGAATATTTGTATCTACTGTGATCATTTGTTTGCTTGGGGCTTTGCTTAATATGATATAAGAGTGTAGTATTCGGACGAATATGATATTGAGATGAGTACTCAGGTAATTTGTATAAGTATGTGTGTTTGATCTTTCGAATGCATGGCTTTCCTATGCAGGCTTGTATATCCATCTGTTATGGTTTGCATATGCCATTTGCATATGTGACTTGCTTTGGCGACCATTGTGAATAGTCATCCATATTGCTTGTATGTTCTCCCCACTAAGCGTTATCGCTTAGCACGGGTTCTTTTTCCCGTGCAGGTGGCAGGTCTGGTCCGGTTCGTGTCGGACATCTGCAAGGGTTGGCCACATAGGAGCTAGGAGTTTTGGGATTTTGTTCAGCTTCTTTATTTTGGATTTTGCAATTCTGTATAAAATGTATATGTAACAATATGTAAAGATACTTATGTAATGTTCTGGACCATGTAAATATTTACTGCTAAGAATTTCCTCTATTTTATCGTCTGTCTGTAACTTCTATTGTATGGTAGTAAACTTACACATTTGTATGTTTTTACTTGGTGTACGTGGATTTGTGAAGTCTGTATTTTCTGTTGTACTCCTCAAGTTTTAAATTCTTCTGTATTTTATACGCTTTGTATCACTTCTGTCCGGTAACACACCTACTCGTACGGCTTCCTACTCCCTCATGGATGGGTTTGCCTACGTATGGGTTGGGGTGTTACATTTAGTGGTATCAGAGCGCGGTTTGATGATTCTGGTTGTCTTATTTGTTTGAGTATCGAGTCTTTGTATGTTACTTATTATGTGTCAAGTCTTTTTTTGAGCGTCGGTTTTGTGTCGTGGCCTAATGCAGATGCGTCTTGTCCTATGTGTGTTGTTTTAGATGGAGTCTTACCCTAGTTAGAATGGGGGCGAGACAACAGAAAGTGTGAATCCAGTTAGTGTTGATTCGAGTGTTTTCGAGCGTCCTCTGGCTAGGGATTCTGGTTCTGTTTCCGATGATAGGGCCCTAGCGCGAGGGTTGATTCAGATTTTGGTTAGGTTAACTACCCCTCGCGTTCCTCAGGATTTTGTTCGGGAGATACCCCAGAAAAGAAAAGTTTCGGGCAGTGAAGTGTCAGCAGGGAAAAGAATTCGAGAAACTCCTATATGCCAATTCTGTCAGAAGCAACATTGGGGTCTTTGTCGGAAACTCATTGGAACTTGTTTTCGATGTGGCAGCTTAGAACATCAGATGGTCGATTGTCCTAAGAAGATGTATGAGAATTTAGCTTGGCAAGCTAAAAAGGATGTAGAGGAACTGCATAGGGCCGCTCGTATACCAACCGGAGTTGTTGCGCACCGCAGTGAAGTGATTGAACTTGCAGAGCCTTCCGGTAAGTTTTTTTTGATATGTCTGAGTGAAGTTTGTTTGGTACTTTTGGATGCAAGGGTCTTTGGATTTTGTAAGGATTTGGTAGTACTCTGTATGCCTATCAACTATCTCTAGAAAAAGTTTTTGAATGAAAGCATATTAAATCATGGGGATGGGACAAAGTGCATCATTATAGCATCAATTGCATTTCTTTTGCATCACTCTGCATACATGAGTCATCTCAATCTCATTACATCATCATCCCTTTGACCATACATGAGAAGCATTGCATATGTATTTTGACTCGGGGAAAAGCTGACAGGGTGTACATAGAGTATTTGGTATTAAGGTTAAGAGTGGTACTTGTAAGCATAGCGGTTTAAGGAAAGTGTTCTGTGTTTTGTTAAAGTTGAGTAGAAAGAGTATTTCAGAACCTTGTATGAGTGAAGGTGATATGATTTCGGAGTTTATCAGAGGTATTATCGGTAATAGAGAATAGCATGTGTAACGGATATCTTTGAAGTATTAAAAGGGATTTGTGTAGCTATTGGCGAATGTCAAGTGGTTTATACGTGAAGTGTTTATGCTTTGGTTTTTAATGTGACAGTTAAGTAAGGATTATTTTGCTGAACATGTTTGATTTGGATGTAAGGAAGTGATTTGTGAGTATAGCGATGGTAATGGGTGTACGCAAGTGAGTAGTTTGAAAGTGAAGTGTATGAGTTTATTGGGGTCTTGGAATGTAGTGTTGAGTATCCTTTCGGTGTAAGTGAATTTCGAGGACGAAATTCTTTTAGGAGGGAAGATTTGTCACACCCCAAACTGGGCCTAGTCGAAATATGCTTGCTTAGTCAGAGTGAGTGAGGGTAATTCGGTAATTTGTGCATGAGGAATTTTGATAATAAGGGCTTAATGGCAAGTAATTAATTAAGTATGTCAAGAACAGAAATGTTAGACTGTGCTTGTAGTGTATGGTTGTAGGGTGTTTGTTGGGGATTTTTATCTAGTGTGTGTGTGTTGTTTGGTAACATGGACTAAAGGCAATAATATAATGGATTGTGTGTTTGGTAACTAAGATGGAAAACATCTACTCAAGTATTATATGGTGTATGTGAGAGAATGGTGCCTTGGTGGTTAATAGTCAAAGGATGAGTTTTGGTACAATAGGAGGTTGCCAAGTGGGTTTGGTAGGTGGGCAATTAAGGGGAAAACGAGAAAAAGAGACAAAGAATGAGGGAGAAGAGCAGATGACGTTTTCTGCTCTCTCTTCTCCTCCTCTTTGTTTTTCTTTCTTTTCCTTTTCCCGTTTCTTGTTTCCCTTCCGTGGCTGTGTGTGATTTGGTGTCTTGGTGGAGCTTGAGGATTGCTTGAAGAGGTAAGTTGGGGTTTAAGGTTTCCTGCATGCTGTTCTTCTTCTTCTTCTTCAACTGGTTTTATTTTAGTTAGGGTTTGGACTAAGGATTTTGTGGGTTTCTGGTTTGTACAAGCTTTGGAGTGCAAGAAGAAGTTTCAGGACAAGGATAGGATTGAAGATTGAACTTGAAGTGTGATTTTGGATCTTCAATTTCAGGTTTGGGAGCTTTAATTTATGAAATTGTATTTGTGAGTTGTTGTGCCCTAATTTTCGCTTTGGACGTAAATGAGTTTGTATTGTTTAAATCTTTGGAATTTTGAGTGTTTTGGCATGTGTATAGGTATGATTGATGTGGGTAGATGAGTTAGTAATGCATGATTAGGATTGAATTGAAGGTAAGTGAGTTTGGGAATTTATGTGCCATTTATTTTGTGCATTTTCATGATTTTTGGTATCTTTGATGGAATTTCTGAGAAATTGATGTTTAAAGAGGTTCATGTTAGTATAAATGTTATGGGTTTTGTTTGATTTAAGTTGTGATGATTGATTGTTGAATTTTGGAAGTAAAAACTGAAGCTGTTGAGTTTAGGATTTACTTTGTGAGTTTAAGATTGTGATTTTGTGAGTTATGCATATATGAGTTTTGCTAATTTGTGGTTTCTATTTAGTTGGATTAATTGAATGATTAAGTATGTTATTGCATGTGGTGATTGAAGTTACCGAGTTTTTACCTGGAGATTTCGTGCCCTTGTCTCTAGTAGTGACGACTGTCACTAGTAGTGACGACTGTCACGAGTCGTGACAGTAAGCCCCTGTCACTAGTAGTGACGATTGTCACGAGTCGTGACAGTAAGCCAAGCCCTTGTCACTAGTAGTGACGACTGTCACTAGTAGTGACGATTGTCACGAGTCGTGATAATAAGCCAAGTCCTGTCACTAGTAGTGACGACTGTCACGAGTCGTGATAGTAAGCCCCTGTCACTAGTAGTGACGATTGTCACGAGTCGTGACAGTAAGCCCCTGTCACGAGTAGTGACAGCCTCCTCTCCCGCAACATGTTTCTAAATGTCTTTTGTCTTTAATTTTATTGTTTTAATTCTTGTCCTTTGTTCATTTTAACTGATGTTCTGGTTTTTAATAGTTATTTATCGTCACCTCAATTTTTAAGTTATATTTAACTGTAATTATCTTTGTTGCATCCTATTATATTGAATATTATGTTTCGATTATGGAATATTTTTGCATGCCTGCAAGAGTCAGTCTAGTGGATAGTTAGGCATGCCTAATAGAGTCTATATAAGTGTAGCTGCAGCGCCCCTTTAAACGAATGGACCCCGATCAGGTCCCTGGCTGGTTCCTCGCGAACACTTTTATGTGAAATGTTTTCGGAATGTGGAAAAAGATGATGTTGCTTTTCGACTCGTACCTGTAAGGTACATTATATTATGTGTTCGATTAGTACCCGTAAGGTACCTTATGTGTTCGATTCGTACCCGTAAGGTACAACTCAGTTACTCGATATCCACTATTTTGAGTCAGCATGTATTCTGTTTGTTTTGCCTAATATGAACAAGAGAATGTGATATTCGAATGAGCATAATTCTGGACATGTGAATCGGTTATGTATCCGAATGTGATTATGAACCTCTGAATGGGTTGAGTATGACCTAAACATGTGAATTAGACATATTTATCTGCATATATATGTATATGTATATCATATTGTGAATGTATTATATGCCGTCGGTTGTGGAATATAAGTACTGGAACTAGGACGTGCATGGCTGTGACCATGATCTTTCGAATGCCATGAATATACTTTATCATGTCATGCTTATAAGAATATGAATTAATAGGTTTTGAATGGTATGATTAGTAAGCATGTACACAACCGTGATTTTATACTATTGACTGTTATGGTGAAGTATGTGAATCAAAAATACGTATGAATGTACTCTTGACCTTGGAATGTTATATATATGGTGTTATGTTGCGTGTGCTCTCTCTCTCTCTCTAGTTTATCCTATTGTAGTGATTTCGGCGTGTGTTCATGTGTTTACATTTCAAGGCATGATATTGTATGGATTAGAGTCAAGCAGTGGAACTGTGGTGATTTGATGTTATACCTTGGGTTCCAATTAGTGTATGCGTCTTGTGACATGATTAAAGTATGAGTTGATACCTGGTAATGATGCACGGTAATTGAGTGTATTATTGCTTGGTAACTGTGTTGCATGAGAACGGGTTTCCGCTAAAGTAACGGTACCTTGGTATGATATTTGCATGTGTAAATGTTCACGAGATTATATATGGTGATGTGTTGCTAGCTGATCTCTCGGTGAGCCCGGTAAGTATATGCATGAGAATTTGTATGTAGTTTTACATGAATATTTGTATCTACTGTGATCCTTTGTTTGCTTGGGGCTTTGCTTAATATGATATAAGAGTGTAGTATTCGGACGAATATGATATTGAGATGAGTACTCAGGTAATTTGTATAAGTATGTGTGTTTGATCTTTCGAATGCATGGCTTTCCTATGCAGGCTTGTATATCCATCTGTTATGGTTAATTGCATATGCCATTTGCGTATGTGACTTGCTTTGGCGACCATTGTGAATAGTCGACCATATTGCTTGTATGTTCTCCCCACTAAGCGTTATCGCTTAGCATGGGTTCTTTTTCCCGTGCAGGTGGCAGGTCTGGTCCGGTTCGAGTCGCACATCTGCAAGGGTTGGCCACATAGGAGCTAGGAGTTTTGGGATTTTGTTCAGCTTCTTTATTTTGGATTTTGCAATTCTGCATCAAATGTATATGTAACAACATGTAAAGATACTTATGTAATATTCTGGACCATGTAAATATTTACTGCTAAGAATTTCCTCTATTTTATCGTCTGTCTGTAACTTCTATTGTATGGTAGTAAACTTACACATTTGTATGTTTCTGCTTGGTGTACGTGCATTTGTGAAGTCTGTATGTTCTGTTGTACTCCTCACGTTTTAAATTTTTCTGTATTTTGATACGCTTTGTATCGCTTCTTTCGGTAACACACCTACTCGTACGGCTTCCTACTCCCTCATGGATGGGTTTGCCTACGTATGGGTTGGGGTGTTACACCATTTGTGAATGTGTTATGCCTTGACGACCATTGTGAATGGTCGTCCTTATTGCTGTGTGTTTTCCCCACTAAGCGTTATCGCTTAGTACAGGCTCTTTTCCCGTGCAGGTGGCAGGTTTGGTTCGGTTCGAGTCGCGCATCTGCAGGGTCGGCCACGTAGGAGTTAGAAGTTCTGTATTTTGTTATCAGGTTATGTAATTTTAGATTTTGTAATTCAGTAATGTTTTGTATATGTATCGATATAAAGGTCTTGATGTAATTTTTGGGCTATGTAAGTGTTTTTAAATATTAACATTTTGAATTAGTTTTTCTATCTTTTCTACCTATTGAATGCTTTCGCTGAAAGAATTCATGTGTGCATGATAGTATGCTTTCGCTTAGTGCTCGAGTGTGTGTGTGCGATATAATGCATGACCACCTTGTGCCCTCAAAAGTTTTTAATTTCCTCGTATTTCTGTATGCTTATGATGTGTGAATGTATGCTTCGCTCCATGTAGCGCAACCACCGGCGCCCTTTCAACGAGGGTGTCGGATGGGGGTGTTACAGGGGAGGGTCATCTAACCTCATGGAGCCTAGGATTATATTGATTAGGCCTTTTGGTGGGAAAAAAGAGATATTTTGGAGATTCCACCCCAATGGAACACTGAGATGGACCTCTAACGTCAATGAGCCCAAGATCAGAGTGCGTTCAGGACTTCTCATTTATTCGTACCTTGATTAATATTATAATTAAGTTTTAATTTCATTGTTTCATCAAATTTCCATACGATGCAATTAATTAAAATGCAACCCATTCACATAGATAAGGTGGTAAATTGACATAAAGTAAAATACGCAAATTACAATAAACCTAGGGGCGAAATACAACCCCAATTATAAAACAACATGTAAATCATACAAAAATCGAGATATTCATTGAAATGAGGACACTGGTCATGCCATGCACATTTATCACAAATTGATTTCTGAGAAGTGTCGATTTTATTGGCTAAAAAAAAGGACTTTGGTCCCCTGACTTTAGGAAAATCCTAAATTAATTACTATAAAACATTTGGCCATTTTACTTTAATGGGATTAAACAATTTTTATGATAAAGTAATAAAAAAATAAAACAAACAAAATAAGGGTAAAGAAAGAACCCGGATGGAAATCCTCAGATCGGCGCAACCACCATCATTAACAACTCCAATTTATCCGAAATAGTCAGATAATAACTCACCAAAAAAAAGAACATGTAGCGTCAAAATTAAAATAAAATAAAATAATCAAAGATCAAAACGATTAATATAAGTTAATTAAATGTTTACCCTCGGATCTTACCTTTTGGGTGGATATCGAATGATTTCGGTCCCGCACGCTTCAGAAGGATCGAATGAAAATGGATCAAGAAAAGAAAATTTTTGTTTTTCTTTCTTGAAAATTTGACAGTAATTCAAATGTTGGATTCAGCCTGGTAGATGGAAATAAATGAATTTCGTTACCTCAAATTAGCTTAATTCACAAATGAAAATTGAGAAAAGAAAAGATGAGTTGAAAGAACTTTTCGTAGAATAAAAATCAACTGAAAAAAGAGATTCTTGAGAAACAAAACTCTGCAATTTGGATTTTGGTACATTTCTTCATAAAAAGGTTTTTCTTTTAAAATTTTCTAACCACTCTTAAAATTTGCTAAATTTTCTCCCCAAAAATTTGTTAATTTTTGTAACCCCTTCTAATGAAATTTAATCAACTATTTATAGAGTTTTTAGGAGATAATTAGGATAAACATCCATTTAAAGTTTGAATTTTAAAAGAATTTTAAAATTCAATTTTAACCAAAAATCTGCCCCAAAATCTCATCCAAATTTGAAAGATATCAAGTTTATCGGATTAAATTTTATCAAATCCGGCGTTATCTGATCAAATGCACTACCGACGGACATCCCTATAACTACTGACGGGCGTCGGTAGTAAGATGGACATGGGCTCGAGGCTAGGGACGGACGTCTCTATGCGGACAAGTGTCTGTCTCTCGTGTTACAGACGGTCGTCTCTACAATATAAGAGACGGCCCATCTATACAAGCGACGGCCTGTCTTTCCATGTTAGAGACGGGGAACACGAAATAGTGACGGGCGTCCCAATTCCGACGGGCTTCCCGTCTGCGAGGCAAAACCACAACTTTCTAGTCTAATTTTCCAAACTCTTTCAAAACCTCACGCTATAGAGAAAAAAACTTTAATCCTTGTGAAACCGAAAGACGAAAACCTCCGAATTCAATTCATTTATCCGAAAACAGGCATTTGATATCTTCATCGGGTAACTCTGACCTGGACAGCCTCAAGACCCGGTGTCTACAGTTGCCCCCAATTTTGGGGAAACTAGTGCACTAGTGCCTAGATGAGCCAAAATTCAGAGAAAAAGGAAAGAGATGCGTACCTGAGGCAGCCCTTACCTTTTTGCTATGTGGAATGTTGCGACCTGTTGCCGTTGAGCTGTAGCGCTATTAGACTGTGGCTCGTTTGCAATATTTTCTATCGCATTGTCCCACTTGCCTTTGGTCGGCTTGCATGGCATGAGGTGAAGTGTTGTCTAACTGCATGCTCTATTGCGATCTGTTCTATCGCTGTCTCCCGCTAACCTCATCTGGTCTGCATGGCGGCTGGTCTGTCCCGCTAGCCTCATCTCGGCCTGCGCGGTGTGAGGTGAAGTGTTGTCTAACTGCATCCTTTGTTGCGATCTATTCTATTGTTATCCCCCGCTAACCTCATCTCGGTCTGCACGGCGGCTGGTCTGTCCCGCTAGCCTCATCTCGGCCTGCGCGGTGTGATTCTGATTTGCTAATCCCCTTTGTGAGATGCAGTGTTCTCTAATTACAATACAGTGTTCTCTAACTGCAATCCCGATTGTGAGATGCAGTATTCTCTAACTGCAATCCCGGTTGGTGATCTGTCTTATCGCTGGTGATTGAACATTTTGTCTTAGTAGCCGCCTCTGGGCTCACACATCATAATCTTGGTAACCTCATGTCGGTCTGCAAGGTATGATTCTGATTTGCTGATCCCCATCCGATCTGCAATATAGAGTTGGTTGAATATAATATGGAAGGGCGTATTGTTTGATCTGTTTATCCTTCCTTTTGGTTGCTGGTCATTTTTGGATTGGTGTAAAACCATGTTCCTGTATCGTAAAAGATTCTTGTTAATTTTTGCACAAATTAACTTGACCGATAGATTTATGAACATTTTCATGTTGCCATTTATTATTTAACATCCTTTTTATTATATGATCAATTGTCTCTTTTAAGAGAAAATCAAGTAATAAAACGATAAACATAACGAAATAACATTTAAATTTAACCACGGTTAACCATAAATGTTTTTCACTAAAAGGATAATTTTTGTATAATACACAATGTGATTACAATAATGAGAATATACACAAAGTCAACAGAACTTCTTGAACAGTCTATAATGGCGGAAAATCTGAGGGCTCCTCCTCCGGATCATCATCATCATCTGACAGATAAAATGGCTGGCCTCATGATGAAGAAGTAGAGGGTCCCGTGCCTGAAGCAGATGGCTGACTGGGAGGGGCTGATGGTCCGGGCTGCTGAGCGGCTGAGGCTCTGGCCTGCTGTTGGTATCTAAGAGGTACGGCCACCGGTATAGATAACGGCTGCACTTTCGCTGGGTCCTGCTGCAGGAACTGGACCTGAGCATACCCATCAAAGAAAGGCTGTGTGCATACCGTCATGAACTGCAATGTATCGATAATGACTCCCCCTAACTCTCTGAAAGCCTCGCCCATCCGAAGGGTCTGATCCGTGGAGGTGGTCCCCATACGCCACAACCTATCCTCTGTCTGCTCTCTAAACTCCCGAATGGACTGGACGATGGGGGGTATAGCACCGTCCAGAACCTGGATCCTAAACCTAAGGGCCTCAACCGACTCGTCCACCATCTGTAAAGTTGCGTCCGTCCTCCGGATCGCCTCATCCTGGGAGGCCCTCATCTCCTGCCTCAACTGGCCCGCAAGTCTCTCCTGCTCCTCCCTCTAACAATCAATGAGCCTCCCCTGCTCCTGTATGATACCCTGCTACTGATTCATCCGCTCTATCATGACCCTATCTCGCTCCCCGAGCTGCCCTAGAATGGTCCTATCTCTCTCCTCCTGTCTACGCTCGAAGGATGCAAACATAGAAGTCAAAATCGCAGTGAAATCTGGCTATACTGGCTAAGTCGATGGTGCTGATGGAAGGGGGGCTGGCTCTTGTACCCGCTCTGGAGGTGGAGCAGTGGAAGTGGATGCCCCTGGGTCTCCTGCTCGAGCATATGGGGAGAATCTATCAGGTATCCGAGGAACTGTCCGCTGCACCCTCGATGGCGGAGGAGGGGTAGGACTCTGTACCCTCTGAACTGGGAGAGTATCAAATAAGTCATCCATGTTGAACTCAATCCCCATGTTAGAAGGTGTATGAGGCTGCTCCCCCTCAGGCTGCTGCTGCGGAGGTTGACCCTCCTGATAGTCTGGGTGCTGGGGGTGCTGGTCCTCCTGGTGTTATGGGTGCTCGGGTGGCTGGTCATCCATCTGAGGCTGATCCTGAGGCTGCTCCTCTACTGCCTCTAGCGAGGGAAGGCCAAACGCACGCCTGGTCTCGTGAATAGTGTAAAGTCTGTATGCCTCGGCCTGACCCTGTATCGGCACTACCATACCCATCGTGATGGCTGCCGGAGCATCTACGTAAACGCTCTCATCTAGAGCATACCCAAAGATATCAGGACGGACACCCAAGCTCAAAAGTAACCTAGTAATCACTCCACCCACATCCACCACAGGGGCTGTTCCCCTAGACACTCTCGCCAAGTTAACAAAAATCTCATGGCTAATGTTAAGCTGCTGACCTGCAACCATGGCCCATAAGCTCCAAATCTCTGCGGCGTTGAGGGACCCCGGATTACCAGCTCGTCCCAGATAGGAGCTGGATAGAACTCTGTGAACATAGCGAAGAGCTTGTGATGTGAGTACCGTGCTCTTTGCCGTATCATGGTGATATGGTACTCCCGGCAAGGTATTGGTTGCCCAGTGATGGCATCTGACTGCTCTATGGGGCACTATAACATCCTGCCCAAATGGAAGCCCCATAGCCTGTACAAATCGCTGATGGGTAATGCTGTGATGGTGGCCCTCGATCCAGAACTGTATGACGCCCTCCTCTGTGTCAGATCTCTGAAACCCCCCATATTGTAATGTAGCAAGAAACTGCTTAACCATCTCTGGATGGGTTTGGATAGCCGGCATCAGAAACTGGGTCCATCCTGCCCTCGCTATCAGGGTATCGACCTCATCCACCATGCCTAGGGCCTCAAGGAATGGCCTGGAGATGAAACAGCTGGCTCGAAACTGCACCTGAGCTAGTATCTCGTACCGCTGTCTAGCCTCAGCACTCATCCAAGCCGGGGCCTGAGGCTCAGGCTGATCCCGTGGAACATTTCGTCTTGGTGGCATCCTGGAAAGAAAGTAAACAATTAGTTTAGCATCATGGTCATAAACGGACCTAATAAAAATTTGGACAACATTTCGGTAGGAATGTGCCTAAACGAAAAAAAATTTGGGCAGCACCCCGGCAAGGGTGTGCCCAACCTCCTGCATAAGAAAATAAAAAAAATAAGGGACAGGCCTCAGGCCCCAAGCAATAGTGCAGCATATTCACATAAAAAATTGGGCAGCATCCCGGCAAGGATGTGCCCGACCTCCTACATAAGAAAATAGAAAAGTACAAGGTACAAGCCTCAGGCCCCAAGCAACATATTCATTTGTTTTATTTTCTAATTCTTAGCACTGGTTCTAATGTGCAGGTATTCCTAGGACCATATCGGTGCATTTAACTAAACAACAATGTTCAGAAAGATCTCGTGTTCTATGCATTTGCCATTAATTGTCCTCTTTACATAAAACATATTACTTATTTTATGTGTTAATTTATAAATGCATTTAAAGCATAAAAGAAAAAAAACTAAGTAATGTCATTTCAAATTCAACTAATAAAAATAAAGCATGCGGAAACAGGTTGAGTTAGCCTATTTATGCATAAGACAAAATAAAATAGAGTAGAAGAGAGATTACATTTTACTTACATGAAAAAAAAATTAAATAAAAATAAAATGAAGAAAGTTGCTCACTTACCTGAAAACTGCAGGAAAAAATGAAACCTGATGAGAATATAAAAAATATTCTTCCTAATGTTCCTGAGCACGCAGGGAATACTATGGTGCAATTAGTGTCGAAAAAGGACTAAAATTGAAGAAAATGTGAGTAAATAATGAAGAAAAGGCGTCGGTTTTCTTAAGAAAATGAAAAGGAAAGAGGAGAAAAGAGACTGCCATTCCGTTGGTGCTCACCCTTATATAGATTTTACATACCGACGGGCTTTCTGTCTCCAGGAGCGAGCGACGAGAATGCCGTCTGTCTTTTCGAATTCCGCTTTTAGCCCTCATTAATGATTTTCTTTCGATGTTCGTGATGTAATGATGATGATGCGTAGATCTGCCAGTGGACAAATACAGACGGGCTTGCCGTCTAATTCCAGGAACGCAAAGGCCGTCGGTTAAGCTATGCTATAAAGTTCACCATTTTCTTGGATTACGTGCCTTTTCTCCCATTTTAGCTTTACAGCAGGTCCCTTTCTCCAGTTTTTTTCCTTTTTTCTTCTTTATTTCCTTTAGTGACTTCAATTTTAGCCCCTAAAACATGAATTCTTCTCTTCTTCACAAAATGTACTGCTCTTGCCCCCCTTTCTGGGCTGAAATTCTTAAGGAGAGTCAAAATAGATTACAACCTTCTTTAAGCTGTGACCCACTTCTGGGGCCCTCGCTTTCATGTTTTCAGATTTACCTATCAAGAAATGTGCCCCCTGCCCGAGGAACTTGCTGCTACCGTCGGGACTTGGTATCCTCCTAGTGCTTTGTCCTGTGTTCCTCGCTGTGGTTTGGTTCGAACTCGAGATGTAGCATTGGCTTTAAGCATTGCCCCTTCTGACGCTGGTCGTCTATTTCCTCAGCGTCCTACATTTGCATTAGCACCTGTAGACACCGGGTCTTGAGGCAGTCCAGGTCAGAGTTACCCGATGAAGAGATCCACGTTGGTTTCCAGATAAATGGATGGAATTCGGAGGTTTTCGTCTTTCGGTTTCATAAGGATTAAAATCTTTTTCTCTATAGTGTGAGGTTTTCAAAGAAAAGGAAATTTTGATTGAAAGTGGAAGTTTTGCTCCATAGACAGGATGACTGTCTGAAGTAGAGACGCCTGTCTCTACTTGGGGTGATCCCCGTCTCTATGCATAGTAGGGACGGCTCGTCTGTAGCTAGGGACGGACACGTGTCTGAGTAGGGATGCCCGTCCCTAGTCCCGCGTTACGGCTCGTGTGTAGCTAGGGACGGGCATGTGTCTGAGCAGGGAAGCCCGTCCCTAGTCCCGCGTTACGGCCCGTCTGTGGCTAGGGACGGGCACGTGTCTGAGTAGGGAAGCCCGTCCCTAGTCCCGCATTACGGCCCGTCTGTATCTAAATTTCCACGCGTGCCCTTAGTAGGGATGCCCGTCGGTAGTTGCAGGGATGCCCGTCGGTAGTGGATCTGATCAGATAACACCGGTTTTGATAAAATTTTATCTCTTATCTTTCAAATTTTGGGTGAGATTTGATTAAAAATTGAATTTTAAAACTCCTTTTAAAATTTAAACATTAAACTGATGCTTATTTGATTTTATCTCCAAAAAGTCTATAAATTGAGAAGTAAAATTCATTATTCGAGGTTAGAAAATTTGACAAATTTTTGTGAGAAAAATAACAATTCTTGAGAGATTGGATTTTTTAAAAGGTTTCTTTGTGAGCAATTTATCAAAAAATCTATAAAAATCTCTATTTATTTTCAGAATTTTATTTGAAAAAAATTCTTCCAATTAATTGATTTCCTTAAATCTTTCTTGCGAATTAAGCCAATTTGAGGTAACCAAATTCATTCGTTTCCATCAATACAGCTAATTCAAACATTCGATCGCTATCAAATTTTCAAGAAGGGAACATACAAATTTTTTTACTTGGATCTATTTTTATTTGATCCTTGTGGAGCGTGTGGGAACCGAAACCATTCGATATTCACCCAAAAAGGTAAAATCCGAGGATAAATATTCTGGATTAATACTTGTGTGATATAATTAACTTATATTAATTGTTTTTATTTTTTACTTTTTTTATCTTTTAACTCATTTCTTTTAAAGTTTCCTATTATTTTCCTTTCTTTACTTTATTCACCAATTTTTGACACTGACATGTTTATTCCTATGAGTTATTCTCTGACCATTAGGAATTAGAGTTGTAAATGATGATCGTCGAGCCAATCTGAGGATTTCCATACGGGTTCTTTCTCCACCCTTGCTTTTATTCATGTTATTATTAAGATTATTTCAATGTCGTTAAAGAGAAAAGGGCCAAATATTTTATAGTAATTAATTTGGGGTTTTCTTGAAAGCTGTGGACCAATGTCCTGTTTTCAACCAACAAAATTAACACTTCTTAAAATCAGTTTGTAACAAATATGCATGGCAGGACAAATGTCCTCACTCCAATGAATATCCCATTTTCTGTATGATTTATATATTGTTTTTATAATTGGGGGTTGTATTCCGCCCCTAGTTTTATTGTAATTTTATTTGTGGAAGTTCATCTTAATAGTGCTTAATTTATCGCTTTTGACGTGAATGATTGCGCCTTAATTAAATGCAGCGTATGGAAAATTGGTGAAACAATAAATTCAAAAATTAATCATAATATTGATCAAGGTACAAATAAATGAGAAGTCCCGAAATCACTCTGGTCTTTGGGGCTTAATGAGGCGAGAGGTTTAGGACTTCCAAGAAACCTCTTGAGTCCGACCAAAAGAATGAAATTCAGAATCCGAGGCTCCAGGGGTTAGAGGCAGAGGCCTCCAAGATCTCTCTGGCTAGCCCAAGATGGATATGTATGCGCCGTCTTAGGCTCGCTGAGGCTAGACGACCCTTCCCAATGTTCTATTGCGTGGCGAATCCAAGAAACCTCATTGTTGCCCAAAATAGACGCACTTGTAAATACCTTACAAGTTTTATGAACCTTTCCTGATCGCCCTAAAGCGGGCCCTCGGGAGGACACAGGGTTCGGCGCGCATCATAGCACCCCTGATTGAAGCATTGGAAGAGTTTTCTGGCGCTCCTCCATACTGTGTAAGTGTCATTTTTCTTTTCTGCCTGATGAAATATCTGATTGTGGTGTCAAAGGAGTTGATTGGAGACCCTTGTTTGTTCGGGATCCTGGATGATTTTCACCGTGGACTGACCCCTTTTCCACTGACCCTTGCTGAGACCATCATAAGTCTTGATTCTGTCTGTGCTAGATTTTCTACTACTTTCTCTGGGAGCCCCTTATTACTCCGAGTAAGTCATTGTGTTAAAAGGTAGTGCATCCCTTGTGGATTTTCACAATAGCTTTTCTTAGCGGGAAGTGTGTCCTTTTCGGATTTTCACACAACCCTTTGCCTTACTTTTGCCTGAAGTGAACCCAATTCATTTCAGCGCCTTTTCTCTGCCTTTTATCTTATTTTCTTTGGCTTTTACTTTTCTTTGTTTCCCCTTTCAGATATGGTTGCAAGAGAAATTGAAGTTGCTGTCAGAGCCACCCCCTAGGATCATCAGTCAGTATTCTGCGAAGCATTTTCTTCCACGACAACGGCTGTACTCATTTGGGACCCCTGACGAAGGCATTATCCGACTCAGTGAAATATCTGATGAGGACATTAGCTTTGTGCACATTTGGCTTGCTTTATCAAGTGCAGTTATCGATGGATCCTCAGGATACATTCCCTTATGTGGGCTTCGTGAGGCCACTTTCTACATTACGGCCCGTTGTGCTCGTCAACTTGGGATGACTCAGGACGTGGTGAGGCTCTCTTTATCCTTTCAAGGCAGAGTCTAGACCGGGGCTCTGATACCAAAAACTGTAACAGCACCTACCCATACGTAGGCGATCCCATCCGATAAGGAGTGAGTTGCAATATGAGTCAGGGTGCCACCAAACGGGTACAAAGCAAACCATACAATCTCTCATAACATACATACCGAAATACAAGATAATTAAAAACTTTAAGGGAAAAGAAAGCAATAGCTGATCATACATTAATATAATAAATCATTACAATAATGTTCTGATCAACTAGCTGATACAAAACATATTACATAACCAAAATATAAGTACAAAAGCAGAAGCTATAACAAAACTGATACAAGAGAGTTCTATATAAAAAGAATCATCAACGATTACAAAAGCTAAGCCCTACACTAAAACCTTCTGTGTTGGCTTGACGGCGGCGACTCTCTCAAAGCAAAACTCCTTCCGCACCTGTACGGGTAAAAACACCGTGCTAAGCGATAAACGCTTAGCGGGGAAACACACATAAAATATGGACGACCATTCACAATGGTCGTCAAGGCATAGCACATTCACAATGGCAAATGCAATAGTTTATAACATAATCCACATAAACATGCTCACAATTTAAAACCCTACATCCCGCATCTCAAATTCATGTCCATTCCAAAATAATCAAAGGTACATCTCATCGTTATACTCATTCAGATATCATATTCATATAGTCAAATCAGAGCAGAGCAAACCAATCGAACACCTGTTGACTCGAGGTAGTGGAAAACGAGTGAACTGAGGGTACCTTATGGGTACGAATCGATTACTGAGGGTACCTCACAGGTACAAATCAAAAGTCATTTCATTTTTATAAATAACACAATATTTTTACTGAGGGGATCTTAAACAAGATCGAAATACTGAGGGGTTTGTGAGGAACCTAACGGGGACCTGATCGGGGTCCGAACTGAACTGAGGGCTATAGCTAAAAGACTCTATTAGGCATGCCTAACTATCCACTTACTAGACTCTAGCAGGTCATGCATAACACAATTTACATTCGAATATTCATCAAATACGGAATTCATACTTGAGCATAACTCAATATAATAATACATAAAACACATACTACTTAGCATAGCAAAATACACAATTAATTGATGCTAAAAAGATAAAATAACACTAAACAATAATTAAAACCAAACATAATTGGAAATGGAGTGAAAAGAAAAGAAGTCCTTAATCTGCATATAAGGACAGAAGCGTTTTACACTGCGGTATGGTAAATCCATACCGCCGTGTAAGACAGTTTACACGGGAGTATGGGGCATCCCATACCGCCGTGTAACATGCCCAACAAAGCTGAGCGAAGGCATAAACACTGCTCCAACAGAAGCGTTTCACATGGCTGTAAGGGAAACCCATACTGCCGTGTGAAACTCACAGCTCAAAACATAACTGGGCAGTAGCGTTTTACACGGCGGTATGGATGTATCCTCACCGCCATGTAAAATCTCAGCCTTGCAATTTCTGAGGAATTTCCTCGGTCCACACGGCGGTGGGTTATTTCCTTACCGCCGTGTGACTTCTCAAAATTCCAGAAATCGCAGAAGTCACTCCAAAAATCCGAACCCAAAATCACACACATCACAAATTACACACTCCAAACCATAAATTCGCCCCAAGAACTTACCTTTCTAGCTCAAATCACAAACACCCTCATCAATAACATAATTAATCATCCAAATAATCCAATATTCATAAATTAAAATAACAAAACCTACCTATCCATAACTAAATCATCATACTCTCAAATTCACAATTTCCAATACTTAAAACCAGTAAGTCTCAACCATTAACACACACACACACACACCTTATTGTACCACATCATGCAATTTTTCCAAAAAGACACATGCCAACTCAAATCACCAAACACACCCCAAAATAGAGACAAGTCCCAAACCTGAAATTCTAAGCTGCAAATCACTTAGCTCCGCTAGTCCCAGCAATTTCCTTGCCCTTAGGGTCTCGGGGAGGCTCAACTAACAAACCACACCAAGAACAACCAATAAAAACCCTAAGTTAAATCTAAACCCAAAGAAGGAGAAGAAAATGAAAACAAAATGAAAGGAATACATTAACTTACCAAAAAGGATGCAAAGAGATGATTAATTCCACCAATAAAGATTTGAATCCACACAATAGCTCTTAGAGTGAAGAAAAATAAAGAAGAAGAAGACGAAGAGTGAGGGGAATAAGGGAAACGTAAAATTCTGCCCTACCCCTTCTTTCTTTCCTTTTTCTTTTTCTTTTCCAAAACTCTAGACACATATCATCTCCCTATTGGTGGGAATCAATCATTCACACCTAACAAGCATGCACTACACACACTCAACGTACTCCCAACTAATGCACACCCTACAATGGCATGAACACAGACACTATACACTCCCAACTTAAAACACCCTAATATGTTATGCTCAAATGCACACAATCATTTCCCAATTAAATTCACACTCTAATGACAAATATATATCCATATGCTAATAAAACCACAAAAACATGTATTTTTACCAAAATACCCTTATGATATGCCGAACACATGCAAATGCATGCTCACACAGACAAGCTCATACTACAAGAGGGCAAACGGGGTGTGACAACTCTCCCCTACTAACAAGAATTTCGTCCTCGAAATTCTCACCTGAACTGAACAACTGCGGATACTGAGCTCTCATCGACTCTTCCAGTTCCCATGTCGCTTCTTCGACTCCATGATGGATCCATAACACTTTTACCAATGGGATCTGCTTACTTCTCAACTGTCTCACCTCTCGGGCTAGAATAGCTCTCGGTTCCTCATCGTAGGAAAAATCTGGCTGCACTTGCACATCCTGAACCGAAAGAACATGCGAAGGATCTGATCTGCACCGACGAAGCATCGAAACATAGAACACATCGTGCAACTTTGCCAACTCCATCGGTAACGCCAATCTATAGGCTACCGATCCAACCTTAGCCAAAATCTCATAAGGACCAATGAAGCGAGGACTAAGCTTGCCTTTCTTCCCAAATCGAAGCACTTTTCTCCAAGGCGAAACTTTAAGGAAAACCTTGTCCCCGATCTCAAATTGCACGTCTTTCCTCTTCAACTTGGCATAAGACTTTTGTCGATCCTTTGCCGCCTTCAAATTCTGCTGCACCACTCTGATCTTTTCTTCGGTATCTCTAACCAATTCTGGCCCAATCACTGATCTCTCGGATAGCTCGGTCAAAAAAACCGGAGTCCTACACTGTCGACCATATAAAGCCTCATATGGTGCCATACCGATGCTCGACTGAAAGCTATTATTGTAGGCAAACTCCATAAGCGATACATATCTGTCCCAACTACCCGGAAAATCCAAAGCAGAAGCCCTCATCATATCCTCTAGAATCTGAATGACCCGCTCTGACTGACCATCGGTCTGAGGATGAAACGCTATACTGAAGTTCAACTTAGTGCCCAAAGCTCTCTGCAACTCTTTCCAAAACTTGGAAGTAAACCTCGGATCCCGATCTGATACTATGGATAATGGCACACCATGCAACCGGACTATCTCATCCACATAGATACTGGCCAATCTATCCATCGAGTAGTCCACTCTAACTGGCAGAAAATGAGCTGACTTTGTAAGACGATCCACTATTACCCAAACTGAGTCATGCTTTCTCTGAGTCAAAGGCAAACCAGATACAAAGTCCATGGCGATATCATCCCACTTCCACTCAGGAATGGATAAAGGCGTAAGCAATCCCGAAGGAACTTGATGCTCGGCCTTTACCTGCTGACATGTCAAGCACTTGGACACAAAATCCACGATATCTCTCTTCATACTGGACCACCAATAAAATTGTTTCATGTCCCGATACATCTTCTCACTGCCAGGATGCATAGTAAAAACTGTACTATGCACCTCACTCATAAGCTGTCTCCTCAAATCCTCAGACTCTGGCACACACAAGCGATTTCTGTACATAAGTACCTCATCCTGAACTGAGAACTCTGACTGCTTACCCGATCTGACCTCTTGTACAAACCGCTGTAGCCTCTCATCATCCCTTTGAGCATCCACAATCCTCTGTCTCAAGGTAGGCTTCACACGCAACTGAGCAATCAAAGCCCCATCTGAACCAAACCTCCATCTAAACCGTCTCAGGAACAAAGCTGAAACTGACTTCCGACTCAATGCATCAGCGACTACATTGGCCTTACCAGGATGGTAATCCACTATGTAGTCGTAGTCCTTAAACAACTCAAGCCAACGGCGCTGTCTCATGTTCAACTCTTTCTGTGTGAGGAAGTACTTTAAGCTCTTATGGTCCGTAAAGATCCTACACTTTTCCCCATACAGATAATGACGCCAAATCTTCAAAGCAAAGATCACAGCCGCCAACTCTAGGTCATGCGTTGGATAGTTCCTCTCATGTGGCTTTAACTGTCGAGAAGCATAAGCCACGACCTTACCTTCTTGCATCAAAACACATCCAAGACCAACACCCGAAGCATCACTATAAATGACAAACTCTTTACCCGAGGTGGGTTGAGTAAGTATGGGAGCCTCAACTAGCAACTGCTTTAACTGATCAAAACAAGCCTGGCATCTATCTGACCACTCAAATCTGACCCCTTTCCTCAACAATCTAGTCATCGGAGCGGCAATCACAGAAAAACCCTTAACATACCGACGGTAGTAACCTGCAAAACCAAGGAAACTCCTCACTTCCCGAACATTTCTAGGCACTTTCCAATCAACTATCGCCTCAATCTTGGCCTGATCCACCCGAATACCCCTACCTGAAATAATGTGGCCCAAAAATGACACTTCCCGAAGCCAAAAATCGCACTTGCTAAGCTTGGCAAACAACCGATGCTCTCTCAACATCTGGAAAACCAACCGGAGATGCTCCTCATGCTCACTCTCGTCCTTGGAATACACCAAGATGTCATCAATGAACACTACTACAAACCGGTCTAAGTATGGCCTAACCACACGGTTCATCAAATCCATAAAAGCCACTGGAGCATTGGTCAAACCAAACGGCATCACAAGAAACTCATAGTGGCCATACCTAGTCCGAAATGCAGTTTTAACTACATCTGCGTCCTGAACTCGAAGCTGATAGTACCATGACCGAAGATCTATCTTGGAGAAAACACCTGCACCTCGAAGCTGATCAAACAAATCCTCAATCCTAGGCAACGAATACTTATTCTTCATTGTGACCTTATTGATCTGCCTATAGTCGATACACATCCGCAGAGATCCATCTTTCTTCTTGACAAACAGTACTAGAGCTCCCCAAGGAGATATGCTGGGTCGAATAAACCCTTTATCCAATAGCTATTGTAGTTGAGTCTTAAGTTCCCTCAACTCTACAGGAGCTATCCGATAAGGTGCTTTCGATATAGGTGTGGTACCCGACATAATCTCAATGGACAACTCGACCTCTCTCTTAGGAGGCAAACCAGGCAACTCGCTCGGGAACACATCACTAAACTCCTGCACTACACGAATATCCTCAATCTGAACTTGATCTCTCTTGGAATCCAACACGACCACTAGAAAAGCCTCACAACCTTTCCTGATAAACCTCTTGGCTTGCATTGTAGAAATCATATTATTCAAAGAACTAGCACCCAAACCTTTCATAAACACAGGAGACTGACCTCTATCCCGAAGCACAACTGTCTTCCTATGGCAATCAACTACAGCCCGATGCTTACCCAACCAGTCCATACCCAGAATCAGATCAAACTCTCTGAAAGGCAACTCAATCAAATTCGCTGGAAGCACAACTCCCTCAACCATTAGGGGACAACTCCTAAAGACTCTACTCACACTGACACTATGCCCTAATGGATTAGTCACACATATCTCATAATCTAACTGATCAACCACATGCAATTTATCAACAATCTTATCTGTGCACAAGTATGAGTGTGTGGAACTAGGGTCAATTAGAGCATACAATTCAGTGTCATGGAGTAAGAACTTACCAGCAATAACATCAGGTGCATCCTGCTCCTCTCTGGCTCGCACAACATATGCTCTGGCTGAGACCGGCAACTGACGCTCTACTATCTCTGATGCAGGTCGACCACCTAGACCTCTACCACGGCCTCTACCACGGGTAGCCTGAGAAGCATTCGAACCAACCCTGCTAGCCTCTCTCTGGGAACCTGAATCCTCATACAATCTCAGAAAACTAGCTAAAAGATGCTCAGTGCTCCCACACTTGAAGCACGCACCAGAGAGCCACCTGCACTCACCCCGATAAGTCTTACTGCAGTGAGGACATACCGATGTAGTCTCAGGTCTACCACCTCTACCAGAACCTGACATAGCTGCAGAACCCTGTCTTCTACCTCTAGAAGCCGGGCCAGATGATGACTCATCCTGCGGGTTCCTTGATCTCTTACCCGAGGATGAAGAAGATCCTCCGCGAGAAGGGTTCCTCCTCTGAGCCCTCTCTCTCATCACAATTTCTGACCTCTCAGCCCTCATAGCAGCTTCTACTATCTGGTAGTAACTTACCCCAGGCATACACATCAAAGAAATCAAAGCAATCTTTAAAGACTCGTTTAACCCCGCTTCAAAATGCTTGCATCTGAAATCATCTGTCATAACCCCACGTGGAGCATAGTGAGACAACTGATTAAACTCTTTCTCATAGTCTGAAACTGACATGGCCCTCTGCCTCAAACTCAAAAATCGTGCCCATCTAGCATCCCCATAAGTCTGAGTTACATACTTCTTCGTGAACTCTCCCTCAAAGAAATCCCAAGTAATCGGATCTGGTAGCTGAGGATGCCTGCAAACCAATTCCCACCATTCATAAGCGGACCCTTGCAGTAATGCCAGTGCACACTCTACCTGCTGGTCGGGAGGACACCGGACTTCTCTCAAAGCACGCTTCACTTTGTCTACCCATTTCTCAGCCAACTCAGACTCATCCAAACCTGTGCCATAGAAGTCTTCAACACCTGCCCTTCTCAAGTTCTCCATAGGGGCTCTAGGAGCAGTCACTCTCTCCAAGATCCTAGCCATGTCCTGATGCAATCTGAACATAGCCTCAAAAGGCATGGCTGCGGCCTCGGGCTGGACCCTAGCATGCTGAGCCGACACAGAAATTGATGGATCTATAGCTTGAGGGTTCACACTCTTGACGAACTCCTCAAGTGATCCACGAGCAGAGTTAGAAGCCATCTAAACAAATAAGAAACAACCGCATCAGCCAACACAGATCTAGGCACATACACATCTAAGCAACTCAACACAACAACAACAACACCCAGAAACGCCTAAACCGGGGCTCTAATACCAAAAACTGTAACACCCCCTACCCATACGTAGGCGATCCCATCCGATAAGGAGTGAGATGCCGTATGAGTCAGGGTGCCACCAAACGGGTACAAAGCAAACCATACAATCTCTCATAACATACATACCGAAATACAGAATAATTAAAAACTTTAAGGGAAAAGAAAGCAATAGCTGATCATACATTAATATAATAAATCATTACAATAATGTTCTGATCAACTAGCTGATGCAAAACATATTACATAACCAAAATATAAGTACAAAAGCGGAAGCTATAACAAAACTGATACAAGAGAGTTCTATACAAAAAGAATCATCAACGATTACAAAAGCTAAGCCCTACACTAAAACCTTCTGTGTTGGCTTGACGGCAGCGACTCTCTCAAAGCAAAACTCCTTCCGCACCTGCACGGGTAAAAACACCATGCTATGCGTTAAACGCTTAGTGGGTAATCACACATAAAATATGGACGAAAATTCACAATGGTCGTCAAGGCATAAAACATTCACAATGGCAAATGCAATAGTTTATAACTTAATCCACATAAACATGCTCACAATTTAAAACCATACATCCCTCATCTCAAATTCATCTCCATTCAAAAATAATCAAACGTACATCTCATCGTTATACTCATTCAGATATCACATTTATATAGTCAAATCAAAGCAGAGCAAACCAATCGACCACTTGCTGACTCGAGGTAGTGGATAACGAGTGAACTGAGGGTACCTGACGGGTACGAATCGATTAATGAGGGTACCTCAGACGTACAAATCAAAAGTCATTTCATTTTTATAAATAACACAATATTTTTACTGAGGGGATCTTAAACAAGATCCAAATACTGAGGGGTTCGCGAGGAACCTAACGGGGACCTGATCGGGGTCCGAACTGGACTGAGGGCTGCAGCTAAAAGACTCTATTAGGCATGCCTAACTATCCACTTACTAGACTCTAGCAGGTCATGCATAACACAATTTACATTCGAATATTCATCAAATACGGAATTCATACTTGAGCATAACTCAATATAATAATACATAAAACACATACTACTTAGTATAGCAAAATACACAATTAATTGATGCTAAAAAGATAAAATAACACTAAACAATAATTAAAACCAAACACAATTGGAAAAGGAGTGAAAAGAAAAGAAGTCCAAAATCTTCATATAAGGACAGAAGCGTTTTACACTGCGGTATGGTAAATCCATACTGCCGTGTAAGACAGTTTACACGGGAGTATGGGGCATCCCATACCACCGTGTAACATGCCCAACACAGCTGAACGAAGGCATAAACACTGCTCCAACAGAAGCGTTTCACACGGCTGTAAGGGAAACCCATACCGCCGTGTGAAACTCACAGCTCAAAACATAACTGGGCAGTAACGTTTTACACGGTGGTATGGATGTATCCTCACCGCCGTGTAAAATCTCAGCCTTGCAATTTCTGAGGAATTTCCTCGATCCACACGGTGGTGAGTTATTTCCTTACTGCCGTGTGACTTTTGCAAATTCCAGAAATCGCAGAAGTCACTCCAAAAATCCGAACACAAAATCACACACATCACAAATTACACACTCCAAACCATAAATTCGCCCCAAGAACTTACCTTTCTAGCTCAAATCACAAACACCCTCATCAATAACATAATTAATCATCCAAATAATCCAATATTCATAAATTAAAATAACAAAACCTACCCATGCATAACTAAATCATCATACTCTCAAATTCACAATTTCCAATACTTAAAAACAGTAAGTATCAACCATTAACACATACACACACAAACCTTATTGTACCACATCATGCAATTTTTCCAAAAAGACACATGCCAACTCAAATTACCAAACACACCCCAAAATAGAGACAAGTCCCAAACCTGAAATTCTAAGCTGCAAATCACTTAGCTCCGCTAGTCCTAGCAATTTCCTTGCCCTTAGGATCTCGGGGAGGCTCAACTAACAAACCACACCAAGAACAACCAATAAAAACCCTAAGTTAAATCTAAACCCAAAGAAGGAGAAGAAAATGAAAACAAAATGAAAGGAATACATTAACTTACCAAAAAGGATTCAAAGAGATGATTAATTCCACCAATAAAGATTTGAATCCACACAAGAGCTCTTAGAGTGAAGAAAAATGAAGAAGAAGAAGAAGAAGAAGAGTGAGGGGAAGAAGGGAAACGTAAAATTCTGCCCTACCCTTTCTTTCTTTCCTTTTTCTTTTTCTTTTCCAAAACTCTAGACACATGTCATCTCCCTATTGGTGGGAATCAATCATTCACATCCAACAAGCATGCACTACACACACTCAACGTACTCCCAACTAATGCACACCCTACAATGGTACGAACACACACACTATACACTCCCTACTTAAAACACCCTAATATGTTATGCTCAAATGCACACAATTATTTCCCAATTAAATTCACACTCTAATGACAAATATATATCCATATGCTAATAAAACCACAAAACATGTATTTTTACCAAAATACCCTTATGATATGCCGAACACATGCAAATGCATGCTCACACAAACAGGCTCATACTACTAGGGGGCAAACGGGGTGTGACAAGGGATGAATCTCCGAATACTTCCACGTTCTTTGCACCTAAGGCTATTAATGCTTCCAGCCCAAAAGTACATGCTTCATACTCGGCTTCATTGTTAGTGGCCCTGAATCTCAACTTTTTTGCCAAGGGAAGCTTCTCATCATCCGGGGTTGTCAGAATAACTCCTACTCCCACCCCCTTGCTATTCACAGCTCCATCAAAGTGCAATTGCCAACCCTGAACTGCTATAGCTGCTACATCCTCATCCGAAAAGTTGAACTCGTATGAGTCTCCTTGAATTGGGTGTTCTACTAGGAATTCTGCCACTGCGCACCCTTTGATAGTATTTCGAGTAACGTACTCCACATCAAACTCTTGTAGTAACAACAACCATCTGCCCATCTTTCCAAGCAAAGATGGAGCTTCCTGTAAGTATCTCAAAGGGTTTTGCTTTGCTACTGCCCGTACCTTGTAGGAGTGAAAGTAGTGCCTCAACTTCTTAGAGGCCCAAATTACCGCAAGACAGATCTTTTCTACCTCTGCATACTTAACTTCATAAGCTAAAAACTTCTTACTAAGGTAGTAAATAGCAAATTCCACTCCGAATTCGTCCTCCTGGGCCTTCATGGCGCCTACAGAACTATCTTCTATAGTTAAATACAAAATCAGGGGCTTACATGGTTGCGGTGGTCTTAACATCGATGGGTTCAGTAAGTATTCTCTGATAGTATCGAAAGCTCTCTGACAATCTTCGTTCCATACCACAGGCTGATTCTTTCTGAGGAGCTTGAAGATCGGCTCACAAATCGAGGTTAACTTGGTGATGAATCTGCTGACATACTATAATCTGCCCAAGAAACTCCTTACATCTTTTTCCTTCTGAGGCACTGGCATTTCTCTGATGGCTTTGACCTTGTCTGGGTCAATCTCGATGCCCCTCTGGCTAACTACGTGTCCTAGGAGCTTCCTTGAGGTGACACCAAAGATACACTTCTTAGGATTCAATCGCAGATTGTATTTATTTATCCTCTGGAAGAACTTTTCCAGGGCTTCGAAATGGCCTTCTCTAGTGGCCGACTTGAACATAATGTCATCCACATATACCTCCACTTCTTTATGGATCAAGTCATTTAGGATTTTTGTCGCCATCCACTGGTAAGTGGCTCCTGCATTTTTTAGGCCAAAAGGCATCACCCGATAAGCATATGTCCCCCATTCCGTGATGAAAGCCGTCTTAATTTGGTCAATTATTTTATTGAGAATTTGATTGAAGCCCGCATAACCATCTCCAAAGCTATACATCTCGCAAGCAACGACGCTGTCTATCAACACATCTATATGGGGCAATGGAAAATCATCTTTTAAACAAGCTTTATTCAAGTTTCGGTAATCTACGCATACCCTTACCTTGCCATTCTTTTTGGCTACGGGGACAACATTGGCCAACCAAGTTGGAAATTGCACCTCAACTAAAAATTTGGCTTTGATTTACTGGCGAATTTCCTCCTTCACCTTATCTGCCTATTCCGGCCTAAGCCTTCTTAGTTTCCGTTTAACAGGCTTATGGTCTGGATATGTAAGAATAGCGTGCTCTGCGACTTCCCGATCAATTCCTGACATATCTTTATAGGTCCAGGCAAAGACTTTTTCATATTTTCTTAAGATTCTCTCAAATATTTCTCGCTCTTCAGGAGTTATATTTGATGCTATTAAAATTTCTTTTGGGTTTTTTGTGGTTCCAAGATTAAACGAAGTAGCATCAGCTGAATCAATGTCAAATATGGATGGATAATGATCATGATCATTCATAGTGAAATCATCGGAAACATCACACAAGTAAGCAAAATCATTTAATTTATTAATAAGATTGAAATTGTCATTAACATCATTTAAAAGTTCTGGAGCAAAAACAATATGTAAACTATCTTCTTCCACCTCCTCTGCTGGCGTATCTGTCGTGATTGATGGTCCTACGTCACTTTGGCACTTTGGATGCTCTTCAGTCACCTTCTGTATGGCTTCCTCTACCTTTGCTTTCCCCTTCAGCTGGGTGGTTACTGTCTTCTCAATGATCACTTCTTCAGGCATCTCACAGTCCCAAACTGTCCTACTGGTCATGATTTCCTCATCCCAAAAGCCCTCTGTTGGCTTGATCAATCCAATGTCCCAGTCATAGACATCATTGAAGACCTCGAACTCTGGTACAACTCTTCCATCCACCCACTGTGGTTCAGCTTCCCCTGTATAGGCACATGCTGTGGTTGTTGGCACAAAAGTCTTTCGGATGTGAGGAATTTCCATCTCTGGCTTCTCACCCCTCTCTTCAACACCTGTGTATCCTAGACCCCTTCTGTCCTTTTGGCCCTTGGTAGTAACGGCTATTGGTATCCCCTGAGAATTCTTACCCAGTCCTGCGCCAGGGAGGAATGACATCCTCTTCATCATATTTAGCACCTGGGAGCTTTCTTCCATCTGCTCTTCCTCGCCTATCATAGCAACATGAAAAATCCACTAAACGGCTGCCTAGCGATCTCCAGTGTTGAAACCTGATTCTCTCGTATAGCCCTTATAGTCACAATCTGGCCTTCATGAGGTATCTTTACCATCTGGTGAAGCATAGAGGGGATTCCTCCCAACTTATAAAACCACGTTCTGCCTAGAAGAGCTGAGAAATTGGCAGGTATAGGCAGTACCACAAACTGCACTTCTGATTGTACTGGTCCCGTCTTCACTACTACCATGAATGTCCCCGAAGCATGTCTACGCGAGTTGTCACATGCCGTGATGGTGAGATCAGACTTGGCCAACATATCCTCTGTCACCCCAAAAGCTGCCATTGCCACCTGGTGGCACACATTTATCGAAGAGCCATCATCTACCATTACACAGGCTGTGTGCTTTTGGTTAATCTGTGCCCTTATGTACAAAGGGCGATTATGGTTCTGGCCTTCTGCCGGCAAATCAGCACTGGTGAAAATAATGTTTTTTCCCGATCCTCCTTTCACTAGATCCAAAATTTCCGTAGGCGAGATGGTTGTGGCCACAGTTGCCTCGCACAAAGCCTCTACTACCTTCTGTCTATGTGATGGCGACTGTCTCAAGAGATCCCATATTGAAATCTGAGCCGGCGTCTTTTTCAGCTGCTTAACAATCGAATCTTCTTCCGGCTCTTTTCCTTTTTCGCCCTCAACCAGCCCCTGGGGCTTCACGACTTCTGGAGCTACCCTTCCGCTCAGGGTCACAGCTCCTACTTTATTATTCTTTTCTTCCTGTCCTTCCTCCTCCGAACCCCACGGGTCGAGAAATTCTTCAGAATCATAGTTTTTAGTTCCACTATCATCAGTGGACCACCAATCGATCACTGCAGAGGGAAGCCGTTCTTCACTGCCCTCATAGAGGTTCGTGACAGCAGTGTGGACATCGTTACCGTATAATTCCTTTAACACAAACTGCTCGGGCAAACTAGACCCAATCATTTTACTGGCGGGGGCATATTATTGTACCCTGCTTTCTTCTGACCCCCTCTCTTCTCTGGATCTGTGATCTGCTTCGAGTCAATTAGATCTTGAATTACGTGCCTCAAAGCCTTGCAGTTATCAGCCGTATGCCCAGTGTGCTGATGATATGCACAATACTCATCATCCTTATGCCCTGGCATGCCCTGAGTTCTAGCGGGTCTGGGTGGCAAAGGCTGCAGCTTGCCTTCTTTCATCAGCCTTCTCAAAACCCATGACAAAGACCTTCTAAGGTTGGAAAAATGCCTCGGGGTGGCATTGTAGTTGATACTTCTGTAGTCTTCCTCGTGCCACTAGCGAAACCTCTAGGTCTACTTGCCCCCTGGCTACTACTACCTTTCTTGGAGTAGCTCTCACTACCTGCTCTCCTAGCAAGGTATTCTCCTTCAGCTTCAATGGCAATGTCCTTTAGAGATTCCCAGTCTCTCAGTCCTTTCATCCTTAATCCTTCTCTCAAATACAGGCTCGTATTTTTAATGAATAACTGTATTTTATCCTGAGTATCCGGTTTTCTCTTCATTTCCATCACCCGATTCCTCCACCGGGTTAGATACTCGTGGAAGGACTCGCCTCCCTTCTACTATAGCAGCTCCAGGTCCTTCAAGGTCACTTCCATCCTCGTATTGCAGTCGTATTGTCTCAAAAACTCCTCCGTCAATAAATCCCAGTCCTCCTTAGTTCTGCGGTTAAGCTCGTGGTACCAATCCACCACTAGGCCAGTCAAACTTAAGCAAAAGTATTTGATCTTCTGCCTTTTCGTCAAAGTGGTACCCTTCATCACCAAGGAGTACTGCTTTATGTGTGCAGTGGGATCGGAAGTACTGTCAAACTTAAGAACATTTGGCATCTTAAAATTCATCGAGATCATATCTTCCCCCTCTAAATCTTTATCTTCGGGATTCATTCCTCGACCCCTTGTCAGCATCCTCGCCATTGCTTCAAATTTTTCTTCCATCTTCTTCCAAATGGCCTCTTCAGTTTGAGGGGCTTTCCCTTTCTCAGACATGCGCTCCTCACATTCTTCATCTTCCCACTCGTCATCTAGCCTTGGGGCTGGCCTTCTCCTCTGTGCCCCCATTGTGGTAACCCTTGGGTCTACAGATGGCGGACGAATTTCCTCCTGCTGGTCTTCTCTGACCTCCTCCCTTTCATTATTCCTCATAGTAGGAGGTGGTGGGTTCTGTGGGGCCATTGGTTGACCCATCGTGGCTATCATGGCAATCATTCGGTTCTCGAACTCTTCTAACCTTCGGCCCACTTCATCTGCTATCAAAGCCCTGGTGGCATCTGCCCCTATTGGTGAGTTTTCCATTTCTTCGGGTACGGAAAATTGAGCTAAAGTAGCGTAACTAGTTTTCGAAAAAGTATCTAGATACTCCACCCTCTCTGGTAATTCGAAGAACAGATTTCTGCGTAGTCGCCCTTGAGAACCTCTTGTCCACCTAGGCAGATCTATGATGGCTGAAAAACATAAAAGGTCAGGATGATGCATGAATGTGCTAAGATTCATGATCGTGCTATGCAACATTTACAAACCAACATGCAAGCACGTAGGTCCTTCCAACCTTGTTACTCCCGCACACGAGGTCACAGTCTCTTTCCTAGGTTGGCTTGGCCCATGGGTCAACAGGGAACCCGATGGACGCTCATGGTGCTTAGTAGAAAACTGGCAGCATAACCTCTCTTAGCTAATGTGCATACGTATGGGTTTTGACCATCATGTATTTAGGCAGTCCGAATGAGTTGACATGGGCCTATCGAGGCATGAAAGCCTTTGATTAGGTGACCAAATCAAATTATCTGGGTTTGTCCAATACATAATAATCCACATAGCAAGCATAGTATTAAGGTTCATACCACTTAGGGGAAGTAACTATTTCCATTACATGAGCTTTGGTCAAGGTGATATTACTTTAGGGCTACCCAAGCATGGTCCCTGCCGACGGGTCTAGCTTATCACGAGCGTAACGACCGATCGGGTCTCCATTTAATATACCATGATGGTACGAAGCTTGGGCTGGTGATTATCCTTAATACTTCCCCACATTGAGTGAGCGTTGGGTCGTGCTTCGGGAATGCAATGGGGCTGATAGAGGGACAAAAATAGCATAGATCTAAGGCTCTAGCATGATGCAATGCGATTTCAAACAAGGATGAAATTTTTAAATTAAAACTCAATTGTAATTTTTAACCAAGGTACTTTCGAGTTGAAGTCTCGAGTTTAGTTCTCCCCAGCGAAGTCACCACTGTGACGCGCGCCGAACCCCGAGGCGCCCTGAAAGCCCGCTTTTAGGGCAATAAGGTGGAGGTTCATTAAAAACTTGTAAGGTATTTACAAGTGCATCTATATTGGGCAACAAGGAGGTGTCTTGGAGTCGCCACCCAATAGAACATTGGGAAGGGTCGTCTAGCATCAACAAGCCTAAGATGGCGCGTACATATCCATTTTGGGTAAACCAGAGGAATCTTGGAGTCACCACCCAATAGAACATTGGGAAGGGTCGTCTAACCTCGTGGAACCTAGGATTACACAACGCATAAGTATCCATTTTTGGCAAACCAGAGGAATCTTGGATTCACCACCTAATAGAACATTGGGGAGGGTCATCTAACCTCATGGAGCCTATGATTATATTGATTAGGCCTTTTGGTGGAAAATAAGAGATATTTTGGATATTCCACCCCAATGGAACACTGAGATGGACCTCTAACCTCATTGAGCCCAAGACCAGAGTGGGTTCGGGACTTCTCATTTATTCGTACCTTGATTAATATTATAATTAAGTTTTAATTTCATTATTTCATCAAATTTCCATACGATGCAATTAATTATCCATTCACATAGATAAGGCGATAAATTAACAAAAAGTAAAATACGCAAATTACAATAAAACTAGGGGCAAAATACAACCCCCATTATAAAACAACATGTAAATCATACAAAAATCGGGATATTCATTGAAATGAGGACATTGGTCCTGCCATGCACATTTATCACAAATCGATTTCTGAGAAGTGTCGATTTTATTGGCTAAAAAAAGGACTTTGGTCCCCTGACTTTCGAAAAATCCCAAATTAATTACTATAAAAAATTTGGCCATTTTCCTTTAATGGGATTAAACAATTTTTATGATAAAGTAATAATAAAATAAAACAAACAAAATAAGGGTAAAGAAAGAACCGGATGGAAATCCTCAGATCGGCGCAACCACTATCATTAACAACTCCAATTTATCCGAAATAGTAAGATAATAACTCACCAAAAAAATGAACATGTCAGCGTCAAAATTAAAATAAAATAAAATAATCAAAGATCAAAGCGATTAATATAAATTAATTAAATTACACAAATATTAATCTAGAATGTTTACCCTCGTATCTTACCTTCTAGGTGGATATCGAATGATTTCGGTCCCGTACGCTTCACAAGGATCGAATGAAAATGGATATAGAAAAGAAAATTTATGTTTTTCTTTCTTGAAAATTTGACAGCAATTCAAATGTTGGAATCAGCCTGGTAGATGGAAACGAATGAAGGAAATGAATGAATTTCGTTACCTCAAATTAGCTTAATTCACAAATGAAAATTGAGAAAAGAAAAGATGAGTTGAAAGAACTTTTTGTAGAATAAAAATCAACTGAAAATAGAGATTCTTGAGAAACAAAACTCTGCAATTTGGATTTTGGTAAATTGCTTCATAAAAAGATTTTTCTTTTAAAATTTTCTAACCACTCTTAAAATTTGCTAAATTTTCTCCCCAAAACTTTGTTAATTTTTGTAACCCCTTCTAATGAAATTTAATCCACTATTTATAGAGTTTTTAGGAGATAATTAGGATAAACATCCATTTAAAGTTTGAATTTTAAAAGGATTTCAAAATTCAATTTTAACCAAAAATCTGCCCCAAAATCTCATCCAAATTTGAAAGATATCAAGTTTATCGGATTAAATTTTATCAAATCCGGGCATTATCTTATCAGATGCACTAACGACGGCCGTCCCTATAACTACCGACGGGCGTCGGTAGTAAGGGTACGCGTGGTAATCCTGACAAACAGACGGACATGGGCTAGAGGCTAGGGACGGTCGTCTCTATGCGGACATGTGTCCATCTCTCGTGTTACAGACGGCCATCTCTACAATATAAGAGACGGCCCGTCTATACAAGCGACGGCCTGTCTTTCCATGTTAGAGACGGGGAACAGGAAATAGCGACGGGTGTCCCAACTCCGACGGGCTTCCCGTCTGCGAGGCAAAACCACAACTTTCTAGTCTAATTTCCAAACTCTTTCAAAACCTCACGCTATAGAGAAAAAGACTTTAATCCTTGTGAAACCAAAAGACGAAAACCTCCTAATTCCATCCATTTATCTGAAAACATACATTTGATCTCTTCATTGAGTAACTCTGACCTGGACGGCCTCAAGACCCGGTGTCTACACCCTATTTTCTAGATGTGATTCTTTTGTCCCTCCTTGCATGGTTTCTCACTCTTGCATGGGTTATGTTTTGTGTCTTGTATAAGTGTATGTTGATCGCACTGTGTTAATAATTATGATATTTAGTGTTCTGATCTCTGGCTCTGATACTTTGAGTAGTAGTTATTATTATAAATAGTATTTTGACTTGTGGGTTGGTCTTGTCAAGTGTTTTGTTTAGAGTGAGTGAGTTGAGCCTGAAGTGTCACTGTAATGGATAGATAAGCATGCTTATAAAGGGATATATGAGTGCAGCTGCCTTTGTTTGCCCCATTTGGGCGAAGCGGTCGACCTCCGAGATGGTCATCCTCAGTGTAGTGATAAAATGTTTTGAGACTCCGGTCTCCCATGCTACCTTCGGGTAATAAAACATTTTTAAGGCTTCGGTCTCCCATGTAGTGCTCCCGTATCCACAGTTAGTGAGGTTCAGGCTAATGGTTGAGATGTGTTAGTGTATGCCCAGTGAAGTGTTACGATCGTTCAGTGTAGTGTTACTGTAAATGAACGGTCTGGTTTAGTGATTATGTGATATGATTCTGGTACATTATGCATGTGATATCCCACGGGTTGGCTCGGTAAGTATTCTGACATATGTAAGTATTCATTTCTGTTATATACGTCTGTTTCTGTTCCTTTGAGAATTCGAGTATGTTGACGTATGTTGATACTTGTATATGTGCATTATATATGTTTTGTATAGTGTTCTGTTATGTTTTGTTCCTCCCCACTAAGCGTTATCGCTTAACACGGGCTGTTTTCCCGTGTAGGTGAAAGGTTTGTGGTTCGGGTCGTGTCGTGTCGCGCATTTGCAAGGGTTGGCCACATAGGAGTTAGAGTTTTATTTTGTTGTCAATTCTTGAATTTTTGTTTATGTATAATGTAATTTTGTTAAATGGCATATGTAAATGTTTTAGAGCTCTTTTGCAATTATTGTAAGTATTTGTATATGTATTAAGTTTACCTTTTTTTCCTTATGGTATGCTTCCGCTTATGCACATGTATGTATGTGTTTATTGTCGTGTTTTGTCGGGTAACGCTTCGGTGTCCTTCCAACGGGGGTATCGGGGTGTTACATCAGAAATATGGAATCCAGCATCACAAGTCTTCTCCTTACCGACCTCAAGCAAATGGCGCGGTTGAAGCGGCGAACAAGAATGTTAAAAGAATATTAGCCAAGATGGTTCAGAGCTATAAAGATTGGGCAGAAAAGCTACCTTTTGCACTTTGGGGTTACAAAACCACGTTCAGAACCTCTATGGGAGCGACGCCTTTCTCTCTGGTATATGGAACTGAAGCAGTTCTGCTAGTCGAAATCGAACTGAAATCTTTGAGGGTAATCATGGAAGCTGAGATTCTAGAGACAGAATGGGCACAAGAGCGACTATTGTAATTGAATCTATTGGATGAAGATAGGTTACGGGCAAATTATCACAATCAGGTCTATCAGAAAAGGCTAGCTCGGTCCTTTTGCAAGAAGGTACGAAAGTACCCATTGAAGGAAGGGGATTTGGTCTTTAAGATGATGAGGCCAGGAGCACCAGATATGCGTGGAAAATTCAGGCCAACCTGGGAAGGTCCATTTGTGCTAAAGAAGTTACTAACAAAGGGAGCAGCAATTTTAGCAGACAGTGATGGGAATGAGTTCAAAGAATCGGTCAATATCGACAGATTAAAAAGATTTCATGGCTAAAGGCTAAAATAAAAAGAAGAGAATAAATGCCCCGCGGGGTCGAAAATCGAAAAAATGCGGCCTTGCTAAAATTGGGCGCCTTGTCAGGGCGAAAACCGAAAAGAGCCATCCTGGGCAAAAATTAAGGGCCAAGAGAAAATATTCAATCGAGAAAACCTGAGAGGGCCGATTGATAACAGGAGTTTGATTTTTACGAGATCTATTTTGAGATTAGGTGTTCTTGTGCTTTTGAATTCTTGTCAAATGAAGATCTTGTATGATGAAATCATATAGAACTGTTCACAATTTCGCAATGAAGAAAAGAATTCCGTTCGCATTTTCATTGGTCTTGTAATTTTATCTTCAAAGCAATATATCATTGATCTATCTAATGACTATTGTTTGAGAATCCTCTCTTATAAAAAAAAGGCCGTTGGAGATGAAAACCGTAATTGGTGCTCTAAGCAAAAGTTAGGCCAAAGGACATGGTGAAAACCTGGAAACGGGCAGTCTGTCCTATAAAAAATAAAATAAAATAAAAGCCGTTGGATTGGGTTGGGTCCATTACAGGTAAAAGTTAGGCAAAGGGTCGTGTGAAAATCCCTCAAGGGACACATTTCCCACAAAGAAAAGCTAGTGTCAAAATCCACAAGGGATGCACTACCTTAAAAATAATGACTTTCGATGCCCGGAGCAATAAGGCGGCATTACTTCAAAGGTAGGGACATGAGTCAGAACCCCGGGTATATGATCATCGATGGTGGGAAGATGCACGCCTAACGAATCTTTCAAAATAGGTTTTGGGTCAGTCCCTGAAGCCAAGATGACACACTTGTGTATCCTTGGGGGCATGATGGAGCAGCCAAACTGTTTCCCTAATGGACCCTTGACCATCTAGGACATAGTCCATTCATTTTTACAAGCATCCACATACCATGTCATACACATGATTTCTTGTATATACTCCTGTGCATGTAATTTTGCAGGAAATATCTAAATGAGAACCATCAGTTCAGAAGAACAACCTCGCACTTTGTAAGCCTAGAACGAGCTCGGTGCAGTTCAGAAGAACAACCCTGCACTTTGTAAGCCTAGAACGGGCTCGGTACAGTTCAGAAGAATAACCTCGCACTTTGTAAGCCTAAAAAGCCTAGAACGGGCTCGGTGCAGTTCAAAAGAACAACCTCGCACTTTGTAAGCCTGGAACGGGCTCGGTGCAGTTTAGAAGAATAACCTCGCACTTTGTAGGCCTAGAACGGGCTCGGTGCAGCTCAGAAGAGCAACCCTCGTGTTTTGTAAGTCTGGAGCAGCTCAGACCGAAGTTACCCAATGACAAAAATGATGCCTATTTACGGGCAAGAGGACAAATGAAAATGATGGTTTACTCGAAAATGCTTTTCCTTTAAAAAAAAAAATTGTTTGGAGGCTTGCTGGGGGCCTGTGGGGGTGAGGCCCATCTCACCCATGTGAGAAGAAGCCTCACGTTGTGAGGCCCATCTCACGTTGGTGAGATGTAGCCTCACAACGTGAGGCCCATTTCACAGGTGAGATGAAAGTCTCACCTGCCTCACGCGCCCCATGCTCCAGCACGTCGCTTCTCCCATTTTTCGTGTTAATTTGGTTTGAAAAGTATGGTTTACGCTTGGATTTAGTGGAGAAAATGAACTAATCCTGTCTGAGACATTTAAAGAGGAGTGAAAGCTGAAGAAAAGGGGGGGGGGATGATTGAAGAGAGCAAAAAAGAAAAAAGAAAAAAAAGGAAAATAACACAGAGAGAAAGAAAACTTTGAGCGCAAGAAAATAATTCTCTTTTCTCAAATAGCTTATGAGATTGTATCTTAAATCCAAGAAATCCATTCCTGGAGTTTGGGATTCAATCACGTTTTATTTTCTTCTCGACATAAACATTTTACCAAAAGCTTTTGAGTTTCTGTTTTAACTACCATTTCAAGAGGAGCAAATAAGGAAACTAGAAATCTTTCATTTGCAGATCAAATATCAATATCTGAGGGTAAATACTGATTAGTCATCTCTTCTTTTCATCTTCTTTCTCTTTTCTTTTTTTTTTTCTTTCTTTCTTGTTACTTCTTTTCTTTGTTTTGCTGAGTCAGTAAGTTTTGTTCATTGTATATATTGTATATGGTATTCCTTTGATCTTATTAACCCATGTTTGTTGCTGTTATGATTCATTAAGCATGTTCATTGCTTTATTACGCATGTTTTGATCGCATGATGGTGTGTTTATTAACCTGTTTTTAGTCCTCTGTTTACCCCTATTTTTCTGGTTGTTAGAGTCGTAAGTTTTGTTTTGCTTGGATTGTGGTTGCTGATCAGATTTTGACTTCATTTTTGCTTGAGTCTTGCTTCTCTGGTTGGATTTCATTTTTTCCCAATCGGATAGTGCCGTTGAATCCCTTTTCCCGATCGAACGTTATAGAAGAGAGCCATGTTTTCCCGATCGGACTGCACAAATCTTGCATGCATTGCATGACTCGTGCAATGCATTCACGATCCGTGAATGCATTGCACATTCACGAGTCGTGCATGCCCGATCCTTCGTCTCCCCTATTTTGCCCGGTCGTCCTTTCTCCCCGTTCTGCCTTGTATAGTGTTGTCTCAATTCGTTGGTTTGTCATTGTTCTTTGATTAATGTAACTAATATGAATTTAATTTAATCTGCTTTGTCATTACATATTTTCACTTACTTAAATTGTTTATATTTAATTAGTTTAACTGATTATTATTCGATTGATCTATTAATTGTTTATTTTATTCAATTAATTTATTTGATTATTAAATTTTTACTTTATTAACATTTTTATTCATTTTTGTTTTATTTGTCTCAAAAATTGTTTATTTTCGCAAGTTACACTCGTAATTGGGTCGGAAGATCGAAGATGAAGGACCTTTGACTTAGGGTTTGCATTTTAAAGTTCGTATTTTATTTTATTCTATTATTTTTATGTGTTGTATGTAAAATATATTTTCTATTATCCGTATTATAGAAAATCACATTTTTAATAACTAATAACTGGGGAATTTCTACTAATAAATTATACCAATATCCTATTTTAACCAATAAAATCTCACTATCAAATAGACAACTAATTTTCATAAAATGAAATCACTCATCCCAGTTTTCTCAATCAATGCCAAAAAAATAGTTCTCTAATTTTTTATGTTAATAAAAAAGGAACCAATGTTTCTAAATGTAATAAATGACCCGATTTATGTATGATGCATTTTTAATTATTTATTTTAAATGTGTTTATTTATTCTTATTCTTTTCTTTTTGGGCACTTGTAATTAATTTTGGGGCAAGCTTTATTATTTATACCTTCTTATTTTATTTTGGGGGATTGTTCTGTCCCATCTTTTATTCATTTTGGGGGATTGTTCTGTCTAAATTTTTTATTTTTTATTTTATCTTTATTTTTATGATTTATTTATTTATTTATCGCTTTCAATATGCTTGCAAATGCGCTTTAAATTCAATGCACAATCACGTGAGATGAGAGATGAAATTTTGATTTCTTAAAAACTCATTTATAAACTTAACTTAAGTCATTAAAAAGAGTGAAGTTCCGAGCACCATCTCTGGTTTAGACCAATAGGGGTTAGAGACCTTTCCCAATTTATCGTAAATTGGGTGGCGACTCCAAAATACCTCAAAGGTGCCCAAAGGCGTTGTGAGGCTAGATGATCTTTTCCAATGTTCTATTGGGTAGGAGGCATCCAAAATGACTCATGATGCCTAAGATCAAAAAGACGTGAACCAATCCCTCAAATCGTAAAAGCGGATTCAGCGAGGGCCTTTGCTAGGTTCAACGCGTGTCACAGATACATCTGATCCATGAAAAAAATTATACACAGGATGGTATGTATATGTGAAAATAATATGCAAACAAAAGGATATACACATACACCAAGGAAATTTTTTATTTTTATACGTGCACGAATGACACGTAATGCATGAGCATGCTGTGCAACATTCACAACCATATGCAAGCAAGTAGATCCTTCCAACCTTATCACTCCCACATAGGAGGTCGTGCAGTCTCTTTCCTAGGTGGGCATGATCCATGGGTCAGCGGGGGACCCAACGGATGCGCATGATGTGCAGTGAAAAACCGGCAGCATAACATCTCTTATCTAATGTACATACGCATGGGTTGTGATCATTATGTATTTAGGCATTCCAAATAAATCGACATGGGCCTATCGGGGCATGAAAGCCATTGATTAGGTGACCAACCAACTTATCTGGGTTTGTCCAATACATAATGATCTATACAGCAAGCATAGTTATAGACACCGAGTCCCAAGGCGGTCCAAGATCAGGATTACCCAATGATGAAAATGATACTTGCCACAAGTAAAGGTGTCAAAAATGATGTTTTCCTTGTCGAAAATCTCCTTTGTTCCTTTAAAAATTTTACTTAAAAAATTTGCATTTTTACTTTAATTTTTATTCCTTTTTATTTTTATTTTTATTTTTTACTCACTTTTATTTTTATATTTTTATTTATTTTTTTTATTTGCGCGCCGCGCATGCAGGTTTGGTCGCATGCGTGCGTTATGCCCTTGCTGGAGCGCCTGTTGCGCCTGCCTGACGACGCGCGTGACATGCTCCCGCTCGGGCGCACGTCGCCTGGCGCGACATTCGCCTATAGGGGCGCGCATCACCTTGCTTCACCCGCGGGCACTCTTGCCCCTTATTGCACGGCCGTTTTCACCTGCAAAATTGGTCAAATTTCAGACTGTGATTTCCGTTTGTTTCATGTTTTTATGTTATTTTTTGTTACTGAGATTAAAATAAACATTTTGTCTCTTCCCAGTTTGGGACAAAACAGGGAAACAAAAGATTCTTTGTTTTCATTTGTGGGGGGCTGGAATTTTCAAAAGAAAAAAAGGTTTTCTCTCAACTGGAAAAGAGCAGACGAGGGTTTTTTGAAGAAAGTTTTTAGGATTTTCAAGTTTCTAACTTTTCTCTTCTTCTTTTTCTTTGGAATATTTTTTATTCGGGGATTGATCCAAGCAAGGAAAATCAATTTCCTTTGTCTCGGGTTACCCTGCAAAAAGTATTTTCTTGAGCTAATTTATTTAAAAGCATAGATTTTTATATTTTCTTCGGGTGTTTATCACCGTAAATTCGATAAGGAGGATGAATCAAGACACTGTTTTCTTTGATCTATAAATTATGAGGGTAAATATTGTTAGATCCATTCTCGTTATTTTATTTTGTTTCATTTTTTTATCTTTATTAATATCTTCTATGATGGGGTTATTATTAGTATCATTATGTTATGTTTAATTTATATTCCCCTAGCATGTCTTTACATTTCCTATTCCCTTTTTTGTGTGTTCTTTCGTAATAGTCCCATTTGCTACATTTGAGTGGTGCTCATACGTGTGTGTCTATTGCTACCCTTGCATGATTGTCATTCCATCACCATTTATTAACATGACTTTTATTTATGCTAGCATTATCACTACTATTATCATTATGATTATTATTATTATTATTATTATTATTATTATTATTATTATTATTATTATTATTATTATTATTATTATTATTATTTGTACCACTATTTCATTTTTATTTATATTATCATTATTATTGTTATTATTTTTTTTTGTGTAATGTTATCATTATTATTATTATGTTACTATTATTACCATGTTGTTGTTATTGTTGTTGTTGTTGTTGTTGTTGTTGTTGTTGTTATTATTATTATTATTATTATTATTATTATTATTATTATTATTATTATTATTATTATTATTATTATTATTATCTTATCATCATTTTATTACTTTTGTTATTGTTATTGCTATTTACTTTGACATTTTTTTATTATTAGTCTTAGGCTTTTGCATAACCCCCTTTTATTTACTCTGCATGTAAATCACGTGTATATTAAATTAACATGTCCTATATTTGTTGTCTTTATTTGATTAATTCTTAGTATTATTACTCACATCTTTTAATGTTATTTTTGTTTGGGGATTTAAATGTGAATCTCTTTATGTGAGCGTTCTCGTGACCATACGGATGTGTCATGACGCGTAGGAAACCCGCATCGCTTGGGTGAGATCCTTCCTATCCCTTTATGTGTTTATGTTTGCTTGTGAAATAGAATGATTTTATCTTGTGCACATGTGCGGTAAAAAATCATGAAAATATTTTATAACTAAATCGGGATTTTTAATAATAAAATTGGGACCAATGTCCCTTGTTTTAGTCAAGGAATGTAAAATGTCACGATAAAACGAAGAGTTAAATTTTCTCCAAAATGAGATCACTCATCCCAGTTTTTTAAAGTGAACAAGTGAATAACTCTTCGATCCCTTTTTAAGTGAGCGTGAAAGAACCAATGTTCCTAAACCAAACGAATCCCCCGATCTATGTATGTCTTTTTTTATGTTTGATTTTGTTTGTTTATTTAAATTTATGTTCGTATATTTTGGGCCCTTGTAATTAATTTTGGGGCAATATTATTTATCTTTTATTTGGGATTGTATTCCGTTCCAACTTTCGTTCTAGCTTTCTTTCATTTGGGATTGTATTTTATCCCAATTCTTCTTCTAATTGTGTGTTTGACGTGTTTATTGCTTTTCTTTATCGTTTTATTTACCGCTTTCTTTACTGCTTTCCTTTATTCCTTTTGAATGATTGTAGTGTGCTTTAATTAAATGCATTGATCATGTGAGATAAGAGATAGAATGTTAGGAGATTAAAAAACTCATTATGAATAACCAAAACATAAATAAGAGTGAAGTTCTGGACACCATCTTTGGTTAGACCAATAGAGGTTAGAGACCTTTCCCAATTTCTTGTAAATTGTGTGGCGACTCCAAAATACCTCAAAAGTGCCTAAAGGCGCCATGAGGCTAGATGATCTTTTCTAATATTTTATTGGGAATGAGGCATCCAAAATGTCTCATGGCACCCAAGATCAAAAAGAAGCGAACCAATCCCCCAAGTCCTAAAAGCAGGTTCAACGAGGGCCTTTGCTAGGTTTGGCGCGCGTCACAATAGTATTACGGTTCATACCACCTAGGGGAAGTATCTACTTTGATTACATGAGCTTTGGCTAGGGTGATGATACTTTAGGTTTAGCCAAGCATGGTCCCTGCCAGTGGGTTTAACTCATCATGAACATAATGACCAATCGGGTCTGCATTTAATATACAATGAGGGTACGAAGCTTGGACTGGTGATTATCCTTAACACTTTCCTACATTGAGTGAACCGAATGACCCATTTTTAGGGTATTCGAGAGAGATTCATAGGACTTATAAGAGATTACAAGGGCGTATATTTTGGGCAACAAGGAGGTGTTTTGGAGTCGCCACCCAATAAAATATTGGGAAAGGTTGTCTAGCCTCATTGAGCCTAAGACAGCGCATGTGTATCTATTATGGGCAATCAGAGACATTTTGAAATCCTCCTTCCAATAGAACATTGGAAGGTTTCATCTAATCTCAAGAAGCCTAAGACGATAAATATGCATCTATTTTGGACAAGCCAGAGATATTTTGGAGTTCCCACCCCAATAGAACATTAGGACGGTTCATCTAACCTCATAGAGCCTAAGACAATGCAAGTTGGGCCTATTTTGGGCAACAAGAGATATTTTGGAATTCCCTTTCCAATAGAACATTGGAAAGGTTCATCTAACCTCATTGAGCCTAAGACCAGAGATGGTTCGGGAGTTATCATTTATTTATACCTTGATTAAATTATAATTGAGTTTTGAATTTAAGATTTTATTCCTTTTTCTCATTCAGTTCAATGTAAGAATTTAAAGCATCAGATGAATCATATAATGAAAGCATTAAATAAAGTAAGCTCAAAATAAAGTAAATAAAAAATACAATAGCTTACAAAAAACTAGGGGCGGAATACAACCCCCATTATAAATGAGAAAAAAAGGGAAACATACACAAAGTAGGGTATTCGTTGAAAATGGGGATATTGGTCCTCGCATACATATTTAAATGAAAATGGTGTTAATATATTTATTTTGATTGGATGAAGAAAACTAGGATATTGGTCCCATTTTATTTATAAAAAATCTCATTTATTTCGTATAAAATCCTTTAACATTTTTTGCATTAATAGGCTCACGAAAATAATATACAATAAACGGTAATTGAAAATTGAAATATAGGGAAATAAGATAAAGAAATAAACCCGAATAATGTCTTCGAATCATCCTGGTGTTCTCTATTTTTTTAAAACCCCAAATCCAAGAAAAACAGTTAAATTCACAAAAAATAAAGAGTATATTAATGCAATAATTAAACAATAAAAAAAAGATAAAATGAATAAAGATGAAGAATCTATAAAAAAATCACCAAGGAAAATAAGGAAGAATAAAAATAAAAAAGGGGTAAGAAAAAGGAGGTAGAAAATGAGGAAAAAAGGCCTAGGAACGGTCCATATCGTGCGAGCGACGGCCGTCTTTGGGCCGACCGATGGGTTGAGGTGAAGTTCTGCGATGGCCATGGGTGGATCCTCAGCCTGTCGGTCGTCCATGATCCTCAAAGAAACCAAGAAAATCGATTAAAATCCAATTTTGACTATTAAAATTACCTTTTCTCGCAATTCGACACAAATAAATTAATATGAAAAAAAATGAATTAGGAATTGATCCAGAAATATTTACTCTCAGAATATTACCTTCTGAAGGCAAATGTCGCGGGATTTCTGCCCTTGAATTCTACAAGGATTAATCAACAATGTGCAATTTCGGGGAGTTTTTACCACAAAATTATATTTTTGAAATTAGATCAAGAAAAGAAAATTATATTTTTCCTTCTTGATATTTTTGTAGCAATTATAAATATAAAAAAGGCTAAATCAAATAAGACCAAATTGATTTTGTTTTCTCGGATTCACCTTAGGTTGAAAAAGATTTGATAAGATTTTTGATGAAAATAAAAAAAAAAACTCTTTCGGAATTTTAGTAAGAAACCTCCAATATTTGATAAAAGTTCCTAAAGCTTCATAATGAATCTCACCCTGCTATTTATAAACTAAGATGGGAAATTCAAAAAGTTTTTAAATTGGAATTTGAATTTGAAAGAGATTTACGAAATCAAATCACAACCGCTAAATCCAATCAAATATTTGGAAATTAAATCAAGAGTTTGACAATATTTGAAAGAGATTTGGAAATGAAAGAGAATATTTTGAAATATTTAGGAAATATTTCCAAAATCGTATGAAATCCCGTGAAATCCCCTCAGATCCGTTGTAAATCGCCGATCGATGGGCGTCGCTGGTGCACCGACGGGCATCGGTCCCCAAGGTAGCTGCGGTTATTTCGAGCGATGGGCAATCTTGAGGGACGAGCGTCGCTTGCACAAGAGATGGATCATCCCGTGAAAGAGATAGGCTTTGCTCGCTCAGGATGGGCGTCCCTCGAGTGTAAGCGATGGGTGTTACTCGCGCAAGAGGCGAGCCATCCAGTGCAAGGGACGGGCATCGCTCACTCGGAATGGGCGTCCCTCGAGCGCAGGCGACGGGTGTAGCTCGCACGAGGGGCAGTCCATCCCATGCGAGCGACGAGCGTCACAAGCGTCATCCTCACGAGGGACGGGCATCCCAAGGCGAGCAACGGGCGTCGCTTCACCGACGGAATACCTGTCAGTTTACCCAAAAACCAAAGTTTTCAAATAAAAACTTTCTTTCAACGCATTGTAACCCCCCCTCACTAGAGATCCTTATTCCTTGTGAATTTAAAGGGCAAAATAGCAATTGAGTGTAAAAGTAAGTTAAAAAGTGACGTGTAAGTGAAAAGTGAAATTGAATTAACTTTTACGTAAAGAATGTAAAGTGTAAGGACTAAATTGTAATTTGACATGAAAATGATAAAATAAGGACTAATATGTAATTTGAAAACCAAATAATGATTTAATACGTAAAGAGAAATAAACTAGTGCCAAAATTGTAAATATGGTATAATAGTGGCAAATTTGTAACTAATTGAAAGATTAGGGTCTAAAGCAAAAGTTTACCATAATGATGGTACCTAATCGAATACAATGAAAAGTGAAATGATAGTAGTGTTTAATTATGTGAAACAAATGAATTAGCGTCACAATAATAATTATATTACTAGTAAAAGGACAAAATTGTAAATAAGATGTAAAAAGGAGTAATTAAGTTAATTAATAAGATTAATGAATGAAAATGATCAAATGAATAAGTAATTGACTTCATTGTAATGTAAAAGTCTAATAGGAATTAATATGTAAATGGTCATGAAAGTAATAATTTAGAGACTAAAACATAAATTATATGTCAAACGAAAACCAATGGAAATAAGGGTTAAAATGTACATGAATGTAAGAAGGTGAGTGATTTAAAGGAAATTAAGGATTTAATCAGAGAAAAATGCATTATAGAAGTATAGAAAGTGAAACAAAGTGAAATAAGTGAGTGCATTATGAGAAATGTATTATAAGGTAAAATGTATTAGTTACAGCAAGGTAAGTAAAAGGATAGATACACAGAGATTTAAGAGTTAAAGAAGTAGAATGATTAGTTAGAAGAAATGAAATTAAAGTTAATTGAAAAGTAGAAAAGTTAGTTGATAAGATCAGTGACAAATGTTAAAGTGAGGATTAAAGGAGTGAATAACCAAAGAATAAGTTTAAAGGGCCAAGGGGATTAGTTAGGTAAAATCATAAGTGAAGAGTAAAAAGTAGAAGAATAGTGTAAAATTATAAGTGAAGTAAAATGAAGGGCTGGATAACAATATGACTTTGATGAGTCAAAATGTGAGGACCGAAGTAACGTGCATATATGTGTGTATAAGTTAGAATTGGAAATCTTTAGATTCGTAATCACCACTGGGCATTTTTAATGCTCAGCACGTTGTTTATGTGACTGCATGCAGGTACTAAACGGGACATCTGAAGAGCAGTCATGTGATCAGCTTCAAGATCAGATCGGACCTCCGGATTGAAGTTATGAATAGTATGTACACTGTTATCAGCATGTATATGTAATAGTTGAGAATGGATTATGTAAAATGTATTATTATTATATTAAATGTTATAGATTATTAGTGTATGATGAGATGTGATAAACGTGATATTGGATTGGGTTAATGTGACTTGATAGTAACATGATAGTTTAAAAGAATAAGTTGAATAAAAAACAAATTTTACTACAATTGCTATATAAGTTTCGATTAGATCATAATTAAACAATCACAATAGTATAAGCAAAGCAATACATGTAATGTATGGAAGCGATAAGTGTAATGGCCTCTATACCGGGTTAATAGTATTTAGAGAATTTTGTAGTCTCTGTAGTGTGATCCCTGTTTAACGTAATGTGTGTAGTATCTTTTACTACAGTAGAATTAAAAAGTTAAGTGTGCTTGAGATATAGTAATCCCGAGATGAGTGAGCTCGGGGTAGCTATACAGTCGAAATTGACAGCAGATACTAAAAAATTTTAATTTGTTAAAATTGATCTGTAGACTGTCAGGAGTCTAGTGGTATAATTTGGAGTGAAAACGGAGTCAAATAGACCTCTGAAAGTTAAGTTAAAGTTGGCCTTTAACTCGGTTCAATTGAACTAGGGTTTGACCGAAGTTTGACTGAATTTTTAAAAATAGTTATTGAGCTCAAAAGGGTGTAATGTGGGGAGTGCAAAGGAATAAAATAATTTTTAGTAATTCTTGACAGTATTAGAATTGTGTTTTATGGCAGAACCGAAAAGGGTTGAATTAGATCGGTTTAAGTGAGTCGGGCCCCAAATGAACTCTGATTGAGATAAAATTTTGCAGGGAGGCTATTTTCTATGTTTTAAGATGATGGAATTGATTGGGAGTGAAAATAATTTGAGGAACACATGGATGCCTTTGAACAGTGGAAATTGGCCGAAAAACCAAAATTTTAGTTCAAACTGGTTGGACCGGTTCGGTTCAATTTTAGAATATATAAAGGGTTAAGAGGCTAGATTTCTCTAGAGAAATCCAGCCATCCACCACCTCTCTTCTCCTTCTCTTTGGCTGAACCTTTCTTCTTCCATTCTCCTCCATTTTTCTTCATTTTCCTCTTAATCTCTCCCCAAAATCAAGCCTCCTAGTGAAAGTTCAGACCCTCTATAACATAGAGACAGCAATTTACGTCCATTTGGAGCATTGGAAGTGAAGAAATCTAAGTGTACAAGGTTTAGGGTTGATTTTGATGTAAGTATTTTAGGTATTTTTAATTAGGTTTAAGGGTTCATATGGGTAATTCAAGGGTGTAGAACATGATTATGAAGTTATTTTATTAAAAGAAAGAATAGAATTGATGTCATGAGGTTGTTTGTATTCAGTCAATAGAGGAACTCAAGGTGAGGAAGGTTGTTCTCAAGCTAAAGGAAAGGAAAAGGAAGCTTAGAGTGCCTAGAGCAAGGATTTGAGGTTTGTGGTTACAAAATCCCTCTATTTCCATTGAATTAAGTTGAGATTTAGGTTATGTTTAAGTATGAACTTGTGGTAAAGGCATGTTTAATTGAATCTAACCTAATAAACATGATTAGTGGACTTAAATAAGTATGTGTATATGTTTAAACTGAATTAAAAAAGCATGGTATGAAAACCCTAAGTTGGACCGAATTGAAGTCAGTGAAAATTCTAAATATAACTTAATGTTTGTGGCATGTAATTGGTATATATATAACAAGTATAATATGTGAATTGAATAATTGAGTGGTTAAAAGAATGAGAAACATACATAGTAAATTAATGGAATGTTGGCCGAATTGAATGTTGAAGGAATTAATGGTATATGTTGGTATTTATGGCATGTAATTGATGTTTATGAGAATTAAACATGACTATAACATAAAATTGGTACCTTGGCCGAATTGAACATGTGGGGTAATTAACGAGCATTTTGATGTTTTATGGTATATTATGGAATAAAATGAATAAATAATTATAAATGAGTGTGTATGTAAATTTGTAAGCGAAAATCATAACATTGTCGAATGATGCATGATGATATATTATGTGATTTAAATGAAATTTTGATGATAATGGCCCTAAGTAGTTCCTTGGGGGGCATGACCGAGCAGCCAAGCCATATCCTCATTGGACCCTTAACCACCCAGGACACGGTCTATCCATTTTTGCATGCATTTAACATCATGCAATTATTTTGCAAACATCTGCATATAACTTTTTACACACACAATCACTGTATGGTCGGGATAACGGCTCGGTGAGATTCTAGAATATCTGCATTTTGTAAGTCTGAGATAACTCAGTGCAATTCAAGAGGATGACGTCTGTATTTTGTAAGTCTGAGATGATTTGGCGCAATCCAAGAGAATGACGTCTGCATTTTATAAGTCTAAGATGACTCGGTGCAATCCAAGAGGATAACGTCTGCATTTTGTAAGTCTGAGATGACTCGGTAAAATCCAAGAGGATCGCATCTACAATTTGTAAGTCTGAGATGACTCGGTCCAATCCAAGAGGATGACCTCTGCATTTTGTAAGTCTGAGATGACTCGGTGCAATCCAAGAGGATGATGTCTGCATTTTGTAAGTCCGAGATGAATCAGTGCAATCCAAGAGGATAACATCTGCATTTTGTAAGTCTAAGATAACTTGGTGCAATCCAAGAGGATGACGTCTGCGTTTTGTAAGTCTGAGATGACTCGGTGCAATCCAAGAGGATAACGTCTGCATTTTGTAAGTTTGAGATGACTCGGTGCTTTCCAAGAGGATGGCATCTGTATTTTGTAAGTCTAAGATGACTCGGTGCAATCCAAGAGGATGACGTTTGCAGTTTGTAAGTCTGAAATGACTCGGTGTAATCTAAAAGGATAACAATCACTGCAGTGAGATTCAAGAATGACTGCACTTCGTAGTCTTGTCAACGACTCGGTGCAATACGAAAGGATAATATTCATGATGCAAATCACAACACTATTCTGCAAGAAGCAACCAGCTCTTCAGGGGGGCATTTGTCTGGTATCAGCCCAATGGGAATGTAACACGCTAACAAGGTGACGTCCATTAGCCACCAAGCACGTTGCTTAACACGTCAACAAGATCGGCATTAGTCAAACCCACCATGACACCATCCACATAGCTGGAAGGAGGCAGCCTCAAGTACAAGTCTCTTTCTTTTTCTGAATTTTTGCTCACCTAGGCACCTATGCACTAGCCTCCCCAAAATTGGGGGCAACCGTAAACACCGGAGCCCGAGGTAGCCCAGATCAGGGTAACCCAATGATGACATTAGATGCTTGTTTGTAGGTAAAACAAAAGTTGAAAGTGACAGTTTTCTTGTCCAAATTGTTTTTTTAAATAAATAAAAATATATATTTTTAAAATATAAAAACAAAAAAGAGGTTAGAAATTATAGTGTCATGGTTAAGTTTAAAAAATCGGGTGCTTTCGGCAGCCGACGCGCAAGGGCAGGCCTCCCTCGCGCCAGCGTGCGGGGCGCGTATGCATCACTCGCCCACGCGCTTGTCGCTGAGCACGCTATCGGTCGCCTGTGACGGGCGTCGCTCGCCCCTTACGCCGGCCCAGCCCCCCTGTGCGTTTTTTAGGCCCAATTATGTTTTTTTCTCATTTTTTTGTGAAATTTAATTTTAAAAACGTTTTTTCTTTAGACTTTTCAAATTCTTCAGTTTTTTTTTTTGTGTTTTAATGGGAATTAAATGAATTTAATTGCTTCCTAAAATATGATTTTTGGGATATAAAAGATTTTTTGGATAGAGAGATAAGGGGGATTTTTTTGGGAAAGCCAAAACTTTTCTTATTCAAGTGAATTTTTTTTGAGATTCCAAGTGAATTTGTTTCCTTAAAAAAGATAATTTTTGAGACAAAGAAAATAATTATTTGTTGTAGGGAATTTTCTTCTTTTTTTTAATTGTTTTTTAGACAAAGAAAATAATTCATTTTTCTTGAGATCTAAATTTCTATATTGTTCATTTTTCTATTCTTATTTTTGCAAATCAAGACAAGGAAATCAATCATTTTCTTTCATTCATCAAATCCAATTCTTAGGGTAAGTATTCTATATTCAATTTTGTATTTTATTTTGTATTATTATTTTTTTGTTTATAATCAATTAGTCATCATGTAGATTTTTTGATATATTATTTTTTTTTGTGTTTTATGTGATTTCAGTCATAAATTTAACATTTTTAACATATTTTATTTTTTATTCTTGTTTATTTACTTGATTGTTTATCTTTTATTATTATTATTATTATTATTATTATTATTATTATTATTATTATTATTATTATTATTATTATTATTATTATTATTCTCAGTGTTATTGTTGTTGTTGTTGTTGTTGTTGTTGTCGTTGTTGTTGTTGTTGTTATTATTATTATTATTATTATTATTATTATTATTATTATTATTTATGTTTTTATGTGTGTTGTTGTTGTTTTTGTTGTTGTTGTTGTTGTTGTTATTATTATTATTATTATTATTATTTATATTTTTATGTGTGTTGAGTTTTTAATATGTCAATTTATTTATTTTATTGTATCATTTAATTTATTTGTCACTCATAATGCATTTTATTTCATTCATTTTAATCCATTTTAATTATTTTATGTATTTAATTGATTTTTTTTATCTAGTTACTAACATCAATTTTATTTGTGTTTGTTTTTATTTCAATTCTTATTTTTTGTGTGCCCATTTTCAATGACAAATGGGAGTCCATAGAGATTTCGTTACAACTTTCGGTTAGATTTGTCACTTTTATTTTTTTTATTATTTTTCATTATATTCCTTTTATTTGTTTTTATCATGTAATTTGTAATAAATTTATTTTATTTTATGCATGTTTAATTTAATATCACAAAAATATTTATATTAATGAATTTGAAATTTTCTAATAAAATGGGACCAATATCCTAATTTTTAACTAATAAAATCTCACTTTTAAAAAGAAGAGTTATTTTTTTTTCTAAAAATGGGATCACTTATCCCAATTTTCCTAATAATGCCTAAAAATAACTCTTCAATTTCCTAAGTGAACAAAAAGGAACTAATTATTTTAAATAAATGTACCGATTTATAATTTTTATTTAGTTAGTTTATTTTGTTTATTTATTTATTTTTTATTTTGAGGGATTGTATTTTGTCCCAAATTTTAAATACCTTTTAATTTTGGGGAATTGTATTTTGTCCCAATTTTATCTTTTTATTTGTTTTTGTAGTTTGCTTTATTATTTTACTGCTTTCTTTACCGCTTTCTTTCGATGCATAAATTTGCGCTTTATATAAAATGCATGATCGTGTGAGAAGAGAGATGGAATTTTAAAATTAAAAATCCATTTACAATTAACAAAGGCATTAATAAGAGTAATGTAACACCCCCATACCCCCGGGAAGGAATATCAAGGTGCTACGAGCCAAACACACACATACTCGTACACATGCATACACAAAGGCGGAAGCGATAACAATAAATAAATATAAGAACATTCTTTTGGGCCAAACATATACTATTAATAAAATAATGTACATATTACAAAATAGTCTTCTGTACATAAACCATTACGGATAACATTTACATATAAACACTATACTTCCTATTTACATAATGATGCTACTCAAAACAACAGAAACTCTATCTTATACAAAAAGATCCTCATCAAGCTCTTAGTGGCCATGACCTGCAGATGCAAACTCTCTAAAACCAACCTGTAAACCTACATGGGAAAAATACTCGTGCTAAGCGATAACGCTTAGTGGGGATAAACAGAAGCAAAAGACTTCGAACAAAGTCACAAATATATCACATGCATATAATAGTCAAGTCATATACAAATAATCATATTCACATCCTTGTAAGCAAATACCATCATGCTTCAACCCATTCATGTACAAAAATCCAAATATGGCAAACGATATTGGTAACACATCATACTATGTTCATATACGTATACAAGTCTCTACTTTATCTCTTGTATACTACAATATATATATATTAGCCGGAACTCTAAACAATGGTGGATAGGGGCACATTACAAAATGGAAGACCGAAGTCTCCAAACATTCTCTCTATCTCTGTTAGAATGACCATCTCCGAGGTCGGCCGCTTGGCCCAAACGGGGCTGTCATGGGCAGTTGCACTCGATATCCCTTTATAAGGATGCTTATCCATCCACTACTATAACCGTTCAGGCTCGAATAAGAACTCTACAAACTGTACAAACTGACTCATATACATTGCATGTAATCTAACGTTCATTCAAATTACTATACCCTATTTACATATATAACTGAGCAAACCATGTGCATACATATACCCTATGCATATACTCACATGTAGCAATACAATATCAACGAATCTTTGCACTCTACATTACTAATTAATCAAATGCACACTCTATTATATATATTCATAGACTTTATACATTATGATTCAATCATACAATGATCAATATCACATGCCATGTCGTGTTCAATAATTAAAAAGCATGTCTACATTTAATTTCATTATTAAACTCTTGTGCCATAGCTTTAATTACCCATAATTTCAATTGAAAACCACTCTTAAACTCATTTCATAAGGTTGGATATGAGTTGGATAAGCCATAGGAACTTGCAATGAAGTTCGGGTACATTTCCGGAAGAAAAACACTCAAAATATGCAAATCAGGGGATGGTCACGGTGGCAACCACTTGGATGTGATCGTAAGGTCCAAAAATACTCAATTCTGCCTTGTCTGGGCATTGGTCATGGTGGCAACCAATTGGTTGTGACCGTGAGGTTCAAAAATAGCAAAACAAAAGCAAAAACTCAGGACTGCTTCATTACTCTATTTTGTACAGCCTAAACCAACATCTAAACCTCATTTTTAGGCAAAACTCTCTTCTTAATAATTGTTCCCAAGGATTTTAATTTCAAATGGGACAAATTTCAGGTCAAATTTACATCTATAACATCAGATATGATCTAAAAAATTTGAATTGGTCAAATGAACCTGCCAGAGTATAGACACCTCTGTTTCAGCCAATTTTCAAGGTCTTAGAGCAAGAATTTGCTCAAGGTCATTTCTGAAACTTTTATAGACATGGAAGTCATGGTTCTAATTACTCAACAATCATTCAATTTAAAGGTCTAAAACTCTACTTATAAAAAAAACATTACACGGAGGTCAGATGAAAAATGAACAGAATTCCAAAAAATCATACCTTTCACACAAAAACTATATGGCAATCATCTACTGTCCTCAACCCACATACAAATGATCACATTACATAATCATAAACATATATTATAGGAGCACTACAAGCAATCAAAATGAATATGCAAACAAATATACTCTATTCAAGCATATAACTCAAGAACACATGCAGAAATCATAAAATCACACTCGATCCCAACCTTTGGACAGCTTAACCACTGCTCTCTACTCAATCCCGACCTTCTCTTTGCCTTTAACCAGCTTCTTGTTAACCGCTTCAACAAATCATATAGAAAACACTTGAGTTAAACCTCTTCTCACTTTAAATCAAAAACAAAACCCAGAAGAGAAGACCAATACTAATAGAAATTAAACCACTTACCTCTTCTCAAGAATCCAACTCTACCCTTTTGTCACTCCCTTCAAACCAATCCAAGAGGTTCAATCAAAGGACAAAGCAAATGAAGAAGAAAAGGAAAAGAAATGGCAAAGCAAAAGGGACATGGCAGAAAACAAAAGAAAAAGCAAAATGAACAAAGGCCAAAAGCAAAGAAAAATGGAAAGGAAGCAAAATGGTAGCCGGTCAACCCAAATCCAAAGCCAACAAACCCAACTTAATGCCACCTAAAGCCTTTAATGCAACTTACCACATTAATTAACTCACAACTAAACAAGCCAAATGTCCATTCCCTACAATGCCACTTGTCAACCCTTACCCACACTTCAAGTTGTCATGTGTCAATTCCCTACGCTGCCACATGTCCATAACACATCAAATAATACAAAATAATCCCACTCAATTAGGCTTCACGGGAAGCGTTCTATCACGTCCGCAACAGTACCCTCACACAAGCCACTTATTCATCTTCTCAAAACAATTTTCTTCTAGTGAAACCTTTAACCTTAATCAACTTGGAAACTCCTTAGAATACACTCTCTTATACACACAAACTCTTAAATTACCAAACGAAAATTTCAAAATTCTTCTAGGGCCAAATCGGGTTCTTACAATCTCTCCCCCTTAAGAAATTTTGTCCTCAAAATTTTCCCGCTAATCATTTACTTTCCGACCATCAAAACCGAACTCATATGAAAACTTAACAATTTAAAAACTTACCGGAAGGACATGCGGCGTCATTCATATCCTTGCTTGCTTGTAGTACTTGGTTCTCTCTTGATTTAGGATACTTGGCAAGCGGATGATCCTTTCTGCCACACCTAAAGCAGACTCCTGTGATCTTCCTACACTTGCCCCAGTGTTGCCTCTGACAATGCTGACATTTCGGTATATCCCGTACTCTCTTGTCTACTGACACTCCTCTAGCTGATACCTTTCTCTTCCTAACAAGATCTTGAGAAGACTGAGAAGTGGTCACTCTGTCCAATATCCGAATCAACCCTTGCACAATTTTTGAATTCTCATACCCTACACCGGAACCACCATCTCGTTGACGCTGCGGAATAGGCTGATCGACTTTTATCGGGTTCCTACTATCAATTGTCTCTCCTATGTACTCACTCTGGTCAGACTCCATCTATACTCTACAAAACAAATAACATCTGCATTAGGCCACAACTCTAGATAAACTCTGACATTCACTCTATACTCTATATCTTATAGACCATAACCTCTAACCTATGCTCTAATACCACTAAATGTAAAACCCCTATACCCCCGGGAAGGAATATCGGGGTGCTACGAGCCAAACACACACATACTCGTACACATGCATACACAAAGGCAAAAGTGATAACAATAAATAAATATAAGAACATTCTTTTGGGCAAAACATATACTATTAATAAAATAATGTACATATTACAAAATAGTCTTCTGTACATAAAACATTACCGATAACATTTACATATAAACACTATACTTCCTATTTACATAATGATGTTACTCAAAACATCAGAAACTCTATCTTATACAAAAAGATCCTCATCAAGCTTCTAGTGGCCATGACCTGCAGATGCACACTCTCTAAAACCAACCTGTAAACCTACATGGAAAAAACATCCGTGCTAAGCGATAACGCTTAGTGGAGATAAATAGAAGCAAAAGACTTCGAACAAAGTCACAAATATATCACATGCATATCAATAGTCAGGTCATATACAAATAATCATATACACATCCTTGTAAGCATATACCATCATGCTTCAACCCATTTGTCGAGCATTTTCTATAGATGCTAATTATACCGCAAGTATACGGTGTACCGAAATAGTACTTTAGATATCGATCCCACGAGGAACGCGTTTTACACACTATTACTACTCAATTTTAATTTTGTTTACAATTATCAAATAGAAAGGTGATTTTAAACTAATCTAACATGTAAACCAATTAAGCCTAATTATTGATAGTCAAAAGAAGATAAAATAAATCATGAAGAATTAAAGATAATGAACTTGATTCCATCATTTTGATTAACATCTTTCATCTTTTTATGCAAGCCAAGTTAGAATAAATTTTTAACTCACTCTCTCGACATGAATTAAAATGCCTAAAACATACAATTAAAATTCTAACTCACAATTTTTATTAATGAATTAGAGGTTTCTAATTACATATTTTAAGAATAAACACTAACCTATAGCAATTATCTCAATATACCGATCTCTCAAATATATCTTAATAATGAAATTCTATTAGATTTCAGATAAAGCAAACTTTTGAATTACTTTAACTTATAAAGATCATGCAAAAGATACTAATAGAAAATCTGCATTGAAAGATCATGAAAGTAGATGGAAATAGAAAGAATTATAACATGCAAATTCATTGAAATGATATTCATAGAAATATTAGAGAAGAATTAAAAATAAGAGAATAAGATAGAAGCCTTTCAACCCTTTTCTCAACTCTTCAAAAAGATTTTCTTCTCCTTGATCTTCTTCTTCAAAACATAAAACTAAATAAGAAAATAAAACTAAAGAAAACTGTCTACAAAATACAGAAAATCACTTAACTAAAATTCCATATCATCTATCATCTCTCAATTTACAATTAAACTAATATTTATAGATGTTAATTTGAAAGTTGTGTCCCTTGAGAATAGTTGCAACTTTTGGTGAAAGAAGGTGGCTTTTCAAGTGACTTTTGTCTCAAAAACTGTCCAACGGTACTCTCTGTCGCGCTCGCGACGGTGTCGCGATCGCGACAGAACGCGCTCTTTCTTTTTCCTTGTTTCTTTTCTTCTTTCCTCTCAGTTTATCTCTACTTTAGCACGACTCGTGCTACTCTGTCCGAGTTAGATGCATCATCCTAGTCGTGTTCCTCTTCGGTCCTAGTCGGATGCTTACTTCCTCATCCCTTTTCTTCTTCTTTCTTTTTCTACTCAAAGCCTGTCCGACTCGTGCTTTCCCATCCTAGTCGGATCCTGCTCTGCTCTTCTCGTGCTCCACCTCCAGTACCTCCTGTTTTCTCACCATCACAGCTTGTTTGCTCAATTTAATGCTCAAAAAGACCTGTAAACACAACAATCACACATACAAACAGATATACACATAATCTAACACACATGACATCTAATATACAGATAATTGCACAATTAATATCCTAATCTCATACAAAACATATACTCAATTACACATTAACTAAGCTCCTATCAAATTCCTCCACACTTAAACCTTGCTTGTCCCCAAGCAAGACAAAAGTCATGAGCAAATTTAACAACTAGTAAACATAATTGCAAAGCAATGTCCATTCAGCATATACACTAGAGTTGCAAAGATCAACTATCCCAAATACTCACAAATGCCAATAAATCAAAGTTCAACATATGCATTAAAAATTCAACAAGTTACTCAACTTTACTAACTCCAACATAAAGAATACTACGTCTCAAAAAACTAGTCATGAACTAAAGAGAGAAATTTGATCATAAAGTTAAAAATTCTAAGTTTTCTAGTTGCTTTTTAAGACCAATGTAAGGTCACTCACCCTTATTCTAATCTCATGGCATTTTTAGACTTTACTTTTTCTTTTTATTTTTCTTATCAATTTTTTTTCTTTTTCTTTCACATGGGTATAACTTTTTATTGAATCCCATGTATAGCAAGAAAAGGTAATATGGGTGCGTTTTACGCTCTATCCCATATTTTTGCAATTTTAGATGTACATCTTGCTATTTATTGTTGAACTTGGTGGGTGCATTTTATGCTCCATCCCACTTTTGACTTTTATTTTTATTTTTCTAAGTCCTCATCCATTATTGAAAAGAAATAAGGGCAAGTATTATGGCTATAGTTTCCATAGGAAACTAGAAACCTAAAACTTTAACTAAATTAACAAATTCTAACTTTAAAAACATGGTTAGTAAAAAGACTAAATAATCTATAATGTTGAAATAAGTAAAACAAATTAACTTGAAAAACTTAAAACACATACCAAAAATTTTGAAAAATTGGTAAAAATGAGCATAAAAAATAAATGACTTCACAACCTATATAACATGCCAAAAGAACCATACTTTATAATAAAGCTTACTCAAAAGCCTAATTAAAACATACACACAACCTATAAGCATACTCACAAAACAATCATACAATTAACATGCACAATATATATATATATACATAATTAGAACACATACACAAACACAAACCAATAAACACACTCCCCCACACTTAAAACACACATTGTCCTCAATGTGAAGGAATGACAAATAATAAAAAAATAAATAAAGAAAAAGTAAGAGAAGAGAACTCCCATATCATGGTGATGGTGGAGGTGATAGCACACGAAACCCAACTTGATTCATGAAGTTATCAAATTTGTACTCCAACCTTCTTTGTCTTCTAGCTAAAACGGTTTGTTGATCTTGTATGTGGGGCAGGTTACTAAGAATCTGATCAAACATGGCTGGAATATTGGAGCTTGATGATCCAACTTCAAGTGCAGTAGGAACCTCATGCATTGATGCATGACCACTACGTTCCTCCTCACCCTCTTCTTCTTATTGTGCAGAGGGACCTGCAAAATCCCTCCAACAAGATCTCAAGCGAGGTGGAATTTCCTGATAATCATTATTAACAACACCTCCTTGCACAAATAAATGCTTAGTAAAATATTTACAAGGAAGTATATTAGCAAAGACACGAACAGAAACATGTAAATGTTTAGCAATAGCAGCAATGATATGCCCATGGGTAAGAGGTGAGTCTTTCTTGTTAACACATTGCAACAATTCATTGAATATCCAATATGACCAACAAATAGGCTTACCTTTATGCACACACCACATGAGAAATAATTCATTCAAAGAAACCCGATTAAACTCCATCCGATTAAAAACATAGGAAGCTAAAATTTTGTGCAAAATCCAAAATCTTAAATCTTTGATAAACATGGATTTAGCATCCCTAGTTTTGAAAGATGTTTGTATATCAGTCAAATAAGTCCAAAACTCATTCGAGTTAAAAGATCTAGGAAATGCTGTTAATCCATTTTGTGAAAAGCCATAAAGCCTATGCATAATAAAATATGTAAGTGTCTATGGCCTACCTTCTAGGCGAAAATCTAATAGGAAAAAATCCAAATATAGCAAACGATAATGGTAACATATCATACTATGTTCATATACATATACAAGTCTCAACTTCATCTCTTGTACACTACAATATATATATTAGCCTGAACTCTCAACAATGGTGGATATGGGCACATTACAAAATAAAAGACCAAAATCTCTGTTAGAATGACCATCTCGAAGGTCGGCCGCTTGGCCCAAATGGGGCCGTCATGGGCAGCTGCACTCGATATCCCTTTATAAGCATGCTTATCTATCCACTACTATGACCGTTTAGGCTCGAACAAGAACTCTACAAACTGACTCATGTACATTGCATGTACTCTAACGTTCATTAAAAATACTAACCCTATTTACATATTAACTGAGCAAACCATGTGCATACATATACCCTATGCATATACTCATATGTAGCAATACAATATCAACAGATCTTTGCACTCTACATTACTAATTAATTAAATCCACACTCTATTATATATATTCATAGACTTTATACATTATGATTCAATCATACAATGATCAATATCACATGCCATGTCGTGTTCAATAATTAAAAAGCATGTATATATTTAATTTCATTATTAAACTCTTATGCCATAGCTTTAATTACCTATAATTTCAATCTCCAACCACTCTTAAACTCATTTCATAAGGTTGGATATGAGTTGGATAAGCTATAGGAACTTGCAATGAAGTTCAGGTGCATTTCGGGAAGAAAAACACTCAAAATATGCAAATTAGGGGATGGTCACGGTGGCAACCACTTCGTTGTGACCGTGAGGTCCAAAAATATTCAATTTTTTCTTGTCTGGGCATTTGTCATAGTGGCAACCAATTGGTTGTGACCGTGAGGTCAAAAAATAGCAAAACTGAAGCGAAAACTCAGGACTGCTTCACTACTCTATTTTGTACAGCCTAAACCAACGTCTAAACCTCATTTTTAGGCAAAACTCTCTTCTTAACAATTGTTCCCTAGGATGTTAAATTTCAAATGGGACAATTTTAAGGTCAAAGGGACATATATAACATCAGATATGATCTAAACAATCTGAACTGCTCAAATGAACCGGCCAAAGTGGAGACACCTCTATTTTGGCCAATTTTTAGGGTCTTAGAACAAGAATTTGCTCAAGGTCATTTCTAAGACTTTTATAGGCAGGGAATTCATGGTTCTAATGGCTTAATAATTACTCAATTTATAGATCTAAAACGCTACTTAGGATAAAAACATTACACGGAGGTCAGATGAGAAATGAACAAAATTCCCCAAAATCATACCTTTCACACAAAAATTATATGGCAATCATCTACTATCCTCAACCCACATACAAATGATCACATTACATAATCATAAACATATATTATAGGAGCACCGCAAGCAATCAAAATGAATATCAAAACAAATATACTCTATTTAAGCATATAACTCTAGAACACATGTAGAAATCAAAAAATCACACTCGATCCCAATCTTTGGATGGCTTGACCACTGCTCTCTACTCAATCCCGACCTTCTCTTTGCCTTTAACCAGCTTCTTGTTAACCGCTTCAAAAAATCATATATAAAACACTTGAGTTAAACCTCTTCTCACTTTAAATCAAAAATAAAATCTAGAAGAAGAAGACCAATACTAACAGAAATCAAACAACTTACCTCTTCTCAAGAATCCAACTGTACCCTTTTGTCACTCCCTTCAAACCAATCCAAGAGGTTCACTCAAAGGACAAAGCAAATGAAAAAGAAAAGGAAAAGAAATGGCAAAGCAAAAGGGACACGGTAGAAAACCAAAGAAAAAGCAAAAAGAACAAAGGCCAAAAGCATTGCAAAATGGAAAGGAAGCAAAATGGTAGCCGGTCAACCCAAATCCAAAGCCAACAAACCCAACTTAATGCCACCTAAAGCCTTTAATGCCACTTACCACATTAATTAACTCACAACCAAACAAGCCAAATGTCCATTCCCTACAATGCCACTTGTCAACCCTTACCCACACTTCAAGTTGCCATGTGTCAATTCCCTACGCTGCCACATGTCCATAACACATCAAATAATCCAAAATAATCCAACTCAATTAGGCTTCACGGGAAGCATTCTGTCGTGCCCACAACAGTACCCTCACTCAAGCGACCTATTCATCTTCTCAAAATAATTTTCTTCTAGCAAAACTTTTAACCTTAATCAACTTGGAAACTCCTTCAAATACACTCTCTTATACACACAAACTCTTGAATTACCAAACGAAAATTCCAAAATTCGTCTAGGGCCAAATCGGGTTGTTATAAGTAAAGTTCCGAATCTTTCTCTAGTTTAGACCCCGAGTTTAGACGAACTTTCCAAATTTCTTGTAAATTGGGTGGCAACTCCAAAATATCTCAAAGGTGCCTAAAGACTTCCATGGGATTAGATGAACTTCCTCAATGTTCTATTAGGTAGGGATTCCAAAATTTCTCATGATTGCCCAAAATCAAAATCAAAAGATGCGAACACTCTCAGGCCCTAAAAGTGGGCCCCCCGAATCTCATAAAGAACATGCTCTATCTTGTCAATCCATTTCTCAGCATACTAAGACTCATCCAAACTAGTCCCATAAAAATCCTCTACACCTGCTTTCCTCATACTCTCAATAGGGGCTCTCAGAACTGTCACTCTCTCTAAGACTCGAGCCATGTCCTGAGAAATCTTTAACATGGCCTTAAAGTGCATGGCTGAGGCCTCAAATTGAACCCTAGGTGTTTGAGCTGAAACAGACACTAAAGGATCTACTGCTTGAGGATTCACTGTAACATCCCCATACCCCCGGTAAAGAATATCGGGGCGCCACGCGGACTTTAACGCACACACATACATGTACCGTAGCGGAAGCATTAATATTAAAAGATAAGAATATTTTGCGCCAAACAAAAAGCTCGTATAACATATATATAAACTGTACATATACAAAAGTTTTATAATTATTACATATTCGTTTTTGGTACACAAATATAAAACAGTTAACAAATACATGTCAATACTATACTTCCTATGTACATAATGATGTTACTCAAAATGTAAGAAACTCTATTACTATTTTATACAAAAAGAGATCAAAACAAAACTCCTAGTGGTCCTTGACCTGTAGATGTGCACCCTTTGATCCAAACCTGAAAACCTACATGGATAAATACCCGTGCTAAGCGATAACGCTTAGTGGGGATAAACAGAAGCAAAAGACTTCTAACGAAGTCACAAAACATATCACATGCATATCAATAGTCATGTCATATATAAATAATCATGTACACAATCTTGTAAGTAAATACCAACATGCTTTAACTTATTCATAATGCAGAAATCCGTATATGGCAAACAACATTAGCAATATGTCATACTATAATCATATGCATTTACGAGTCTCTACTTCACCTCTTGTACACTACAAAATATACATTAGCATGAACTTTCAACAATTATGGATAGGGGTACTTTACCTTAAATACTAATAAACAGTATTAAACTCTAGAGACCTAACTCAAAATGAATACTCTGGGTATTCGTCTTTAAACCAACTAAGGTCACTATGGCAGCCGCACTCTAACCCTTTATAAGCATGCTTATCTATCCACTATTCTGACCATTCAGGCGTAACTCAATAACTCAAAACAGAGTACTTAATACTACAAGGATCATAATTCAAAATACTATCATGTCAATATACTTTCCAATACGGAGCTCTAATTATAATGTAAGGAAAGAACAAATAAGCATACACTATGCACTAGGGAAAAAAATATGCAAAGCAAGACAAAAGAAAACATTTTCTAGAAATAAAATAAGGCGGAAAGGGGTTCACTATCACGATCGCGACAAGAATTCGCGCTCGCGATAGAAGCTAGGTTCACTATCGCGATCACGACAAGATGTCGCGCTCGCGACAGAAGCCAGATTCCAAAACACTCTATGTACTATACCCAAATACATTACATCAACTCAAGCTTTATACACTATACCAAATGCATTATATAACAATTCATATCACATGACATGTCGTGTTCAACACTAACTCTCATGCCATAGCATTATTTACCCAAATGACTAATTCTATAACCATTTGATACACCTAAACATGCATGGCATAAACTCCGAAATTATTTCGGTGCAAAACGGGTTCAACTCGGGAAGGAAAACACCTCAAAATATACAAATTAGTTGAGGGTAAAGGTGGGGAATTGGTTCATGTCAACCATGGGCTCAAATTCAAGAAGAAAATCACTCTTATATCCCTCTCTGTCGTGCTCGCGACAGAAGGCTCCGTCAGGAACCTTCACAAGACTGCTTCTCACCTTAAACTTATATCGTCTAAAACGACCTCTAAAATTCATTTTTAGGCAAAGTGTCATTCTTAACAATTGTTCCCTAGGAAGTTAAATTTCAAACGAAATAAGTTTCAGGTCAATTGAACATCTACAACTTATGATACGACCTAAACAAGATGAACTGCTCAATTGAACCGGCCAAAGTAAAGGCGCCTCTATTTCTGGAAATTTAAAGGGTCCTAGAGCCAGAATTGGCCCACGATCATTTCTGAGACTTTAATAGGTATTTAAGTCATGGTTCTAATGGCTTAACAATAACTCAATTCAGAAGTCTATAACTATACTTATGATGAAAACACTTCATAGAGGTCAAATGCAAAATAAATAGAACTTGCCAAATCAAACTTTATCATTAACATACACACTCAATTGATCAATTCACCTACTCAAAACATATATACCCATAAATCATAAGCATATACACACATATATCATGAAAACACCGCAAGTAATCAAAATGAACAAAAGTTAAATCCGCACACGATCCCGACCTCTAGGAGCTTAATCACAGCTCTCAACTTATTCCGATCTTCTCTTTGCCTTTGTCCAATTTCTTGTCCACAGCTACAATAGAATCATACAAAGACAATCCAAGAATCAAACCTTTTTTTCACTTTAAGTCAAAAACAGAAAGAAAAAGGAGGTCAGATTGGAAATCCAACCAAACTTACCTTTAACACACTCTCTTCAACTAACCCAAGTAACTCACTTGAAGAACAAACTAAAAGAGGAAGAAAAGAAACAAAAGAAGAAACAAGAGAGGGAGCACGGCAAAGTCCAAGAGCAAAGAAAAAAAATGAAGAATAAAATGCCAAAAGCAGAAATTAGAAAGGAAATTAAGGGAAAGAGTGGCCGGTCAAACCCTCTCAAAGCCAATCCTCACATTAAAAGCCCACCAACAAGCCTTTAATGCCACTTACCATCATAAATATATTCATTAACTTAAAAATAAAACTCATGCCACATGTCCACTCCCTACAATGCCACTTGTCAACCTCCTATGCCGCCACATGTCCGATACACATCAAATATTCCAACTCCAATAGGCTTCCCGTGAGGCATTCTGTCGCACCCGTGACACTGTCGCGCTCGCGACAGAACCCACACTAGAATCACATCCTCTTCTTTTCGAATCATATTAGTATAAGCAAAACTTTATAATTTTAATAACTTGCAAACCCGCATATTCACATCTAGATTCACTCTTTTACTTATCAAAATCTGCCAAAACATTGCCAAAATTTCTAGGGCTAAATTGGGTTGTGACATTCACACTCTCAGCGGACCCCTCAAGCGACCCACCCACCGAATCAGAATCCATCTAAAGCAAACACAAGAATAACTGCATCAGCCAACATAGTCCTCGACATATATCTATGCACAATAACACACAGAAAATGCCTAAACCTAGGCTCTGATACCAATAACTGTAACACCCCTACCAATACGTAGGCGAACCCATCCACGAGGGAGTAAGAAGCCGTACAAGTCGGGGTGTCACCAAACAAATCGATACAATAACATTCATCCACATAATATAAACATACATATATACAGTGGAATTTAAAACTTTAAAACCAAACTGATCATTCATTACATAACTGTTCTGATATTACCCAAAATAATTACATCTTTCAAAATACAAGGCGGAAGCGAAACAAAAGAATAAATACAATAAGAGTTCACTTAGTACAAAAAGAATCTCAAAATAAATGCTAAGTCCTAACATCAAAACTCTCTGTGCTGGCTTGACTTGCGGCTGATATGAGTCTAAATAGCTTATATTTAATCCATGTTTTAGGTTTAAAATAATGTTTGTGCATAGTTAATTGTGTTAAAAATAGGTATGTTTTATGTTTTTGTGTGAGTTTTGTGTGTGTAGGAGAAATTGGAGAAAATGGAGAAGATTGGAGAAAAGGAGCAGAAATGAGCCAAAGAAGGAATAAATCTATCGCGAGCGCGAAAAGCGTTGCGACCGCGACAGGGAGCGCCAAGCTAACAAGAAGCGAAGAAGAGAAGAAAAGAAACCAAAGGAGAAAAGTGTTCTGTCGTGAGCATGACAGGACGCACATTCGAAGGGAGCCGAAGAGAAAGAGCCAAGGAGCCAGCGTGCATGGTTGCGAGCAAGGCCGCTATCGCGAGGTCGCGACAAGGTGCTGCGGGAAGCCAGCGCGACGAAAGTGCAGCGAAAAGCAAGGCATGCTCTGTCGCGATTGCGACAGAGAGGACCGTTGGAAGTTTAATTCAAAACTTGCCTTGAAGAAAGATGACTTTTCACCAAGCCTTGCAACCTTCTTAAGGGACACTTGAAGGAACATATCTCTTGGAATTTCATAAATAGTAGTTTTAACTGTAATTTTAAGAGTTGAATAATTTTTATTGAATATTTTCTTAATAATTCTGTAAGTAGAAAGTACATTTCCTTTAGTTTAAGTTTTAAGTTAGAATTTTATGTTTTGAAGAGAAGATCACTTGCAAGGAAGAAGATATCCTTTATGAAGGGAAAAGGGTTGAAAGATCTCTTCTTCATTTCTCATCTTTACTTCTTCTTTGTAATTATTGAATGATTAATTTTTGAACTTGATTATTCAATGCTATATTTTATTATTCATATCAATTAAATATTCTTTCTTGTATAATTTTCTATTAGTATTTTTATGCATAATCTTTATAAGTAATTATTTAATTGAAAGAAAAAATTCTTACTTACATCTAATAGAATTTCATCATTGAAGTATTATTTGAGAAATCATAATATTAAATGATTATTATAGGTTGTTTATTAGTCCTGAAATTTGTATGTATAACACTTTAATTCATTAATAAAAATAGTGAGTTAGAATTATAAATGCATGTTTTAGGCACTCTAATTTATATTGAAAGAGTAAATTGGAATTTCATTCAACTTGGCTTGCATGACAAGAATATAATCATAATCAAGAATAATTAATTCAAGTTCTATTTATTATTTTATAATCACTCATCTTTTATCTTCTCCGATTATCTATAATTAGGTTAATTAGAATTAGATATAGTTATTCCACTTTCATTCAACAAATTAATGATCATTGTAAACAAGATTAAAATTGAGTAGTAATAGTGCGTAATAAGTAGCACATTCCTCGTGGGATCGACATCTTTTGTACTATTTAGGTACACCGTATGCTTGCAGAATTGGCACATATAGAATTAAGCCAACAAGTTTTTGGCGTCGTTGCCGGGAAGTGATGTTATTTTTATTGCCATTGTGAAACTTGATTTATGATTTTGGATTATAATATTTTATTTTATTTTAGTTGTTTGATTGTTTAAATTGATTTATTTCTGTTTTGTGTTGTTTTTACAGGATTTTATAAGTTCATACCTAGTACTAGAAGTTCTCAAGAAGAGCTTGAACCTTTGAATCCTGAAATAGAGAGATATTATTCAAGTAACAGAAAATCAAATAAAAAGAAGAATAAGAATAAGAGACCAATAATGGTTGAAGAGGAAAATCCCCTAAGGTTGATGGATTTTCCTACACCCGCATTGAGTGGTGCTCAACAAGGTGTGGTAAGGCCTACGGTAAATGCTAACCAATTTGAGATTAAACCTTCTCTTTTGCAAATGATAAAAAATAGCATTCAGTTTTATGGTTTGTCAAATGACGATCCTAATGCTCATTTGGCAAATTTTGTTGAGATATGTGATACTTTTAAAATTAATGGAGTTTCTAATGATGCAATTAAGCTTAGACTTTTTCCTTTCACTTTGAAGGATAAAGCCAAGGCTTGGTTGAATTCATTAACTAGAGGATCCATAATTACTTGGGACCAATTGGCCCAAGCATTTTTATCAAAATACTTCCCTCTAGCCAAAACTGCAAAAATTATAAAAGATATCACAACTTTTGTGCAACATGACAATGAATCTTTGTATGAAGCATGGGAGAGATTTAAGGAATTGCAGCGCATGTGTCCTCACCACAACCTTCCAAGGGAGCTATTGATGCAAACCTTTTATAATGGAGTTAACCCTACAACTAGGGGTACTATTGATGCTACAGCTGGTGGTTCCTTGAGGAGGAAATCAATAGAAGCTACCTTTGAATTGCTAGAAGAAATGGCTATGAACAATTCTATGTGGCCTACCGAAAGAGTAAGGGAATCTAATAACTCTAATGCTAGGGGGGTCCATTCAATAGATTCTATTGTAGCCTTACAAGCAAAAATTGAGGCATTGACTCATAAGGTTAATAGCCTAAGTATGGGAGGCAATTTTCAAATGCATGCAATTTTTGTGGTCAACATGGGCATATGAGTGACAATTGCAATTTAGGAATGGTTAGTAAGGAGGAACAAGTTAATTTTGTCCAAGGCCAAGGGCAAGGAAGAGGTAATCCATATTCTAATAACTATAACCCTAGTTGGAGGAGCCATCCTAATTTGTCATGGGGAAATAATAATAATAATAATAACCAAAATAGGGGTGTAGGATACCAACAACCACAAGATAGGTTTGGAACTTTTGAAGGAAAAATTGATAAATTCATTGAGGAGATCAATTTTAAGATGAGTGCTTAAGATGAAAATCAAAAGAAACTTGAGGCAAAAGTTGACCAAATTACTAAGAATCATGTCTCATCTATTCATAATCTTGAGGTTCAATTTGGCCAATTAGCAAGTTCTTTACCATCTAGAAGTCTAGAATGTCTTCCAAGTAATACAGAAGAGAATCCTAGGGAGTACATGAAGCCATAAAATTTTCTATTCTTTTATTTAGGTTACTTAATTAGGTTTTCTTTCTATATGTATTTTGTGTTGTTCTGGACTAGTTTGTGCAAATTGGTTAATTAATGTTTCATATTTTGAATTTTAGTAATCTAACAAAGTTTGTTGTTGTTCTTAAGGTAAATTTAGTTAAATTATGTGTTTTATTTTTTTTTTTTTAAAAAAATTACGCGATGTTGCTTCTGTCGCACGTGCGTCAACCTCGCGATCGCGATAAAAGGCAAATTGCAGGAGTATGAATGAAGACGTCCGAGTCATGCTGGTGTTGCACGGGTGTGATGCCTGAGCATGAGTCGTGCTCTGGCGTTCGATTTGTGTTCCCTATTGGCGAGGAAACTTCTGTCGCGAGCACAAAATCCTCGCGATCGCGACAGAAGGCGATGTTCGAAGGTACCCTAGGTCCTCCGACTCGTGCTGGCGTGCACGAGTCCCACCATATAGGAGCAAACTGCACGAGTCGTGCAGCCTTGTCCAACTCATCTAGCTTGCTCAGAATTCCTTCTAGTCATGTCATTTCCATCTTCAATTGTTTTATTTCCTTTTTATTTCTTTACTAATCTAACTGATTTTATTTTTTAGTGTGTATCCTAATTTCATTTAGCCTAAGATAGATTAACCCTAACTCTACAAAACCCAAAACTCAGTATTTAAAATAGAGGAAAAATAAAAACCCTAACTCAGTAAAATTGCAACCTTTCGTTTTCCCTCTTCTTTTTGTTCTTTCCCTTAGTCTTTTCCCTCATCGTGTTACACTTCATGAGTCGCACACTTTCTTCATCCCTTCATCTTCCTTCTTTGTTCTTCTTTCTTTATTTTTTTTTATGCAATATACTCTGTTTTCCTTTCTTAGTTTTTTTCTCTTCATACCAGTATTCGATCTCTTTTCGATATCTTCCATTGTTTTAGGGATTACTTGGTTTCATTTTCTTTCCATTTCTGTCTCTTAACACTACACAATGGTCAGAACCAAAAATCCCTCAACCTCACGCATTGAACAAGTTAGATAGGAGGCTGAAGAGGGAGACATATCTGCCAACTTTGGAACTGGGTTTTCCATTTTCTCAGTTGATGAAGGAAGCAGATTTATTGCATTATACGACAGACCCATCTTGCAATGTAAGTTTTTTCCCACAAATCTCATTGAACAGGTAGGCATGTTAAACTCTATCAACAAAATGCTCTCCAATTGTGGTTTGTTTAGATTTGCAAATTTGCAGTATTCCATTCTTCCTGACTTAATTTTAGAGTTTTGTACTACTTTGAACAAGAATACTGAAAACAAAGATCTGTTAGATTTTCGGTTGGATGGTAAACCTCATACTCTGACATATTTCATGACGAATAGGATTTTTGGTTTTTCAGACACTGGATTAACTGAACCACCTAGATCCTTTAAGCCCAATGAGTTTTGGTCCTTTTTAATAGATTTACAAAAACCCTTTTAGGATTGTTAGCATATTTTATAAGTGCTAATTTTCGCAAGCATACGGTGCACCGAAAATAGTACAAAAGGTTGTCGATCCCACGAGGAATATAGTTTTTACTCACTATTACTACTTGATTTTTATCTTGTTTATAATGATTCAATAAGTTGTTGGTTAAATCTAAACTACTCTAATAAAAAAACTAATTAAACCTATTTTATGTTAATAGAAGAAGATAATGTAGAATGAAGAACTTAAAATAATGAATTTGATCCATCATTCTAAATAATAATATTTATCTTTTCATGCAAGCCAAGTTGGAATATAGTTCTAATTTACTCTCTCGATATAAATTAAAATGCCTAAAACATGCAATTAAAATTCTAACTCACAATTTTCATTAATGAATTAGAGGTTATTAATTACAAATTCTAAGAATAAACACCAACCTATAACATCTATCTCAATATACTGATCTCTCTAGTATATTTTGATAATGACATTCTATTAGATTTCAGTTAAAGTAGTCTTTTAAATCCACTATAACTTATAAAGATAATACAATTAAACTAATAGAAATTATGCATTCAAAGACTATAGAAATATATGAAGTAAAGAGTAATAATAACATTCAAATTCATTGAAATAATATTCATAGAGTTTGCAGAGAAGAAATAAATGAAGTAAAGAGTAATAATAACATTCAAATTCATTGAAATAATATTCATAGAGTTTGCAGAGAATAAATAAAAGATAAGAGAGTAGAATAGAAGTCTCTCAACCCTTTTCTTAATCTCTTGTAAAAGATTTACTTCTCCTTGATCTTCTTCTTCAAAACATAAAACTAACTAAGAAGATTAACTAAAGACAAGAAACTGTTTAACCAAAATATAGAAAATTACTTGATAATGATCATCCCCTAACTTTACAGATAACGTTAATATTTATAAAATACTAAGAGTTATGTCCTTTGGAGGTGCCTCTTGGAAATAGTTGTAATTGTTAGGAAAAATAGGCGACTTTTCAAGTGCCTTTTGAAGTAAAACTGCCACAACGGTCGTCTCTGTCACGCTCGCGACAGAACACGCTATGCCATTTCCTCCTTTCTTTCCTCCTTTTCTCCTTCGCTTTTCTCTCTGCAAGAGCACTACTCGTGCTCTTCTCTCCTACTCGTGCTCCAGCCATCCTAGTCGTGCTCATTCAGCACGTCTCATCCCATTCTCTCTTCTCTTCTTCTCTTCTTTCTCTTTGCTTTTTCCCTTTTCTCTTTTGTCTCTGCGCCAGCACGACTTGTGCTTTCCCATCCTAGTCATGCTCCTTCTTCTCTTCTTTTCTTCTTCTTCTGCTGTCATGTATATCCATCCCACTCGTGCTCCATAATCCTGCTCATGCTCTCCTACTCATCGGTCTTCTCTGCTCTCGTGCTCCTCTCCACATATATGCTTATTTTCTTCCTTTTTTACCTAAAAACACCAGTAAACACAAAAACACACAAACTAATACAAATAAACATAAACTAACACATATGACATCAAATATACACACAATTGCATGATTAATTTCATAAACTCATACAAAACATACACTAAATTATACCTCAATTAAGCTCCTATCAAATTTCCCCACACTTAGCCCTTGCTTGTCCTCAAGCAAGAGAAAAGACACGAGAAAATTTAACAGCTAGTAAACATAATTATATAGCACTGTCCATTCAGCATATATACTAAAATTGCAAAGATCAACTATCTCAAACACTCACAAATATCAGTAAATCAAATTTTAAAGTAGGCATTGAAAAATTAACATGTTACTTAACTTTACTAATTCCAACATAAAGAGTATTAAGTCTCAAAAAACTAAACATGAATTAAAGAGAGAAAATTGATCATAAAGTTAAAAATTCTAAGATTGCTAGCTGCATTTAGGACCAATTTTAAGCTCACTTACCCTTAATCCAATCCCATGGCATTTTTAGACTTTTCTTTTTCTTGTTTTTTTCTTTTTGTTTTGAATCATGGATATAGTTGTCATTTTTATTCATAAATAGCAAGAGAATGTAGCATGGGTGCGTTTTACACTCCATCCCATATATTTCAATTTTAGATGTACATCTTGCTTGCTTTTTCTTTTAATGACTTGAGTGGGTGCATTTTATGCTCCATCCCACTTATTTTTATTTTTATTATTATTTTTTTAAGTCCTCATCCATTATTGAAAAGACATAGGGTAAGTATTATGGCTATAGTTTCCTTAGGCAACTAAAAACATAAAATTTTCTACTAAATGAGCAAATTCTAACTTTAAAAACATACATAGTAGAAAGAATAAATAATCTAAAATGTTGAAAGAAGTAAAAGAAAATAACTGAAAAAAACTTAAAACACATACCAAAAATTTGAAAAACTGATAAAAATGAGAATAAAAGATAAATTTATCTAACAACCTATATAATATGCCAATTGAACAATGCTTTATAATAATACTTACTAAGAACCTAATTTAAATATAAATACACATAACAGGCATGCAATTAACATATAAACAACATATGCATAATCATATAAAACAAAAACAATCAAGCAATCTCACTCACTCCCCCACACTTAGAACCAACATTGTCCTCAATGTGAAGAAATGGAATAAAACAAACAATTAAAAGAAAGAAATAAAATAAAGAAAAGAAAAGAAAAACTCCCTGCTCATGGTGAAGGTGGAGGAGATGGAACCACAAAACCAACTTGTGTGATGAAGTTGTCAAACTTGTACTCCAACCGCCGTTGGCGTCTAGCCAAAATGGATTGCTGATCTTGTATGTGATGAAGATTGTGAAGAATCTGCTCAAACATTTCTGGGACATTATGGCTGGAGGATCCAACCTCAGGAGCAGCAGGTATCTCAGGTAAAGAAGCATCACCACTGGGCTCCTCATCACTTTCTTCTTGTTGGGTACAAGGGCCTGCAAGTTCCCTCCAACATGACCTTAGGCGAGGTGGAATTTCCTGAAATTCATTATTGACAACTCCTCCACACACAAATAATTATTTAGTAAAATATGCACAAGGATGATCATGAGCAAATAAATCAAAATTTATATCCAAACTTTTTGCAATAGCAGTAATGATATACCCATGTGTGAGAGGTGAATCTTTTTTTCTAGCATATTGCAATAATTGATTAAATAGCCAATATGACCAACTTATAGCTTTGCCCTTATGCACACACCACATTAGGAATAATTCACGCAAAGAAACTATATTAAATTCAGCCCTATTAAAAACATAAGAAGCTAAAATCTTGTGTAAAATCCAAAATTTTAAGTCTTTGATGAACATAGATTTAGCATCTCTAGTCTTAAATGGTGTTTGCAAATCAGTCAGAAAATTCCAAAACTCATTTGGCTTAAAAGACCTAGGTGGTTCAGTTAATCCATTTTGAGAAAATCCAAAAATTTTATGCATCATGAAGTATGTCAAAATATGAGTCTTGCCATCAAGTCTGAAATCTAATAAGTTTTCGTTCTCCTCATTTCTATTTAAGGTAGTGTAAAACTCTAACATTAAGTCAGGATAAACAAAATCTTGCATGTTTACAAATCTAAATAAACCACAGTTGGCTAACATTGCATTTACAGTATTCAACATGTCTACCTATTCTAGAAGATCAGTTGGAAAAAAACTTACATTGCAAAATTGGACTACCACATAAAGCAGTGAATCTGCCCACCTCATCCACTGAGAATATGGGAAATGTAGCTCCAAATGTAGAAGAAATGTCCCCCTCAACAACCTCCTGAGCTGGTTCAGTGTGTGAGGTTGAGGGATTTTTGGTTCTAACCATGATTGTTTGCTTAAGGAGATAGTATTTGAAAAGTTCTTAAAACACGTAAACCCTAAGATAAAGAAGAAATAGAACAAAAGAGAAAGAAACTAAGAACGGAAAACAGAGTATATAATGTCAAAAAAATAAAGAAAGAAGGAACAAAGAACGAAAGAAAACGAATGAAGAACGAAGAAATAAGAAAAACGAAGAAGGAAGATACAAGGACGCGACTCGTGGAGTAGAACACGATGAGGGCAAAAACTAAAGAAAAGACTAAGAAGAAAAGGGAAAACTGGAATGTTAAGTGAAAGAAAAATGTTAAGTGAAAACGAAAAGTAGTAATTTTACTGAGTTAGGGTTTTAAAATAAAACTACCCTCTTTTGATTTTTATATGGGTAATTGTAGGGATTAGGGTAATTAAACTGAGGGTAATCTAACTGAGGTTACATGCGATTAAGAAAAAAAAAACAAGATTAGAAGAAAATAAAAAGAAATTAAACATTAGAATAAAAGAAACATTACACGATTTTTACAGATCCAAAATACAACCAAAAGGACCCAGCACGAGTCGGACAACACAGCAAGACTCGTGCTGGTTGTTCTCACCTGTGGTGACTCGTGCTCACCAGCACTAGCCGGATGAAGCTGGGGGTACCTTCGAACATCGCCCTCTGTCACGATCGCGAGGATTCCGTGCGCGCGATAGAGATACAATCTTGAAATTTTTATTTTTTTTTATTTCTTTCAATTAATACACTAAATTAAACAAACTCCTATTCTTTCTAAATTACCTGTAGAATAAAAGAAACCACTGTGTTAATAACATGTAAATTCAAAATACAAAAATTTAATTAATAAATTTACATAATCTAATCTAAAATAACATAAACAATATGTAGAAAGAAAATATAGTTAAGTAACCTAAATAAGAGACTAGACATATTATGACTTTATATGATCTCTAGGATTTTCCTCAGTATGACTTGGAAAACATCCTAGATTTCTAGAAGGTAAAGAACTAGCAAGTGGGCCTAATTGAACTTCAAGATTATGAATAGAGGCAGCATGATTTTTAGTAATTTTATCAATTTTTGCCTCTAGTTTCTTTTGACTTTCATCTTGAGAATTCATCTTATAATTAATTTCCTCAATAAACTTATCAATCTTCCCTTCAAAAGCACCAAACCTATCTTGTGGTTGTTGGTATCCTACTCCTCTATTTTGGTTGTTATTATTATTATTTCCCCATGATAAATTAGGATGACTCCTCCAACCAGGGTTATAGGTGTTAGAATAAGGGTTACCACGTCCTCGACCTTAGATAAAATTAACTTGTTCGTCCTTATTAACCATGCCTAAATTGCAATTGTCACTCTTATGCCCTTGTTGACCACAATTATTGCATGCATTTGATGAATTACCACCCATACTTAGGCTATTAACTCTATAATTCAATGCTTCAATTTGGGCATGTAATGCAACCATAGAATCTATTGAATGTACCCCCCTAGCATTAGAATTATTATACTCCCTTACTCTTTCCGGAGGCCACATACAGTTATTCATTGACATTTCTTCCAACAACTCAAAAGCTGCTTCAGTAGTTTTGCTCATTAAAGAGCCACCAGCTGCAGCATCAATTGTTCCCCTTGTAGTTCGGTTAACTCCATTATAGAAGGTTTGCATCAAAAGCTCCCTTGGAAGGTTATGGTGTGGACACAATCTTTGCAATTCTTTGAACCTTTCCCAAGCCTCATACAAAGATTCATTCTCATTTTGTACAAAAGTTGTGATATCTTTTATAATCTTGGCTGTTTTGGCTAAGGGAAAATACTTTGATAGAAAAGCTTAGGCCAATTGGTCCCAAGTAGTGATTGATCCCCTTGAGAGTGAATTCAACCAAGCTTTGGCCTTATCTTTCAAAGTGAAAGGGAAAAGCCTAAGTTTGATTGCATCAGCCGACACACCATTAATCTTAAAGGTATCACATATTTCAAGAAAATTTGCCAAATGAGCATTAGGATCCTCATTTGCCAAACCATAAAATTGAATGCTATTTTGAATCATTTGTAATAAAGAAGGTTTAATCTCAAATTGGTTTGCGTTTACCGTTGGCCTTACCACTCCTTGTTGAGCACCACTCAATGCAGGTGTGGCAAAGTCCATAAGTCTTTGTGGATTTTCGTCAGCCATGATAATTGGTCTCTTATTCTTGTTCTTCTTTCTATTGGATTTCCGGTTACTTGACAAAAACCTTTCAATTTCAGGATTCAATGGTTCAAGTTCTTCTTGTGAACTTCTTGTACTAGGCATGAACTTTCAAATCCTGTAAAAAGCAAAAACAAAACACAAAGTCAAACAAAACAAACAAACAAACAAAATAAAATAAATATTGTAATCCAAAATCATAAACCAAATTTCATAATGGTAAAATCAAACATTCCCCGGCAATGGCGCGAAAAACTTGTTGAGCATATTTTATAAGTGCTAACTTCCGCAAGCATGCGGTGTACCGAAAATAGTACAAAAGGTTGTTGATCCCACGAGGAATATAGTTTTTACTCACTATTACTAATTGATTTTTATCTTGTTTACAATGATTCAATAACTTGTTGGTTAAATCTAAACTACTCTAATAAATAAACTAATTAAACCTATTTTATGTTAATAGAAGAAGATAATGTATAATGAAGAACTTAAAATAATGAATTTGATCCATCATTCCAAATAATAATATTTATCTTTTCATGCAAGCCAAGTTGGAATATAGTTCTAATTTACTCTCTCGACATAAATTAAAATACCTAAAACATGCAATTAAAATTCTAACTCACAATTTTCATTAATGAATTATAGGTTATTAATTACAAATTCTAAGAATAAACACCAACCTATAACAACTATCTCAATATACTGATCTCTCTAGTATATTTTGATAATAAAATTCTATTAGATTTCAGTTAAAGCAGTCTTTCGAATCCACTATAACTTATAAAGATAATATAATTATACTAATAGAAATTCTGCATTCAAAGACTATAGAAATAGATGAAGTAAAGAATAATAATAACATTCAAATTCATTGAAATAATATTCATAGAGTTTACAGAGAAGATATAAAAGATAAGAGAGTAGAATAGAAGTCTCTCAACCCTTTTCTTAATCTCTTGTAAAAGATTTTCTTCTCCTTGATATTCTTCTTCAAAACATAAAACTAACTAAGAAGATTAACTAAAGACAAGAAACTGTTTAACAAAAATACAGAAAATTACTTGATAATGATCATCCCTTAACTTTACAGATAACGTTAATATTTATAAAAAACTAAGAGTTATGTCCTTTGGAGGTGCCTCTTGAAAATGGTTGTAATTGTTAGGAAAAATAGGCGACTTTTCAAGTGCCTTTTGAAGTAAAACTGCCCCAACGGTCGTCTCTGTCGCGCTCGCGACAGAACACGCTATGCCATTTCTTCCTTTCTTTCCTCCTTTTCTCCTACACTTTTCTCTCTGCAGGAGCACTACTCGTGCTCTTCTCTCCTACTCGTGCTCCAGCAATCCTAGTCGTACTCATTTAGCACGTCTCATCCCATTCTCTCTTCTCTTCTTCTCTTCTTTCTATTTGCTTTTTCCCTTTTCTCTTTTGTCTCTGTGCCAGCACGACTCGTGCTTTCCCATCCTAGTCGTGCTCCTTCTTCTCTTCTTTTCTTCTTCTTCTGCTCCCATGTATATCCATCCCACTCGTGCTCCATAATCCTGCTCGTGCTCTCCTGCTCATCTGTCTTCTCTGCTCTCATGCTCCTCTCCACATATATGCTTCTTTTCTTCCTTTTTTACCTTAAAACACCAGTAAACACAAAATCACACAAAATAATACAAATAAACATAAACTAACACATATGACATCAAATATACACACATTTGCATGATTAATTTCATAAACTCATACAAAACATACACTAAATTATACCTCAATTAAGCTCTTATCAAGGACTAGAGATGCTAAATCAATGTTTATTAAAGATTTAAAATATTGGATTTTGCATAGGATATTAGCTTCTTTGGTTTTTAATAGGGCTGAATTTAATAGAGTTTCTTCCCATGAATTGTTCTTGATGTGGTGTGTGCATAGAGGTAAGTCCATATGTTGGCCTCATTGAATATTCAATCAATTATTGCAATGTGTTACTAAACATGAATCTCCTCTCACACATGGGCACATAATTTTTGCTCTTGCAAGAAATTTTGACATTGATTTTCAAGCTTATCATCAAGATCGCCCTTGTGTTTATTTTACTAAACATCTTTTTGTACGTGGAGAAGTTGTCAATAATAATTTTCAAAAAATTCCACCTCGCTCAATCTCTTGTTGGAGAGATATTGCTGGCCCCTCTTCACCACAAGCAGCTGATAGTGATGAGGGCGGTAGTGGAGATGCATCTATGCATGAGGTGGATGCAGTACCTGATGTTGGGTCATCCAGCCACAATGTGACGGCCATGTTTGAGCAAATTTTGTAGAACCAGCGCACTATGCAGGATCAGCTTTCATCTATGTCTCGACGCCAAAGGCGTTTGGAGTATAGGATAGATAACTTTATCGCTCAATCTGGATTTGAGGTTCCATCGCTCCCACCTTCACAATGAGCAGGGAGTTTTCATCTCCTTGTTTTATTTCTTTCTTTTACTTGTTTATTTTGTTTCACTTTTTCACATTGAGGACAATATGTGTTCTAAGTGTGGGGGAGTGAGTGTGTTTGTTTGATTGTTTTTGTTTTATATGTTTATATATGTTTTGTATGTTAATTGCATGCTTCTTTGTGTGTCTTTGTTTCTCAATTAGGCTTGATAGTGAGCTTTATTATAAGGCATTGTTCAATTGGTATGTTATATAGGTTGTTTAGTCATTTATCTTTTATGCTCATTTTACTAGTTTTACAAAATTTTTAGCATGTGTTTTAAGTTTTTCAAGTTATTTTCTTTTACTTTTTGCAACATTATAGATTATTTAGTCTTTTTACTAACTATGCTTTTAAGTTAGAATTTGCTCATTTAATTTAAAATTTTAAGTTTCTAGTTGCCTATGGAAACTATAGCCATAATGCTTACCCTTTTATCTTTTCAATAATGAATGAGGACTTAAAAAGAAAAAATAAAGTGGGATGGAGCATAAAATGCACCCACAGTGTTCATAAAAAGAAGAAAAGAAAGCAAGATGTATATCCAAAAAAGAAACAGTATGGGATGGAGCGTAAAATGCACCCATACTATACCTAAGCCAAGTTACCACGCTTTGTAAGACCCTTTGATTTCATGTACTACTTTATACTAGTAGTGGAGATTTTTACTATTTACAAGCTTATGGTATGCAATGGTATATTTAAGGATTGAGAGAAATACTAACCTTGAAAGACATTGAGTGATTGAGAGCTTAAGGGAAAAATAGTGTTTGAGTGAGAATTATTTTAGGAAATGTCTTGTGTGAAATAATTTTTACATGTGTTAAGATATTCAACATCTTGAGGTCAAACATTCTTGTGCTTTGCAACTTTATGGTTTTCCAAAATGTGCATGATTGTTAAAGTAGAATGGATAATGGTATTGATTGAGATGTTGCATATTTAGACTAATTTGTTAAGAGGTAAAAGCTTAAGCATGTCATTTCCAAATGTTTATCAAATATGTAAGTAAGCTCCACAATTGTATGCATCTTTTTGTGTTATGTTCGTTATCTTTGAGTGTTTGTTATGTTTTGCTTGGGGACAAGCAAATGTTTAAGTGTGGGGGTTTGATATGAGTCTAAATAGCTCATATTTAATCCATGTTTTAGGTTTAAAATAATGTTTGTGTATAGTTAATTGTGTTAGAAATAGGTATGTTTTATGTTTTTATGTGAGTTTTGTGTGTGTAGGAGAAATTGGAGAAAATGGAGAAGATTGGAGAAAAGGAGCAGAAATGAGCCAAAGAAGGAACCAATCTATCGCGAGTGCGACAGGGAGTGCCAAGCCAAGAAGAAGAGAAGAAGAGAAGAAAAGAAACCAAAGGAGAAAAGTGTTTTGTCGCAAGCGCGACAGGACGCGCATTCGAAGGGAGCCGAAGAGAAAGAGCCAAGGAGCTAGCGTGCATTGTCGCGAGCAAGGCCGCAACAAAGCGTAGTGGAAAGCCAGCGCGAGGAAAGTGGAGCGAAAAGCAAGGCGTGCTCTTTCGCGAGCGCGATGTACGTCTCGATCGTGACAGAGAGGACCGTTGGAAGTTTAATTCCAAATTTGCCTTGAAGAAAGATGACTTTTCACCAAGCCTTGCAACCTTCCTAAGGGACACTTGAAGGAACATGTCTCTTGGAATTTTATAAATAGTAGTTTTAACTGTAATTTTAAGAGTTGAATAATTTTTATTGAATATTTTCTTAAGAATTCAGTAAGTAGAAAGTACATTTCCTTTAGTTTAAGTTTTAAGTTAGAATTTTATGTTTTGAAGAGAAGATCACTTGCAAGGAAGAAGATATCCTTTGTGAAGGGAAAAGGGTTGAAAGATCTCTTCTTCATTGCTCATCTTTACTTCTTCTTTGTAATTATTAAATGATTAATTTATGAACTTGATTATTCAATGCTATATTTTATTATTCATATCAATTAAATATTCTTTCTTGTATAATTTTCTATTAGTATTTTTATACATAATCTTTATAAGTAAGTATTTAATTGAAAGAATAAAATCTTACTTACATCTAATAGAATTTCATCATTGAAGTATTATTTGAGAAATCATAATATTAAATGGTTGTTATAGGTTGTTTATTATTCCTGAAATTTGCATGTATAACACTTTAATTCATTAATGAAAATTGCGAGTTAGAATTATAAATGCATGTTTTAGGCACTCTAATTTATGTTGAAAGAGTAAATTGGAATTTCATTCAACTTGGCTTGCATGACAAGAATATAATCATAATCAAGAATAATTAATTCAAGTTTTATTTATTATTTTATAATCATTCATCTTTTATCTTCCCCGATTATCTATAATTAGGTTAATTAGAATTAGACATAGTTATTCCACTTTCATTCAACAAATTAATGATCATTGTAAACAAGATTAAAATTGAGTAGTAATAGTGTGTAATAAGTAGCACATTCCTCGTGGGATCGACATCTTTTGTACTATTCCGGTACACCGTACGCTTGCGGAATTGGCACATATAGAATTAAGCCAACAGCGGTGACTCCCCCAAAAGCTAACCACCATCCGCACCTGCACGGATGAAACACCCATGCTAAGCGATAACGCTTAGTGGGGAAAATGAACAATAAAGTGGATGGACCTTCACAATGGTCGTCGAAGCAAAACACATATATAATGCTATATACTGATAATCATATTACATAAAATCATAGTGAATCATAAACATAACATTCGAAAGTCCATGCTGACATTCGTATACATATAAATTCACATACTTATAATCATAGCCAATCGGATTTCTCATTTTCATAAGCTTAACACAAACAAACAATACACCTGCTGACTCACAATAGTGGATAACGAGTGAAAGCATGGTGGTACCTTACGGGTACGAATCGAAAAGCAACAACACATTTTCTCATTCAAAAACATTTTACGGAGGGGATCTTAAATAAGATCCATACACATTAGGGATCGCGAGGATCCGAACGGGGACCTGATCAGGGTCCAAACGGAACTAAGGGTTTCAGCTATTGAACTCTATTAGGCATGCCTAATTATCCACTAGGTTGACTCTCGCAGGTCATGCGTAATACAATTCATGTTCCAAAGCATAACATATAATTTATCATGAAGAAATCATAATATTTCACATATATAAGCATATTTATTCCCATACAGTAGTGAAAACCCATGTAGAAAAGATATAAAATACATTTTAGCAAAACAGGACAAGTTCAGAAAAACAGGACAGGCGGAGGCTCACTGTCGCGATCGCGACAGTGAGCAAAAGGGTTGATCGTGAGGGAAGAAGTGAGGATACGAGTCATGCAGGATCGACATGACTCGTGTCGATGCTCTTTTTGGCCGAAAGGCCAATCGAAAAGGGAAAAAAACAAATGGGACACAAGTCATGCCAATCAGCACGACTCGTGCTGATGTTGCATAGCGGATCACGAGTCGTGCTTGCGTGCATGACTCATGACTTGGCTTCCTAGCCCGTACGAATCGTGCTTTTCCCAGAGCGTTCTGATCGGACCTCCCCATCTTCCGTTTGGCAGCCGAGCACTCCATCGCATGAACGACCGAGCGCCATGGCACTTCTGATCAGAAGATGGTAGTTCAGTCGGAACACTGGATTCACGGATCTCTGTCTCATTACAGAGAGTCACGTTCCAATCTGCAGAAAATCTGCAGAACTCCTTTAGTTCCAAACTTGCCCAAACCTTCAAAAATCCAACTAAATACCACCTTAGCTCAGATCGAGCATTTCCCAACACAACTAACAGCACAAACACAACTTTTACACAATCAATTCATGAATTAACCAAAAATCAGAATCTCGACAGTAGCAAACCCAGAAAATCACAGTGACATCCATCTAACTCGAATCTGCTCTCATAGTTCAACAATCATGCACCATAACTTAAATCAAACCAAAACTCATAACATTTAAACTAACATGCATCTCTTAATCATCAGATTTCCAGAAAATCATTCAACCACAAAGAAACACAAGAAAATGCATCAAGAACAAATAATTCCCAAACCTGTAAATCTTATGCTCCAAGATGCAAGCTCCAGTCCCACTTGCCTTCTCTTGCCCCTTGGGATCACGAGTAGGCACTTCTAAATCGGAAACCCATGAAATCACACAAACACATAAAAACCCTAAGTTAAAATATGTTCTAACAGACCAAGATAAGGAGAGGAAGAAGAAGAGAAAACCCAACCAAAACCTGCCAAATAAACTTGAGAGATGATCAATTTCCACCAAAAATCACTTGGATCAAAGCTAGGGCACACTAGAAGAGAGAAGGGGGAGGGGAGATAAAGAGAGGAGGAAGAACGGCAAGGGCAGCAAAATGGCTGCTCTCTTTTCTCTCCTTCACTTTATTCCCACTTCCTAAAACCCTAGCCACATGTCACCCTAAGATTGGTGGAACTTGACCACTCACACCCAACTAACATGCATGACTCCCCACATAAGACTAACCCCACTAATGCACACACTACTAACATATATGCACCCACACTCTAATAAAGCCCACAAAACATTCATATTACCCATGAATACACTTAACACATGTCAACACACCCACACATGCACACATAAACATGGCTCAAACTACTAAGGGAAAACGGGGTGTGAAAACCGCTTGTCCCTATAGCAGAAAGAGTGTCCCAATGATAGGCAGTCATAAGGCTACACTGAACCATATAAGAGATTGATAAGACTAACATAATAAGCTTCAAAAGCTTATTAGCTTGCCCTTTATGATTGACCGGCACCTAGCAAGTGTACTAGATCGGCTAAGTAATATAGGGTGTTAAATTTAAGACACACAATTATCGTACCCAAGGGATTGTTGTTGCAAGATATAGAAAATTTAAAATATGCTAAAGAATTCCCAGAGTTAGAATGATAAACTATTCAAACTATTGAAAACGCAAAACAAGAAGCAACTAAAATAAAGATAACTAAAATCAAGTAATAGTTCTAGCAAATTGAAAATAGAAATTTGTTCTTAAAGATTAACCAGTCGAACTGCTGTTTATGTTCACTCATCCTCCCCACACCCAATGTGAATTAATATTATCTTAAGTTACATATATTGAATTAGGATAACCCACTATACCCAAGCATCCATTCCGGAGCAAGCTATTCTAATCACAAAATGTCCCATTCCAGAGCAAGCCTCATGATTAGTCTTAGCATGGGTCTTAAATCCTAGATTCTAAATTATTTTCCCATTGCAGAGCCAAACAGCCCATAAACCCATTCATTTTACTTCCAACCTAGTCTTAATATCATATCTTTGCCTGTAACCCATCAATTCCCATTTCGGAGCAATCTTAAAGTTACAAAAAATTTGATACAAAAATAGAGCAATAAACATTCATGGCATTCAAATATCCGAATCAGTCATCTAAACTAGATAACATCATCAAATCATTAAAAACCATGAAATAAGATTTAGCACATGTTAAATGAATCATCAATCTATGTAAAAAATTAAATCAGCTCAATATTCACATGAGTGTTAGGTATTTAAAGATCCCCCAAACAACTAATCACTACTCACAATCCATTACAGAAACTAGAAGAGAGAAGAAAGAATAAACCCAAAACATCAATGTTAAGATGAAACCTAGCTGAATCCAATCTGCTTCTCCTTCAAATCTCTTATAAAAAATAAATTTAAGTTGAAAAGTTTGAATCTAATCTCTAAAAATATGTAAATCTAATCTAACTTTGAGTATTAAATCTATGGGAAAATAACAAAACCCTAAAGATTGTCAGAACAAATGAAATATGAGATAATAGATCTGAAAAATCTCCTTTCTCCTTTTGCCAAATAGAAATTCAGCTATTTAAATTCTCGAAGGGGTCACAGTCACAACTATTTTCTTGTGACCGTGAGACGCTTGTTAGGATTGGGGTCATGATCACAACTATTTCCTTGTGACCGTGAGGTGCTTCTAACTTCCCTTCTGCATTGAATTGCCTTTAGTCACGGTCACAACCATTTAGTTGTCAATGTGAGGTACATGAATTCTCTGCAATTCAACATAAAACACATTCAATTGCTATCAAAAGTGTATAAAAATAGAATTCAACTAAATTTGGCAAAACTTATTGAAAGTAACAAAAACAAAATAACAAACACGGAAAAAGACACAAAAAATGCAACAAAAATGAATAAATACTAAATACTAAATTGGAGTTATCAAAATACCCCACACTTAGACTTTGCTCACCCTCGAGTAAATTAATAAGTCGCATTCCTGAAAATTGAAACTCTAATGCCAAACAAGAAAATTCAAACAAACCAAAATAACACTTAGCAGAAGATACTTAATGAATTTTTTTTTAATCAAAAAGACTCATGTTAGCTTTTATCCAGCGATTTCTTGTGTGTGTGTGCTAGGCCAAAAATAATTTTATAACTTTCATAACAAAAAAAAAACCAGTGCATTCCAGCAAGTGAGCAAAAAGAAGAAAATTGATAAACAAAACTTTTTCACAATGGTTTCACAATTGAAACTCAGGATACCCATAGGCCTTTCCTTTAGCACCGAAAGGGTCATCTCTACTAAACCTCTCAGGGCAAGAACAGGATCACTAGGTCTTACTTTATTGTTGTAATGCAAATCTAAGGTATTGGTTCCAAAGAAAAGATAAAGTTGACAAATTAAGATCAGTCTTGCCCTGCTATTTTTACTATCTCTCACACTCACTAAAAGATGAGCTTCAGAATTCACTAACCAAACTCATAATAAGTTAAAGAAGTATGAAATATAACTCTCTCATTCTTTAAGTAACACAAAACTCCAGACTTCCTCGTAATTGATAGATACCCCACACTTATTCCTTGAAATGTATACTAACTCAAAATTTCTTGCTCAGAAACTCCATTCTAAATAATTTTTTTTAAATGAGAAAAACGAAGGGCATCAACAATCTCTCCTTTTATCATCCCTTTTGGTAGAATCTTAAGATTTTAAATTCTTCAATTACACTACCCCCAAAATCTAAATTTTATTAATTATTTACACTCTGACCAATTTAGCATAAAATATTTTCAACACTCATGATGGATAATAGAGCCACCTAGAGTGGCCAAATCTTAAAAAGGAGAGGTGAAAACATTTAGGTTATATGGTGAAAAATAGAGTGTAATAATAAAAATTCATTGAATAGTACGCTTTTAGCATACCAAATCGGCTCAACGGGGTTAGAAATGGTAAAAATGCATAAAGGTGGGATGACTGTCATTTAAAAGTGCTTACCAAAGAAAGGCTACATAGGTCATGTCCTAATCCTGCCTGAGTTGCTACAATGTTTCGAAGGGTGATGAGGAAGGTTCTAGCTATCCTAAAATTCCTTCACTCTAGCACTTTCACACACTAGTTTTAATTTTTTTTCAAGATTTTCGCAATACAGCGTAAAATGCACAATGAATAAGAAATCACAAAACAATTGACCAACTGAAATTATTTTAACAAATAAAAACTCTTTAAAACATACAACTACTCTATTGCTAAAATAGGTTCTCTAAACAATCCGTTTAGAAATTAAAGTTTGAAACCATTCGAATCAGGAATAACAAAAGGCAAACCAGACTAAGGGTGTTGAGATAACACCAACTCAGCACAGCAATAAACTTTCAAAACAAAACAACGCATAATTAAAATAAAGGTAAACAAAATAACTAATTACAAAAAAAAAAATAAACCACGGAAAACTTAAAATTAAAAACAAAATATATCAATTCAGAACTTGTTCTTCTTCGATAAAAAGTTATCAAATGCGAATTCATTGGCTTTGCTCCCCTACCCTACATTTAAAATCTTGCTGTCCCCAGCTAGTTAAATAATTAGAAACATAAAAAAAATAAAAAATAAAAAATAAAAAAACAAAAACAAAAGATAGGGGACTCACTAGGCTCAAATCTCTGATGGTGGTGGAGGTGGGTAATGTGCACCAAAACGTGCAATTAATATAGTAAGGCCCAGCAACACCTGATTGAGCTGGGATTGATGACTGGCTTGAGTCGCTGCAAGGGCATCTATTTTTTCTAGTAAGGAATTGAACTACGGATAGGTTAATGAGACAGCTTCTTGATCTGGAGCATGAGGTAATCCGCCAAACTGCGCTTAACTTTATCTAAATATTCCTCTCTGTTTGTCAGGCGATACCCACAACCTTCTGTCTCATCATAGACCACCACTCTCATATTCTTCAATAACTTCTTATCAATGAAAGCAATAGAGGGTAATACTCGACTCCTCCACAATGGATGATGCATACCTTTGGCTATTATGGTAACCCACCTACCGAGAAATTTTTTCTTGACTTTCTTTTGATTCCACTATAGTTCCTCCAGTTTGTGATGCAAATGTGGAGCACTATTAGATTTAAAGCCTCTGACCATACATGCCAGAAAAAGGGCTTCAAGCAAGTTAACTTGCCCATCAGACTCAACATAGCTCATTAGTGACATCGAGAAAAACCTATGAATAATCCATAGAGCATGATTATGCAGATGGTGAGCCTTTATTTTCCCTGACATATAAATAGTGTCTGTAAGAGGGTCTTTAATCATCTCCTAGGTACCATCTTTATCATAATCATCAAAACAATCTAGTGCATGAGGAGGAAAACCCAGCAGTTCTGATAACCTCACGAAGGAAATCTCATACAGTGTGCACTCCAAATAAAAAGAAATAACACCTAGATCTGTGGCACTATTTTTCCCAATCCTACAGCACATTGTAGCCAAGAAGTCCCTTATTAGGTCAGGGTAAACCTTCTCTTGATGCGCAAAGAGTCACTCCCATCTAATGTTAGCAAAGAGACGCTGAACCTCATCTCAAATTCCTAAGTTTTCAAGCAGTGCCATGTCCAAATATATAGGGGAAATGTATTTGCACTTAGTGAAGTGAGCATAGTCTTCTTTTATGTCAGCTGGTACCTAATTTGGTACTTTTGATACTTTGATAAAGGGTTGGCTAGATGAGCCAGAAGCAGATTCGATGCAGTTGCACTTTGGGGCCATTGCAAGAAAAATCAATAGCAATTCATTCTCTTAAAATGATAATAGACATGAATACAAACAAGAATTATCAAACTCATCGAAAACTAGTACAAGCTCTTGTATCAAAAAGATCATATTAAGATAATAGCAGTCTAAATAAAGAACATCAATTCAGATAAGGGTAATTCTTTCGCAATTATCTATGAATGGGCAATTTTAAGCACAAGGAGGAAAAGAGGAGTGTTTAATCAGAAATCAAAATAATGAACTTTATCTCTTCAGAGAAATACAAAAATATGAGGAAAACTGGTCATTGAGGCATTTTAACAAACATGTGGTAAGCATCAGATTCACTCAATGAATTTTAACCTTGAAGCACTAATCGGAACTTCCAAAATGAAATGGAAATCAAAATAATCAAGAATAAGGTGCATAGTGTCTAGACATTGCTCAATTGCACACAATATCATTAATAAACTCGATGCCTAAGTTCATAATGAATGCCCCGAAATCCAATTTCGCATATACAATCATGCAGTAAATCATCAGAAAAATGCCATTTTATGAAATATACACGAATTTAGAAATTATGATAGAGATCATAAAGTATATTCAAAAGAAATCTCTTGTGGATTTAAAAATTAAGCCAAAAGAAAAATAATAGAGATGAACTCTTTTAGGGAGAGAAAGAAAAGAATTTAAAGAGGAAGACAATAATCGAAGAAGAAAAGAGTTGGAGTACTTACTTGTTGAAGACGTGTGGTTGATACTGTAATGACCTGAAATCCACCTTAGTGGCATTGTGTATGATTAGGGTGATTTGGTGAGTTTAATTTAGAGTTTATAAATTTTGGACTAAAGTGTAATTGAGAATTAAGGACCTATTTGCATGAAATAAATAAGTTAAGTGACTAAAGTGTAATTTTGCATGATTAGTGTTAAGTGAGAGTTAATTAAGTTAAGTTAGGTTAATTAGCTTTAATTATGGTGGAAGTGGAATCCATGTGTCAAGCTTGTCTTTTGACACTTAGTAATTTGCATGCATATATATATTGAGTGAGTGGAGAGGCAGAAATTTTCTTCTCCTTGCATGTGACCGGCCACTCCCTAGTACCAATTTCTTTTCTATCACTTGTTCTTCATTCCTTCTTCATCTTCTTTTTACTTCTTCTTCTTATTTGTTTGAATTTTCAAGAGTTTTGGATTGATTTGAATAGGATAAGTGATAAGTTGAAAGGTAAGTTTGCTATGTTCTCTTTTTTCCTTTTCTTTTAGTTGAGTTCATCTGTAGGTTAGTTACTGGAATTCTTTCTTTGATCTTCATCTCATTCAAGGGTTTTATTGGTTTGAAATTAGAGAATCAAGTAGGAGATCAAAGAAAAAAAGAGAAGGTTACTTGATTTGTGAAGTTGAAGGAGATAACTTCTAAAGGTTTGGGATTTTAAATTTCTAATAGATGCATGTTTGATCTAGTTGGGAAATTATGGGCTTTGAAAGAGTTCAATAGCTCTTTTAGTTGTTAATTTTGAGTTTTGAATTTTATTTAATTTCTTTTATTAGATGCTTGCATGATTAGATTGGAGGAAATTATGGGTTAATATTATTGAGTTGTTGATGTTCTAGTGATCACTTGTAGTTGTACTATGAATTATTGAGTTGATGATGTTTTATTGTCAACTTGAAGTTGTATTGAGTTCTGGTTATTTGCATGTTGATTAAATGTTGTTATAATTGTGTAAGAGGAAGTTATTTGTATGTGAGAACTTGTTTAGAAGGTTATTTCTACTGGAATCAGTATTTTATTGATGGTTGAAGTCATTCATGTGAGTATAGGTAAGTATGTGTTAGAGATAAGTGAAGTTGGGAGTTTAAACATGAAGTTCAAGCTCTATCGCGAGCGTGACAGAGTGCTCCGTAGGCAAAGGTTTGCCAGACCATGTTCTATCACGAGCGTGAGATTTATCGTGGGTGAGATGAAATTGTGTGCAATATTGATTTACGCGAGCTCTGCCGCGAGCGCAACATGTGTCGTGAGCTTGACATGGTATAAGTGAATGGATACAAGTTAGTTGCTATAATTTGTGTTCAATATTGCATTAAACTATGAATGACTATGCATATGCTAATGATAAATGTATTTATTCATGTGAATATTGAGTGGATTAATTGTTTAGCCTGTAATCGAGTCGTGGATAGGTAGGCATGCCTATAAGGGTTAGTGTCCGCAGCTACTAGTGTTGATACCTATTTGGTATCCAGTGATTCGAGATTTGCATATCTCCAGTGTTGATACTGTTTTCCCTAGTATCTAGTGATTGATACCCGAGTGGTATCCAGTGTTCCAGTTATCCACTGTTGTATTGATTCAGGCTATATTAAAATTATTATTTTATTGACTGATTATACTTCTGTGTTATATGTAATATTTGCCATGATATTGTCACAATTTAGAGTATATTGCATCATTAATATGTAGTAAGGTTAATGATGTGAAGAATGTATTATTGAATAATTGACTTATTATTTATTTACAGCATGTTTTGTTATTATATATTAATTTGTGGTTTCCTGTAGTAGACTTTGTTCTGTTTGTATCCCCGCTGAGCCTTAGCTTAGTACGAGCATTTATCTCTCTTGTAGGTTCATAGGTTGGAAGCTCAAGTTTTTGAGTGGGATATTTGCTGGCCACTAGGAAGAGTATCGAGGTCTTCTAGTTAGGTTCTTTTCTTTGTATTGTATAGATAATGTTCCATTTTTGTATATCGAGGTTATGTAACTGTATATTATGTAGTATGGACTTGTAAGTGTAATTTTGATTAAGCAAATGATAATTTTTTAGATAAGAATTATTCATAAAGTTTCCCTTTAATTAGTATGCATGTTTATAGTTCTATTAGTAGAGGTTGTGTAGCGCTCCCTTGTCCTTCCAGGGGACAAATAGGGGTGTTATAAGTTGTGGTATTAGAGCATAGGTTTAGATAATGAATATAATTGATATGAGTTTGTTTAGAGTGTGGCCATAATGAAAATGTTGTTTTCCTTGTTTTGTAAAGTGGTAATGGAGGCAGATCCTAGTGAAGAGATAGGTGAAACCACTGGACGTGTTAATCCAGCTTATGATAACCCACGTGTACCTGAGCCTCCACCAGCAAAATACCCACACTTAGTTCCAAAAAATTTGATGTTAGTTCAAGGATTGATGCAAATGATAGATAGATTAAATTCCCCTAAGGCTCCTTCAGATGTAATTAGGAAATGAGGAACGGAGGAATTTAGAGGAACCTCTATAGATAAGTCTGATATAGCAAAATTTTGGATAGAAAGGATAGAGAGAGTATTGCAAGAAATAAATTATCCTCAGGATCATCGAGTGTCGTGCGCAGTATCGTTGTTGCAAGGTTTAGCATATGACTGGTGGAAGTTAGTGTTAAGGAATCCTCAACGACTTGATAATTTGACCTGGGATTTCTTTATTCAGGAGTTTGAAAGAAATATGTTACTAAGGCTTATAGAGGCTAAGTGGAGGGAATTTGTGAACCTTAAACAGAGGAATCTAACTGTGGCTGATTATGAAAAAGAATTTAGCCAACTTAGTAAGTATGTACCTGATGCCTTAATGACTGAAGAGTTTAAATGTCAAAAATTTTAGGAAGGTCTAAATGAAATCATTAAAGGAATAATAGTGGCAATGACATCTTTGCAATTATTGAGTTATTAGCAGCTAGTGTTAGTTGCTTTAAAGGTAGAAAAGTATAAGCTAGTTCAAAGAATGGATCGAAAGAGGAAGTCACAGGATAGTGGGTCTGGATTTGTTCCTGGCAAGAGAATTCATGAAATTCCGGATAGTCGAGGCATGTTTAATGCATCACAGAAATCGTTGGGGTCAAGAGAAGTCAGGTAGAAAGATTTCAGCTTCTGAAGTTGGTGTTCTAGCTCCATTAAGTAGAAGAAGTGCCCCAGCAATATGTGAACATTGCAAAAAAACCCATTGGGGTGTATGTGGGAAGCTCACTGGAGCTTGTTTTAAGTGTGGTGGTGCTGACCATTTAATGGCAAAGTGTCCTCAAGCTCAGGAAAACTTGACCACACAATCAAGAAGAGGAAATGTACCAATCTCAGGAGGAGATAGAAGAGGAGGAACTAAAAGTGGAACCGGTCAGGTCAGACAGAGACTAGGTGTTATTTCGGAAATGGTTGAGGGACCTAATATGCCTTTTGGTAAAGTGTATATAACAAAATACACCCTAACCTTATTAAGGCATGTTTAGGGTGAACTAGAAACCAAATGTGTTTGATTTAGTGACGGAAGTGTCAGAAAGGACAAAACCGTCATTAATTCGAAAGTTTCACCAAGTTTCGATAAATTGGACAATTATTTCGTCATACCTTAAATGGCATTAAAAGAATTATTTTGGTGACTGAAAATGTTTAATTGATGGATTAAAATGGTTAAATGTAGTTGGGGACGTCTTTGGTATTAATTCAAAAGACTGAGGGTAATTTGGATATTTCATAAGTGCGGCCTAAATGGAAGGAACAAAATTAATTATGTGGCCTAAGGTTTGAAATAGATAAGTTATATGCCAATTGAGGGAAAGGAAAAAGCATGGAAGATTAAAAGGGAAGTTTGACATAAAAATCTAGAATGGATCAATTGAAAGGTGACACTTGCCATTTGGGGATAAGATTGGTTTGAAGGGGGTATAAAAGGAGAGAGAGAACGTGAGAGAGGAAAAATCTGCTCTCCTTTCTCCCATTTTTCATGTTCTTCTTCCTCTTCTTCTTCTTCTTTGTCCCAAATCCATCCCTTAGCTACTGTAATTTTGGTGGGTTTTGACAAATTCAAGAGTTATTAAGGTAAGTGATGGGTTTCCTTCTTCTTCTTCCTCTTCTTCTTCTTCTTCTTCTTCTTCTTCTTCTTTTCTCCTTCACGTGAGTGGAGGTTATGTATGATTTTGGCTTGAACTCTAAATTTTTGGTTTATTTTGTGTGGAGAATCAAGGGAAACTAAGGAAAGGTGAGAAAAGCAAAGGGGTTGTGCATCCATTTGAGCAATTAGGGAGCAAAGGAAAAGAGGTTTGGAAACTCTTTTATTTATGTATGAGTTTTGAGTGTATTGATGTGTTGTATAAGTTTAATTGAATGTGTTTATGTTGATATATGATGATGGTAGTGAGTGTTGGGTTTAAATTGTTAAAAATGTGCATGTGAATAGGATTTAGTGATAAAAGTTGTGTTGGGATACTCTTCTGTTATTAGGCTGTATCTGGAGTTTTAGAACTCCACATGGTATGAAACTAGTACCGTTGGAAAGATAAGACCCACACCTACAAATGTCTTAGAAATAGTCATGAGCTAATTCTAGCTCTAAGTGCCCCAAAATTGGCCAAAATAGAGATGTCTCTACATTGGCCGGTTCATAGGAACAATTTAGGATGTTTTGATCACATCTGAAAATTATTCCATATGAAAGATAACATCCTAGGAAACAATTTTAAAGAAGGAAGTTGTGTCTACAAATGAGGTTCAGATGTTGGTTTAAGCAGTTAAAGTTTAAACTAGAAACAGTCTTGTTATCCTATTTTCGTAGGGCACCTGATGGAGGCTTCTGTCGCGAGCACGACAGAACATGCTAAATTAAGGCTTTTTTTTCTTATTTGGAATCCCATGGTTGGCATGAATCATTGCCCACCTTTACCCTCCTCTAGTTTGTGTATTTTGGTATGTTTTTCCTTCCGAAATACACCCAGACTTCATTGAAACTTTCTAAGACTTATCCATCACATGTTTAGAGTTTGTAAAAAAGTAAATAAATGGCTATCACCTAAAAATACAAGTGACTAAGGTTATAAATAAGAATAATGGCTAAGATACTTAAAAACTTAATGAGTCAGATACCTCCGAATACATCCAGAAGTGGCATGACATGATATGTTAATAGATTATAAGTGAAAATACTACAATTTTGTATATTGAACCTCTAGAACTATGTGGTTCTAATTCCCAATCCCTTGAGATGCATAGGAAGCTTGGAATACCATTCCAAGTCCGAACCAAAGCATAGAAACTTAGACGTACATAAAAGATAATGTATTAATTGAAACTCTGATAATGTCTTGGTGCTTATTAAAAATAAATGTGGCCTGTATGTGCAGATGTATACAAAGTTTAGTGGGCCATTAATGATTCAAGCCTCGACTATGCTTATTTGTGGTTTAAAATTGGTATATGATATTAAGATGGAATTAAATGATTTTGTTAAGTGTGTCATAAACTAAAAATGAAATGAATCTTTCGTATCTCAAATGTTTTTTTTAAATGGCTATCTAAATAATGAATAATTCTTGATTAATTAGATAGTTGAGATGTTTGTGTTGAAGTTCTTGGTCTAAATGCATAATATTGGGGAAGTTTTATTTATGAGGGCTGTATGGCAGTGGCCGAGCATGATGCTCGGCTCTATCGCGAATGCAACCTATGTCGCGAGTGCGATAGAGAGTTTCGTAATACAGATTTCACCGAGATGTTCTCTGTCGCCATCGCGGCCTTGTACGAGAGAGCGATAGAGACCGTCCAGTTCATGGTCGCGGGCGCGACCATGGTCGCGGGCGCGACCATGGTCGCGAGTGCGACCCTTCTTTACGCTATGAATGTTCATTTATTTGATATACTTTGCATAGTTTCCTACTTATAAATTATATATGAATCAATATATGAACTATAATATGTGATACCATGTAAGCCGTATATGTAAATAGATTACTAAGTGACATGATATTGGCTATTTAGATTAAATGATGTAATACTATGCATTTAACTGAATAATAATTGGATAAATAATTTAACCTGCAAGTCGAGTAGTGGATAGATAGGCATGCCTATAGAGTTCCATTAGCTATAGCCCAATGCGTTCTTGACCCTGATCTGGTCCCCATTTGGATCCTCGCGATCCCTATAAGTTGGATCTTATTTAAGATCCCCCAATGTGAAAATGTTTTTGAATAAAAAGGAAAGAAATTGCTTTTGTTGTACCTACGGGTACCAATGTGTTCACTCGTTATCTACTTCATTGAGTTTGTAGGCATAACAATGCATATGAATATGACATGAAGTAATTCAATTTATGAAAATGATACTATATGAAATGTATTTTGTTACGGTGCACTAAATACTTCTTTGATTGGATAAAATAATGTGAAAAGGCATCTGTAAGCAAGATGTGGGAAGTGAATGTTGGGAACTAGAATGAATGTGAACAAGTGAACAAAGTGATATGTATAAGATGCGAAAAGGTGTTAATAATGTGTAAGTGATTTGTTAACATCGATATGCGAATAAAAGCATGTATTAATTGAATAAATGTGTATGCAAAGTATTTGTTTATGTTTTAACGCACATACACTTCTTCAGTTGGCGGCTTTTGCACTGTATCTGACGGCACCTGAGAAGGATGTCCACTGCCTTTTCCACTTTGATTCCCTCTCGATCTCTGACCACTGACTCTACTGTCGGGTTGACCCTGAAGCTCTCTTCGATCTGGACAATTAGCTACCATATGCTCTTGGCTTCCACATCTAAAGCATGCTCCAGAGATCCTTCTGCACTCGCCCCAATGGCGCTTCTGACAATGCTCGCACTCCGGGATCACACTTCCCTTGCTAGAGGGTGGCACTATGCTACTGACTTCCGAATGTACCGGAGTCGAACTCTTCACACCTTGGCCACTCGGGACACCTCTTGCTTTCTTGCCACTACCAATCCCACTATCTGGTGCTTTCCTCTTGTTCTCGATTCTCTGTTTGATTAACTCAGATTCCTCTAACTTGATCGCCGCTGCCACTAACTGATAGTACCCCACTGGTTGCATGACTGACATTACAGATAAAGGACCTCTGATCACCTCACGCAATCCCTCTTGAAAGTGCCTACATCTAAACTCATCCGTCAGCAATGGCTCGAGCGCATACTTACTCAACCAGCTGAATTCCTTCTCGTACTCACTCACGGTCATACCCCGCTGCTTCAGACTGATGAACTCTCTCCAATTGGCTTCTCGGTATGCCTTCATCACATACTTCTGCTCGAACACTTGCTTGAAGAACTCCCAAGTCAACTCGACTGGTCGCTGTGGATTTCGCATCACAAGTTCCCACCAATCGTACGCTGACCTTTGAAGCAACGACACTGCACAAAGCACCCTCTGATCTGCAGGACATCTAATCTCTTGCAAAATCTGGCCTACCCTCTTAAGCCAAAACTCGGCAACATCTGATTGGTCTAGTGCAGTCCCATGAAAGTCTTTTGCTCCTCTCTTTCTTAATAACTCGGTCGGAGCCTTAGGAGCAGTTAACCTCTCTACTAATTGAAGGAAACCTTGCACTAAGACCGGATTCTCATGACCCAAACCCATACCAGGAATCTCTTCTTGCTGACGCTGTGGAGTAGGTTGCTCACCTCTCACTACACTCACACTACCAGCCGTCTCACCCACGTTCTCACTTGGATCAGACTCCATCCAGACACTACACAAGACAAGACACATCTGCATTAGGCCACGACACAAAACTGACGCTCATGCAAAGACTTGACATATAACAAATAGAGGCAACCAGAACCGCCTAAACCGGCGCTCTGATATCACAAACTGTAACACCCCCTCCGTCGCCCCCATTGGAAGGGTGCCGGCGGACGCGCTACCCGACGCTCACTCATAACATTCACACATACATGTATACATGTGCTAAGCGAAAGCATTCCCTAAGAATAATAACGAAGGCAGAACATAAATCTCATATAATCAAAATATAGAGTTATTTACAATAGCCAAAAGATTACATCTTAAATCCTTTACAAAATTAATACATACACAAAAAGAATTACAGGAGGAGATAACAAAACAACTCTACTCCTACGTGGCTGACCTGCAGATGCGCGACACGAGCAATCTCCTAAAATCCTGTCACCTATACGGGACAAGAACCCATACTAAGAGATAACGCTTAGTTGGGAGGAACAATACAATAGAACACTATACAATAAATTCATACATCAACATACATAACTCACTATGAATCAGAGCACATAGATATATAATTCAGAGTAAAATAATAGATAGCACTGAACCACTACACTAACTAGAATCACACAATGATTAAAACACTTCACTAGACACATACCAAAACACTTCAAACAATAGCCTAAAATTCACTGGTGGAGGATACGGGAACACGGCACGGGAGACTGAAGCCTCAAAAACAATTTTAGTACCCGAAGGTAGCACGGGAGACTGGAGTCTCAAAACATTTTATCACTACACGGAAAATGACCATCTGCACTCACAAATCCTTCTTAAGCATGCTTAATTATCCACTACCTTGACACTTCAGGCTCGACAACTCACTCTCAAGCACAACACCTACTACATAAGTCTCGAACCAAAACTCCAAAATCAAATTAATCCACTACAACAACACTAGTACAATAATGTCAACAAGACAAAACGCGAACATGTACCATGCAATAGTGAGAAACCGTGCAAAGTGGGGCAAAAGAATCACATTCAGAAAATAGGGCAGGCAGGAAGGGCTTATGTCGTGATCGTAACAGGCATCGCGCTCGCAACAGAACACAGGGTACCTCATCTCGGGCTCGCGCTAAGAGGTTCGCTCATGACGAAGCACACTCGGCAGACTCACACAAACCGAGCTCTATCGCGCTCGCGACAGAGACCGGCCGCTTCCTCCTCGCGCGCATGCTCGGCCGCATGCTCGCATTGAGGACTTGGCCTACCGAGCTCTCTATCGCGCTCGCAACAGCGTCGCGATCGCGACAGAGGGCTCTCTAGCAACAAGGAACCATTCTGCATTCTGTCGCGCTTGCGACAGTGTCGCGATCGCAACAGAACCCATAATTGCCCAGCATCTGCACTTCCAGCACTCTTTCCCACTCAAACCTTCAAACATTCATTCAATCATGCACAAACACTTACCTCATGCCTCTATTACAACACCGCAACATTCTAAAAGCCACATAAACACATTTTACACGATAATCAAACATCAATTTATCATGAATGCCAACCAAACTAACTCAAAAAATTCAGTTTACATAACATGTTCATGTTTTCCAAAAACACATGCCATCCTCACTATATCACTAATATCTCACTCATAATCATTACACGGTGCACACATGCATTCACATGTAACTTAACACTCAAGAACACTAATAACATGCAACCACAAAATACATTTGATCCAAGAAGAAATAGGGGAAAACACTCCCAAACACATTCAAAGTAAAGCTCCCAAACCTGGAAATTGCAGCTTTAAACCGGGCCCCTCACAATCCCACTTTATCTTTCCCTTTCTTCTTCCTACAATCCTCCGATTCTTGCACAAACCCAACCAAGAACATATAAATCAGACCCAAGTTCCACAATCAAAATTAGAAATAAGAAGGAGAAGAGGAAGAACCGAAACAACTTAAGAATTCCAGACCACTTACCTTCAAAACCCAGTTCAAAAACTCAGAATTCCAACTCAAAGCTCAAGGAAAATACAAGAGAAAGGAGATGAGAGCAGAAAATAGAAGCAAGAGAGAGAGAGAGGACGAGAAAAAGAAGAACAAGGGAGGAGGGGAGTAGCTTCCACGGGAAGCTTCACAAAACAGCCCTCCTTACCTCTCTCTTCCTTTTCATTAAATGTTCTCACCCACCAAGCCAAGTGTCACTCTCCTAATGGACCAACAAAACCCATTTTGACTTATTCCTTATATGCACCAAACACAACACACACCCAATCATCTCCTATAAAAATATCCACATCCTTGTTACCAAACCCATATTCTACTAAATCACTTCTCATAAAAATACTTTACATACATGCAACCATACACACAAACCACACTAGATTAATCCCAATAATTACCCTACTTCCATACACCACATGCACACCTTATAATTCCTCCTCTTAACTTATTTAATAAATTTCTTTGCACTAAAGTCCTTATTATCCAAATTTTCTCTTACTAAAATTACTGAAATACCCTTACTTTTCTGACTTACCATGCAGATTCTGACTAGGCCCCTTTTGGGTTGTTACATGATGTGTAAAGAAATCATTTATATGGATAATAACGATAGGAAGTATAGTCGATGGACTTTTTAAGGTTAGTGAATTTCGAGGATGAAATTATTTAAGAAGGGAAGAATTGTAACACCCCGACAAGTACCCTAGTCGGATTCATGTTTATTGGAATGCTAAAGTGAGTGAAGTGCTTATTTGACATGTCGAAATGATTAAAAGTAGCTGAGGACGTGTTTGGTATTAATGTAAAGTTTCAGCAAGGGCGGCTCATCATAAGTTTGTAAAGTATGGAAGTTAGGACTTAATTAAAGGAACATAATTAATTATGTGGGCCAATGTTAAGAATTATATAAATGGATGCCAAATGTAAGAAGAGGAAAGAACTGATGGACTAAATAGGAGAATTGACATAAAAAAATCTAATATGGGCCAATAGGAAGGTGACATGTGGCATTAGAGATGGGATTAAAGTGGTTGAGGTATTTAAGAAGAGAGAGAACGTGAATGAGGGGCATATTTTCTGCTCACCCTCACGTTTTTCCCTCTTCTTCCTCCTCCTCCTCTTCTTCTTCTTCTTCTTTTTCTTCTTTCATTGTCGTTCCCTCTCTCTAATTGCAAGCTTTAAGATTTTGATGATGGAATCTTCATGTCCAAGTGTTTGAGTGAGAGATTTGAGATGGAAAGGTAGGTTATGAGTGTGATTTCTGCAATTTCTCTTTGATTAATTAGAAACCCTAAGAAATGTTATGTGTTTTTAATGAGGAAATTGGATTAATATAACTATGGAAGAGTATGGAAACAAGGAAGTATTGAGGACACACTCTATCTTCAACATTTGATCTTTTATTCAAACTTTCTCGTGGAGCATGCGGGAAGTCAGACAACAACAAGGAATCCAACCAAAAGGTTGTTCTGAGGGTAAATATTCTGGACCCCTTTTTGTCCCTTTTTTACCTTCATTTTTGATACCCTCTCTGACTTTGGTCCCCTTTTATTTATTTCTGGTTTCTATTCTTCTTGAATCTGTGTAAAATTTGGTTTCTTGCTTTTTGAAAAGCTTCCATTTTTCTGGGACAGAGGTGACTGACGGGTCATCTGCTGTGACCGACGTCCGTCGGTTACCTTTATGCATAGCTCGTCGGTCACCCTCACAGACGGTCCCCCCTTCGAGTGAGCGACGGGCTTTATAGGTCACTTTGACCGACGTCCGTTGGTCATTCAGCATAGGCCGTCGGTGGGTTCTGTCCCACATTTCTAAATCTTTTTCTTTTCCTTTTCTGTTCACTTAAACTTTTATGCTTACTTGCAGCTTTTTCTTTCGTATTTTAACATCCTTTTGGCTTGTTTTGTGAGAGTATGTTTTGTTTCTCGGACTGGCTGGAGCCTCCCGTATGTAGAAAGTTTGCCTGGTTTAGTTCCCTATCCTCCTCTCTTTTTATTTCATGTATTTATTTATTGCTTCTCCCGTATACGAAAAAATTATTGTATTTCCCGTTAATGTAAAAATCGGCCAAATATTTTATACTTAATAAGCTGAATTCTTCATAAAATCAAGGACTCAATGTCCTATTTTTATCCAATAAAATTCTCATAATAGAAATATCTATTTTAATAATGATGCATGCGAAGACAAAAGTCTTCAAAATAAGCAATGCCCCGACTTGTGTATGTATCGCATGTTTATTAAAGGGAGTTGTATTCCGCTCCTTGTGATATTGTAATTTATCGCTTTCATTCATTCATTTATTGCTTTCCAAATATGAATAAATGCGCTTTGATTCAATTGCATTGTGTGGAGAGAGAGCAAATTAATGAAAATTAAAATTTGATCATAAAATAATCAAGGTAGAAATAGATGAGAAGTCCAGAACCCAGCTCTGGTCTTTGGGCTCAAAGAGGCGAGAGTTCTATTCGATCACTCATTAGAACTATGACCTTCAAGACACCTCTTGTGTCACGAGACTTTGACATTAATCCTAGGCTCCTTAGGGTGAGAGGTTTACCTTCCAAGACCCCTTTGGTTGGCCCAAAATGGATATTAAGCGCAGTCTTAGGCTCTCCGAGGCGAGAGAAACTTTCCCAATGTTCTATTGGGTGGCGACTCCATGAAACCTCCTTGTTGCCCAAAATAGATGCACTTGTAAATATCTTTACAAGTTGCCAACGGACCCTCAATTGCCCGATCGCCCTCAAGCGGGCGGTCAGAGGGGCGGCCACGGGGATCCGGTGCGCGTCACAGTGGCGACTCCACTGGGGACTTGTGGTTCGAGACTTCGATTTGAAAATACCTCACTTAACATTTATGATTGAAGTTTAATTCATAGATTCGCTTTCTCTCAAGATTGCATTTGCATCCCATTAGAGCCTTAGAATATGCTAGTTTGGTCCCTTCTTAGCCTCGGTGCATTCCTAGAGCACGACCCTACGTTCACTCAATGTGGGGAAGTGTTAAGGATAATCACCACCTCAAGCTTCGTACCTAATGGTATATCAAATGATGACCCGATCGGTCGTTATGCTCATGATGAGCTAGACCTGTCGGCAGGGATCATGCTTGGGTAGCCCTAAAGTAACATCTCCCTTGTCTAAAGCTCATATAATGGCCGTAGCTACTTTCCATAGGTGATATGAACCGTAATTCCATGCTTGCTATATGGATCCTCATGTATTGGGCGAGTCCAGATGTCTTGCTTGGTAACCTAGCCAAAGGCTTTCATGCCCCGGTAGGGCCATATCGAAATTTTTGGACTGTCCAAATACATGATGATCATTATCCATTCGCTTGTACATTAGCATAGGAGTGTCATGCTGCCGGTTTTCCACCTTGCACCATACATGTCCATTGGGTCCCTTGTTGACCCTTAGGCTAATCCTGCCTAGGAAAGAGACCACGCGACCACGTGTGTGGGAGAAATATGGGCGAAAGGACCTACCTGCTTGCTTGTGTTTTGTGAGTGTTGCATATCACGATCATGCATTGTATCTGCATTCCATGCATCACATCTAACGTTTTGTCCCTGCAGCCATCATAGATCTGCCTAGGTGGACTACAGCGCCTGTCGAACGATTGATCCGAGTTCCTGCATCTAAACCGCTAGATAGAGAAGGCCTCCCAGAGATTTTACCGGAAGTCAGTTGTACCGTATCTGAGATGGCAAACTCACCTAGGGGAAATGACGCCACCAGGGCCATGATTGCAGAAGAAGTGGGCCGACGATTTAAAGAGTTTAAGGGCAGAATGATGAACATGCTAACTGCTTTGGCACAACAAAATGCTCCGCAGAATCCACCTCCACCTCCTCCTCCCGTAAGACAAAATGAGCAAGAAGAGGAAAGAGCTGAGAGACAAGAAGAGCCTATTCGGCCACCACCAATAGAGCTGAGATCAGTAGCTTCGGGAGGTCAAAGGAGAAGACTAGCGCTGAGGATAGATGATGACAAAGATGACGAAGATGACAAAATGAGTGTTGTATCTGAGAGGGGGAAGGCACCCCAAACTGATGAGTTCATTCTAAAGAAGATGGAAGAGAGGTTTGAAGCTATGGCCCGTATGCTGAGTAGAGGTCAGGGGATGAGCTTAGAGGATAAAGAATTGGAGGGGGAAGACCCTTACAATTTCAAGATACCTGATGTGCCAAAATTTGATGGTACCTCTGACCCGACTACCCATGTGAAGCAGTACTCTCTGGTCATGAAAGGGACCACTTTGTCTAAGAGGCAGAAGGTGGAGTACTTTTGTTTGAGTCTGACTGGCCCTGCTATCGATTGGTATCATAGGCTCGATCGTCGAACTAAGGAAGACTGGGATCTACTCACGGAAGAGTTCTTGAGGCAATACGATTGCAACACCAGGATGGAGGTGACTCTTAAGGACCTTGAATTGCTCCAGCAGAAGGCCGGGGAATCTTTTCATGATTATCTCACCCGCTGGCGGAACAGGGTAATGGAAATGCGAAGAAAGCCAGACACCCAAGACCAGATCCGCCTGTTTACCAAGAATGCGAGCCCGTATTTGAAGGATGGTCTGAAGATGAAAGGGCTGAAGGATTGGGAGTCTCTAAAAGACATAGCCATTGAGGCGGAGGGAGATTTCTTGGCCCAGAAAGCTAGCAATGATAGTTTTGCAAAGAGAGCTAATACCAATCAAGGGACAAATAGGCCAGTCGGTCCCAGTGGTAGCACTAAAAGAACGGTTGAGGTGTCTGCTACTGACGCAACTACCCCGAGGAAGTTTTCGAACTTAGGAAGACCACTGCCTTGGGTCTTAAGAAGGTTGATGAAGGAAGGAAAGTTGCAACCATTGGCTCCTAGGCCTGCTATGACGCAAGGGAAGCCAGGTCATAAGGACCATGAATATTGTGCGTTTCATCAGCACACAGGCCATCTAACAGACAAGTGTAAGGCGCTGAGATACTCTATTCAAGATCTGATTGATGATAAGCAGATTTTCGACCCTGAGAAGAGGGAATCCGAGAAGAAGCCTAGTTACAATGCCGTGCCGCTACCAGTTTTTATGATTGGATCCAGCTTGCCAGAGTGGTACGTACTGCAAGACTTGTATGGGAGCGAGAGTATTGCTGATGTTTGTTCTGAGGATAGAGAGGAAAGAGCAGTCGTAGCGACCATTGATTGTTGGTCGAGCAGTGAGAGCGGTGAAGAGGCCGAAGAAGAAGGAGAGACGAACTTTGATTTGTGGAGATCTGATGAGGATGAAGAAGAGGTAGGGGCTATGATAAGAAGTGGGAGAGTGGTCCCTGAGATTACAAGAGTACCAGAACTAGTGCAGCCATCGACGAAAAAGGAGCCGGAGGAGAACCAGATTGTTAATCAGTTGAAAAAGACAGCAGCTCAGATATCCATCTGGGATCTCTTAAGACAGTCCCCTTCGCACAGGCAGAAAGTGGTAGAGGCCTTGACTGAGTCCACTGTTGCCACCACAATTTCCCCATCATAACTTTTGGGTCTAGTTAAAGGAGGATCGGGGGAGAGATTGGTTTTTTCCGATGCCGCCCTGCCAGTCGAAGGCCACGATCATAACCGACCCCTGTATGTCAAGGCACAGATTAATGACAAGCACACTGCTTGCGCTATGGTAGATGATGGGTCTTCTATCAATGTTTGTCCTCTGATAGCTCTTCAGGCTTTTGGTTTGAGTGAGGATATGCTCAGTGAATCAGATCTGACGAGCCTATGATAATTCAAGAAGACAAGCCTCGGGAACATTCAAGACCCTGGTCAAAACGGGACCCATTGAAGTAAAAGTAGAGTTTGTGGTTCTGCCCATTCCAGCTAATTTCTTAGCCCTGCTCGGGAGGCCTTGGTTTCACAGACTAGGAGGAGTACCGTCCACGCTACATCAAATGATAAAGTTCCCACATGAAGGGGAGGCGGTAACTATTAAGGCAGCCAAGGAGAATCAGGTGTCGGCTCTTGAAATAGCTAATCAGCCATTTAGTGGCTTCCACGTATCAATGATAGGAGAAGAGCACGAACCAGTGGATAACCCAGCAGTGGTAAACATGATGAAGAAGATGCACTATCTCCCTAGGGCTGGTTTGGGTAGAAACTCTCAGGGGTTGCAGACTGCGATCACCACTCGAGGTCAGAAGAACCGGAAGGGTCTGGGGTACAGAGGCGGTTTTGGCAAGAAGAAGACAGCAGATAAGATCCCTCACATTTTAGAAAGCTTTGTACCAGTGTAGACACCGAGGTCTGAGTCAGATTTTTTATGGCAATTTTGGGTACTTGGTAAATTCCTCCAAAAAAATAATAACAATAAAATTAAAAAAAAAATTAAAAAAAAAATGAGATTAGGTTAATTTAATTAGATAAATCAAGAATTATGATTAGTTTAATTTAATTAGTTAATATTGTAAGATAAATTAATTAATTAGTTAATATTTTAGGATAATTAAAATGTGATAATTAATTAGATGTGATAATTTAGGTAGATTAATTAGATTAAGTAGGTATAAAAATATAGAGTATTTAATTAGTTAGTGTGTTAGTTTAAGTAAATCAATTAAAATCAAAAACAAAAAAAATCAGAAAATAGAAAAAAGGAGGAAATTACCATTGTGCACCTAATTAACCCTAATTGTGGGTATAAAGGGAAAAGAATGAAGAGGAGGAGGGGGCTCTCTCTCTCGGCTGGAACAAAAAAGAAAGAAAAAGAAATAGAAGAGAAGGGAGAGCAAGAACAGAGAGTGGTGGCCGGCCATAAGATCAAGAACAAGCCAAAGAGGTAAAAGAAAAAGAAAAGAAAAGAAACAGAGAGCAAGAAAGGCAAATAGAAAAGGAAAATAAAAGAGAAATCAAAGAGGAGATAAAAGAAGAAATAAGAAAAGAGAGGGAGGGCCAACGGAAAACACACAGCAGCCATAGACCCACGACGCCGGAGAGAAGAGAAAAAGAAAAAAGGAAGAGGAAGGAGGCGAGCCCTCCGCCGGCCAGCCACGGCGCCGAACCGCCGCACGCGGCCCGCCGGAGTGAAGAGGAGACCCGGAGGAAGCTGATGGTGGTCGCCGATCAGCCGCAGTCGCCGGCGTGGACCAGATCAGCGAGAGAAGAGAGGACGCTGCCGATGCGACTTCCGACCTATTCCGGCGACATTCCGGCGCGTGACCACCGGCGTTCGACTCCCGGCGCTCCGATCTACCATCCGGTGTTGGTGGTGTCTCCAACGGCCGCTCCGACGAGCCTCCGGCGAGAGAAATCCGGTGAGCCTATTTTATATTTATTTATTTTAATATATTATTAATTATTATTAATTAATATTATTATTTATTTATTTATTTATTATTATTATTAATATTTATTTATAATTCTGTTTTTATTATTTTATTTAATATTTATCTTCTGTTTATTATTATTATTATTATTATTCTTATTTATTTAATTTTTGTTATTATTATTATTATTATTATTATTATTATTATTTGGGTGTTATTAATTAATTGTTATATTTATTCATTTATTATTATTTTCTGTTTTTATATATATTGTTATTATCATTTATTTTATTGCTATTATTTTATTCTTTATTTGTTATGATTAATTATAATTATTATTGTGATTGTTGTTATATTTTATATATTGATATTATTATTATTATTATTTGCATTATTGCTATTATTATTATTATTATTATCAAATACTATTTGTTTTATTATTATTTTATGATATTATCGTAAGTATTATTAATTATATTTGATTATTATAATTGTCATCATATTTTGCATCCATTAATTCTTCTAATTTTATTCATTTAGAATTTATTTATTTATTCGAGAAATATGTAATCACTGTTTTATTTTATTTTATGCATTTGTGGTCTGTAATAATAAAACGATTTTCGACCGCTCTTAAAAAGAACCACTATACAAATGTTTTCTACCAAATAAAATATTGGTTGATAAAACTGGACCAATGTCCTGATTTTCATCTCAAACAAAGATTTAAGCTTATTCAATAATCTTATATCTTTTTAGAATAAGTAGTCTGGAACCAATGTTTCCATCTAAATGAATAACCCGTTTCATGCATGTATTGCACTCTTTGCAATGAGGGTTGTATTTTGCCCTTAGTATTATTATAATTTTATTTTATGCTTTTTACGCTTTAATTCTATTTTATCTTACGCTCTTAAATGGATAAATGCGCCTTCAATCAATTGCATCGTGTGGAGAGAGCGAATTAATGATAATTAAAATTTGATCATAAAATAATAGAGGAAGAAATAGATGAGAAATCCCGAACCCAGCTCTGGTCTTTGGGCTCAAAGAGGCGAGAGGTTTACCCTCCAAGACACCTCTTGTGTCACGAGACTTTAGCGTTAATCCTAGGCTCCTTAGGGAGAGAGGTTTACCTTCCAAGACCCCTCTAGTTGGCCCAAAATGGATACTAAGCGCAGTCTTAGGCTCTCCGAGGCGAGAGAAACTTTCTCAATGTTTTATTGGGTGGCGACTCCATGAAACCTCCTTGTTGCCCAACATAGACTCACTTGCAATTTATTGCAAGCTGTCAATGGACTCACAAATGCCCCGATCGCCCTCAAGCGGGCGGTCGCACGGGCGGCCGCGGGGATCCGGCGCGCATCACAGTGGCGACTCCACTGGGGACTATATGGTTCGAGATTTCAATTTGAAAATATCTCGTTTAACATTTATGATTAAAATTTAATTCATAAATTTGCTTTCTTTCAAATTTGTATTACATCCCATTAGAGCTTTAGAATATGCTAGTTTGGTCCCTTTATTAGCCCCGGTGCGTTCCTGAAGCATGACCCTATTTTCACTCAATTTAGGAACGTGTTAAGGATAATCACCAGCCCAAGTCTCGTACCATCAAGGTATTTCAAATGGTTAACCGATCGGTCATTACGCTCGTGATGAGCTAGGCCTGTTGGCAGGAACCATGCTTGGGTAGCCCTAAAGTAACATCACCTTTTGACCACAGCCCATGTAATGGCAATAGAAACTTCCACTAGGTGAAATGTACCATAATACTGTGCTTGCTATATGGGCCATAATATATTGAATGAAATCAATCAAATTAAATGGTCTTCATCAAAGGCTTTCATGCCCCGGTGGGCCCATCTTGATTTTGTTGAATCGTTTAAATACATGATAGCCAAATTCCCATGCGTATGTACATTAGGCAAGAGTGTTACGCTGCCGATTTTTCACTGCGCACTACAGGCGTCCATCAGATCCCTGGTTGACCCATGGGCCAAGCCCACCTAGGACAGAGACCGCACGACCTTGTGTGTGGGGGCAACAAGGTTGGAAGGATTTACTGCTTGCATGTGGTTATTATTGATGTATTGTATATTCATGTCATTCATACACATAACTTTTTATTATTTCCCCTATATATATACATCTCTTCCTGTGCTTAAAATTATTACATGTACAGATCATCCTGTGTATAGTTTTCACGAATCTCAATGTATCATTCATACACAAATAAATTTTTTGTCTCTCCTCCTTATGTATACATCACTTCCTGTGCATAAAATTATTACATAGTTTTTCATATGTCTCAATGTATCATTGTAATCTCTTTCAGACGCTATATATTATTTGTTGCACAACATGACCATGCATTGCGCATTATTCATGCATCATTTTAACCCTTTGTTTTTCTGCCACTGTCGATCACGTGCTTGGGTGGTTTAGAGACTCCGGTAGTCTTTCGAAGAGCGGTCAGAGTTTACATTGATTGACAAAGAGTTAATATCCTTACTAGAGTGTCTAAAGCTATTAAGAATGGTTGACCCTTCACAACTGAATGAAGAGGCTCGTGCCCTGGTTGTCCAAGAGATGGATAGAAGGTTTGAAGAGCTGGAAGAAAGATTATTGGTTGTCGTTAAAGAGAGAATGGAAGCCATGGCATTGGTTCTTCAATCTCAGCTTATGGCAGCGTCTCTTAACCAAGTGAGGCCAGCCACTACTGAGGAGGCTCATACAGCGACTGCTGCAGTATCTTTCATTCCTTTTGGGACCAAAGGTGAGAGGTCACTGGATTCACCAGATGAGCAAGGACGAAATAGAAGGCCTACTTTAGAACATGGCATTATGCCCAAAGAGGATGAGGACCCTACAGTCACTTATATTCTAAAAGGTGAAACCTCAGGAAGTCTCGACAACAGTAAGTTAAATGTCAAGGCTACAGAAATTTTAGCCACTGGAGTAGCTCGATCCCACCTCACTGTCTAGGTTAAGCCATTGTCTTGGCACTTCACCCGTCTTGTTAAGAAAGGGAAGTTGCAACCCTTACCAGCTGGGCCTGCCCCAAGTCAGGGAAAGCCTAGGCGCGGAACAGACTGGTATTGTGCGTATCACTAATACACTGGGCATAGAACAGGCTACTGTCGTCACCTGAAAGATCACATCCAAGAACTGGTGTCAGACCCAGAAAAAGGAAAGACGGTAGGAACACCAACGACAGAAGTGAGGCAAAGGAATTTTTCTAATTTGGGCAGATCTTTGTCATGGGTTCTTAAGAGGTTGGTAAAGGAGGGGGTATTGCAGCCATTATCAACTAGGCCTGCTAGAAGCCAAGGACAACCTGGTCATAAGGAAGATGAGTATTGTGCCTACCACCAGCACACCGGGCATACTACAGATTATTGCAAGGTCTTAAGACACGTTATCCAAGATCTGATTAATTCCAACAAGATCTCCGACCCAGAGAAGCGGGAGGGAAGGAATAAGATGGACTAAGCGCCTAGGTGGAAAGGCAAAATGGTTTTCAAGGATGAGGATAGTGTTAGTGTAAGCCCTAGCCCCAATACATTGTAATAAAACACTTTAGTTAATAAATGAGGCATTTGTTTTATCCATTGTATTCCTGTGCATGTCAATTGATAGAACTATCCAAGAATGTTGTTTCAGTTTAAGTTATCATGTGTGAGGCACATGGTTGTAAGACCTTGAAACAAATGAGACTTCATTCTAAATATCCCTAGTCAGTCATTGTTATGGGAATAACAAATGAATTAAGACTAGTATGCTCTCTCTGATTAGTTGAGTTCTGTCTTACGGATCATAAGGACAAAAGTGTCAATCAGAGATCATAGATACATGTTTGTAACATGGTATTTGGATACGATCCACACATGAGAACACTACATGGTACAAGTCATAAGTGTTCCTCATATGCAAGTTTTGTATCGGAGTTCTTAGACCTAAAATCTCTATGAAACTCTTTATGAATTACTGTGTACTTTGACATACACCTAACGTGCTCGTAACTGAGTGACAAGTATGGGTATGCTTGGGTATGCATTGATTCATGTTAGAGAGCATGAGAGAAGTGAAGGGATTACCCCTCTCTATAAGAGAGAAAATATCATCGGCCACTTGATCAGTGAACTGAGAAGTGTATGGCCATACCGAGATGTAATAATGTGCAATCATTATTTATCTGAGAAGTTCAGTGTCACTGGAATATCAAGAAAGGAATTAACTTACACATGAGGATGACTTGTTCCATGCCTTATGTTAATTCTGATATTTATGGGTAAGGGAATATATAAAATTGCATTAGGTCACTAAATGCCAATTGCATTTTCATTTAATTTGGAATGCTATAATATCTTGCTAGAGAATATATATAGCCTTTGAATTAATTTTTAATTCATTGCCAATATTAAATGGACCTATAGGATCGCACACAAAGCATTGGGCTTAAAATACTTGAATAAAGTATTGAGCATTAATTTAGGCTTTTAATTTAAGTCAAATTAATGTATATGTAATGGGTATTTAATTGCTAATGGACCTTGGTCCATGAGAGAGGAAATTCGGCCCACATAGGTTTAATTTCAATTAATTAATTATGTTGTATTAATTAATTTAATTGAGTATTAAATCCTAAGATATTTAAGTCAAACTAAATCACTTAATAATGGGATGACCTAGCCGAAATTCCAAAGGATATATACCATGGGAATTTCAGCACATGTTAAATGGTAAGTGATTAGTTTGATTAATACATCTTAAGGTTTTATTTCAAATCAATTTGAATTTTAAATTCAAAAGGGATTGAGCTAATATTTACTACTGATCTTTAGGAAGTGTTTAAGGTTGAATTAACTATCTCAAGGTAGGGAAATTCGGATTAAAGACTTGCCATAAGGAGGGGTATATATGAGATAAGAATAAAACCCTAAGTGAGAAGAAAAAGAGTGGTGGCTAGGTTTTGCGTGAAACATCTCTCTCTCTCTCATTTTTTTTTTCTTGGCCGAAATACACAAGGAGAAGGATTCTTCCTTGCTTGCTTGTGACTTTGAGCATTGATTACACATAGTAGAAGGACAAGATCAAGTCTTGTGGCTTCAAACTAATTCCATTACACAATACATATTTAGTAAGCTAGCACTTTCGGTTTTGAGCCGTTTTTGCGAGTGTGTGTGTGAGAATAGAGAGGAGTGGCGAAAAAGGCTGTTCCTTGGCATTGGTGGTGAACATCTAAGGTGGACAAGATCATCTAAATTGCTGGTCATCATCAAATTCAATTTGAAAGGCATCTAAAGTTGTAAGTTATTAAAACCCTAAAATTGCATGTTTCCGATTCTTGTCATGGAATTGTTTGGCATGTATGATCAAATTTTTTTTTTGTTTTCCGCTGCGTGATCATCATACACATACCATGACATATTCCATCAGTGGTATCAGAGCCTAAACATGCTTATTTTAGTGCTTTAGGTGCATGAAATAATTAATTAAAAATCGTTACTTTTAATACATGCAATGCTGAAATTTTCTGTTTTGAGTTTTTTGCATTGTTTTGGTGTAAAAACGATTTTAATTGATTAGATAGGTATTATAATTAATATGACATGTTTATATACTGTCCTTAGGTTGTTTAGGGGCTGTTAATGGTCAGATTTAATTATGTATACCTGATGGTACATGTTAATGTTAAAACTAGGTGCATTATGGCATGTTAATTGAAATTTTAACAACTAGTTTTATATATTAAATGTAAAATTGGTTTTGGCATGTTTGTAAGTGTTTTTAAAATATTAAATATCAGGTCTGGACATTATTTAAATATGGTTTTAATTCTGGTCCATGACAAATTAATTGATTAATTTTAAAATCACTTAAAACATGACTAGTTTGTGTTTGTTACATGTTTAATCAACATTGTTTTGTTTTGATTTGATTAAAATGGTAAAAACACATTTAGATCAGATTGGTACAGAATGTTAAATCAATATTTATGACCTTATTTAGATTATTAAATGACTCATAAAATTGATTTAAGTGTTTGTGCATTTTTGGCATCACATAAGCATTAAACAACTAGTTTTTGTTGTTTGTTTGTTTTTATATGCATGCCATGTTTTATATATATGTTCTTCATGATTTTATTTTTAATTCATGTCGGTACATATTATATGAATTTTTAATGTTTATGGGCAGTATGACATATTATTAAAATGGCAAAATTGGAAATTATACTAGAGTTGATTTATAGCACAAATCTAACTAGTTTGTGTTTTGGGCTTTTAAGAGAACTTATTCAATAAGAGGATTTAGTCCATTGGGCCTCGGCCCAGGCCCATCATAGGGTCATCTCTTAAAGGTTCAAGTACACAATTTCCATTAATGGGCTTGGCTAATTTAATTAAAATTGGACTTTGTTTGATCCATGAATGTTATGTATATTAATTTGCTTGTTTGGTGTGATAAATGGATATGCATGGTGCATTCATGGGCCCTGGGTTTTTGTAATTAATTATGGCCTGCGAGCCATTATGTATTATTGTAAAAGTTTCATTTATTTCTTAGAATAGAATTTACTTGAAGACTTTGTAAATCAAGATGAAGCCCAACTAAGAAGATTCTTGTGTAATAGTATAGAATCTTAGTTGTAGGTTTTATGGGCCCATGTTTGTCACGCTTTACTTTATGCAATTATTTATATATGCATGCTATGAATGGATGACAAAGCGTATGCCATGTAAGCCGTAATAAAATGAATCCCTAAAATAGTAAGTCACAAAGTTGCCTTCCTAATTCGAAACATGTCAAGGCATCGATCATCGGTAACGTAGACTAGGAGTCCTAGATGCGCCCGATTATCTTTGTGAGGCATGAGTTGTGAATGTAGGTTGGACTTAACATGGAAAGGGATGCCCGGACCTAGGCAACTAATAAATGGGTTTGTGCTATAACATCTTAAGATGTTAGCCCATTTGATCCAAGAGTCATGTACGAATCATGATTGGAGTTATCCTACCTAAGTAACTTAACTTGTTAGGTGTACAAGCTCAGCTTGACTAATAAGGTTGTTGTGAAAAGTGGATCTTGGCCCACATTAAATCACTAACGCGAATTATTTAAAGGGATATTAATTCGGTTTGTGGGATTATTAATAAGACCTCATTTAATCTTGCTAAATTTTATTGTAGATTGAAAAATGGCATCTTCAAACAACAATTTCTCATTGCGATCGGTCCTTGAAAAGGACAAATTGAATGGCACCAATTTCATAGACTGGTCTCGAAACTTAAGGATAGTTCTTAAGCAAGAGAAAAAGTCATATGTTTTGGATGCACCCTTGCCTCAAGAACCTGCAAGGAACGCCTCTGCGGTTCAAAGGGAAACTTTTGAGACCAAGAAGAGCGACTCCAATGATGTGACCTGTTTGATGCTAGCCACTATGGTGCCTGACTTGCAAAAGCAATTTATGGACCAAGAGGCGTATGCGATCATGGTGCACTTAAAGGAAATGTTCCAAGAGCAAGCTCGTCACGAGAGGTTTGTGACAACTAAGGCCTTAATTTCCTGTAAGATGGCTGCAGGTACTCCTGTTAGTACACATGTACTCAAGATGAAAGGGTATCTTGATACTCTTGAGAAGCTTGAGGTACAAGTACCAAAGGAATTGGCTACTGACTTGATTTTAGGATCATTGGCTGATGATTATGATCCATTTGTAATGAATTATAACATGCATGCGATGAACAAGTCAGTTACTGAGCTTCATGGGATGCTTAAGAATGCTGAAGAAAACATTCGAAAGACTAATCCCATACTGATGGTTCAAGGGGGCATTAAGAAGGGACCGGCTAAGGGAAAAGGAAAGGGAAAGGCAAAACCCAAGAATGACCTGGCTCGGTTCAAGTCAAATGGGAGCGCACCTCAGGCCCAATCCAAGCCCAAGGCGCAAAAGCCCAAGGAGAGTGAGAGCACTTGCTTCCATTGCAACAAAATAGGGCATTGGAAGAAGAATTGCGCTCTCTTCAAGGAAGAACAAAAAAAGAATGGAGCCAAGGCGTCCAGTTCAGGTGTTTTTGTTGTTGAAATTAACCTTTCTATTTCTACCACTTGGGTACTAGATACCGGTTGTGGTTCTCACATTTGTTCAAATGTGCAGGGGCTAAGAAATAGGAGATTACTTGGGAAGAATGAAGTGGACCTCCGTGTGGGGAATGGAGCACGAGTTGCTGCCATGGAGATAGGCGACTATCAACTCACTTTACCTTCAGGACTTTGTTTAATTTTGAAAAATTGTTATTATGTGCCTGCTATGAGCAGAAACATTATTTCAGTTTCATTATTGGATTTGGATGAATTTGATTTTGTTATTAAAAATGGCAATGCTCATATTCGTCGCCAAGGCATTTCATATGGCAATGCCATGTTGCAAAATGGCCTTTATATCCTTGATCTATCAAACAAAGAGTCCATATACAACATTAATACAAAGAGGGTTAAATCAAATGAGTTAAACCCTACTTACTTCTGGCATTGTCGTTTAGGACATGCAAACGAAAAACGCATTTCAAGACTCCACAAAACTGGAGTACTTGGGTCATTCGACTTAGAGTCTTATGATACATGCGAGCCATGTTTGCATGGAAAAATGACAAAAAGTCCTTTTAATAAGAAAGGTGAGAGGACTAATGGCTTATTGGAACTAATACATACCGATGTATGTGGACCATTAAGTACACAAGCCATAGGTGGTTTTAGCTACTTCGTGACATTCACAGATGACTTCAGTAGATATGGCTATGTCTATCTAATGAAGCATAAATCTGAAACTTTTGAGAAATTCAAAGTGTTTAAAAACGAAGTAGAAAACCAACTTGGCAAAAGTATAAAAGCCATTCGGTCAGATCGAGGTGGCGAATATTTAAGCCAAGAGTTTGACTGTCATCTAAAGGAGTGTGGTATTATATCACAGCTCACTCCTCCTGGAACACCACAATGGAATGGTGTGTCCAAAAGGAGAAATCGAACTCTATTGGACATGGTTCGATCTATGATGAGTCAAGCAAACCTTCCTGTCTCTTTTTGGGGCTATGCATTAGAAACTGCTGCGTTTCTACTAAACCGTATTCCAACTAAAGCAGTTGAAAAGACACCATACAAGGTATGGACTGGGAAAGAACCCAATATGTCATTTCTCAGGATTTGGGGCTGTGAATCACATGTTAAGAAATTAACATCTGACAAACTAGAGTCCAAATCCACTGTCTGCTTATTTGTGGGTTATCCCAAAGAAACAAAGGGATACTACTTTTACTCACAAACCGAGAACAAAGTATTTGTTGCTCGCAAGGCTGTTTTCTTGGAAAAGGAGTTCCTTCTCAAGAAAGACAGTGGGAGTAAAGTAGAACTTGGAGAAATTCAAACGCCACAAACTCCTATACAGGATGAGTTGGAAATGGGATCAAGTTCACAACCAATTGTGGAACAAGAACCCATTGCACAAGTACCTAGAAGGTCCGGTAGGGTACGTCAGGAGATTGAGAGATATGGTTTTCTAATCACTGACAGTGACACTATTGAGTTAGTAGATCGTGAGGATCCTACTACCTACCGAGAAGCTATTGAAAGCCCAGACTCGAAAAATTGGCTTGAAGCCATGAAATCCGAGATGCAATCAATGTACGATAACCAGGTTTGGACCTTGGTTGATCCACCACAAGGTGCTAAAGTAATTGAATGCAAGTGGCTATTTAAACTCAAAGCTGATAAGACCTACAAAGGTAGACTAGTAGCGAAAGGTTTTCGACAAACACATGGTGTAGACTATGATGAAACCTTTTCGCCTGTAGTCATGCTCAAGTCCATTAGGATCTTGCTTGCCATAGCTGCATATCATGATTATGAGATATGGCAAATGGATGTCAAAACTGCTTTCCTCAATGGAAATTTACTAGAGGAGGTGTTTATGACACAGCCTGAAGGTTTTGTCAATCCCAAGCATCCTAAGAAGGTTTGCAAGCTTCAGAAATCCATTTATGGATTAAAGCAAGCATCCCGAAGTTGGAATCTTCGTTTTGATGAGGCAGTCAAAGAATTTGACTTCGTCAAGAACGAAGATGAGCCTTGTGTATACAAGAAGGTTAGTGGGAGCATAGTAGTATTTCTGGTCCTATATGTGGACGACATCCTTCTCATTGGGAATGACATTCCAACATTGCAAAAGGTTAAGCAATGGTTGGGGAAATGTTTCTCAATGAAAGACTTAGGTGAAGCTGAGACAATACTTGGCATTCGGATCTACAGAGATAGATCAAATCGGCTATTGGGACTAAGTCAAGAAAAGTACATAGACAAGGTACTAAAGCGTTTTAGTATGGGAGACTCAAAGAAAGGGTACATACCTTTGGCTTTGGGAGTTCCTTTAACTAAAGAATAGTGCCCTAAAACCAAAGAGGAAAGGGACAACATGAGTAGAATCCCATATGCATCTGCTATTGGATCTATCATGTACGCTATGTTATGTACTAGGTTGGATGTTGCTCATGCACTGAGTATAACCAGTAGGTTTCAGCAAGACCCTGGTGAAAAGCACTGGTCTGCTGTAAAAGGGATTCTTAAGTACCTACGAAGGACTAAGGATCACTTCTTGGTGTATGGTGGTCAGGAAGAGCTCGTCATACAAGGCTATGCCGATGCTGCTTTTCAAACCAGCACTCAGGACTCAAGATCGCAATCTGGATTCGTTTTTGTTTTAAACGGTGCTGCTGTCAGCTGGAGAAGCTCAAAGCAAGAGACCGTTGCCGACTCAACTACAGAATCTGAGTATATTGCAGCAAGTGAGGCTGCAAAAGAGGCTGTTTGGATTAGAAATTTCATTTCTGGATTAGGAGTGGTCCCAAGCATCCTAGATCCATTAGAAATTTTTTGTGACAACAACGGGGCCATTGCACAGGCCAAGGAGCCCCGGTCACATCAGAAATCCAAACACATACTCAGGAGGTACCACCTGATCAGAGAAATCATTGATCGTGGGGACGTCAAGGTCAGCAAGATAGCAAGTGAAGACAATGTAGCAGATCCTTTGACGAAACAGTTGCGCCCAAATCTGCACGAAGCTCATTTGAGATCATTCGGTCTTAGGGCTATGCCCAATTGGGACTAGTGCTAGTGGGAGATTGTTAGTGTAAGCCCTAGCCCCAATACATTGTAATAAAACACTTTAGTTAATAAATGAGGCATTTGTTTTATCCATTGTATTCCTGTGCATGTCAATTGATAGAACTATCCAAGAATGTTGTTTCAGTTTAAGTTATCATGTGTGAGGCACATGGTTGTAAGACCTTGAAACAAATGAGACTTCATTCTAAATATCCCTAGTCAGTCATTGTTATGGGAATAACAAATGAATTAAGACTAGTATGCTCTCTCTGATTAGTTGAGTTCTGTCTTACGGATCATAAGGACAAAAGTGTCAATCAGAGATCATAGATACATGTTTGTAACATGGTATTTGGATACGATCCACACATGAGAACACTACATGGTACAAGTCATAAGTGTTCCTCATATGCAAGTTTTGTATCGGAGTTCTTAGACCTAAAATCTCTATGAAACTCTTTATGAATTACTGTGTACTTTGACATACACCTAACGTGCTCGTAACTGAGTGACAAGTATGGGTATGCTTGGGTATGCATTGATTCATGTTAGAGAGCATGAGAGAAGTGAAGGGATTACCCCTCTCTATAAGAGAGAAAATATCATCGGCCACTTGATCAGTGAACTGAGAAGTGTATGGCCATACCGAGATGTAATAATGTGCAATCATTATTTATTTGAGAAGTTCAGTGTCACTAGAATATCAAGAAAGGAATTAACTTACACATGAGGATGACTTGTTCCATGCCTTATGTTAATTCTGATATTTATGGGTAAGGGAATATATAAAATTGCATTAGGTCACTAAATGCCAATTGCATTTTCATTTAATTTGGAATGCTATAATATCTTGCTAGAGAATATATATAGCCTTTGAATTAATTTTTAATTCATTGCCAATATTAAATGGACCTATAGGATCGCACACAAAGCATTGGGCTTAAAATACTTGAATAAAGTATTGAGCATTAATTTAGGCTTTTAATTTAAGTCAAATTAATGTATATGTAATGGGTATTTAATTGCTAATGGACCTTGGTCCATGAGAGAGGAAATTCGGCCCACATAGGTTTAATTTCAATTAATTAATTATGTTGTATTAATTAATTTAATTGAGTATTAAATCCTAAGATATTTAAGTCAAACTAAATCACTTAATAATGGGATGACCTAGCCGAAATTCCAAAGGATATATACCATGGGAATTTCAGCACATGTTAAATGGTAAGTGATTAGTTTGATTAATACATCTTAAGGTTTTATTTCAAATCAATTTGAATTTTAAATTCAAAAGGGATTGAGCTAATATTTACTACTGATCTTTAGGAAGTGTTTAAGGTTGAATTAACTATCTCAAGGTAGGGAAATTCGGATTAAAGACTTGCCATAAGGAGGGGTATATATGAGATAAGAATAAAACCCTAAGTGAGAAGAAAAAGAGTGGTGGCTAGGTTTTGCGTGAAACATCTCTCTCTCTCTCATTTTTTTTTTCTTCTTGGCCGAAATACACAAGGAGAAGGATTCTTCCTTGCTTGCTTGTGACTTTGAGCATTGATTACACATAGTAGAAGGACAAGATCAAGTCTTGTGGCTTCAAACTAATTCCATTACACAATACATATTTAGTAAGCTAGCACTTTCGGTTTTGAGCCGTTTTTGCGAGTGTGTGTGTGAGAATAGAGAGGAGTGGCGAAAAAGGCTGTTCCTTGGCATTGGTGGTGAACATCTAAGGTGGACAAGATCATCTAAATTGCTGGTCATCATCAAATTCAATTTGAAAGGCATCTAAAGTTGTAAGTTATTAAAACCCTAAAATTGCATGTTTCCGATTCTTGTCATGGAATTGTTTGGCATGTATGATCAATTTTTTTTTTTGTTTTCCGCTGCGTGATCATCATACACATACCATGACATATTCCATCAGATAGACCATCAGTCGCAGTAACTGTGTTGGCAGGAGCAGAAGTTGATTAGCTGTTTAGAATGTTCTTTTTATTTTTGAACTATTTAGTAATGACATTTTGATTTCACTAATATGATGAATGCTTTGGCTTACTTGTGTTATCTCTTATGATTTCATCATGCATCATAGCACACCCAGGCATACTACCACCATGACATGCATAAAAAAAAAATCAAATCAAAAAAATGCATTCACCATGTGTCATAGCATGTACATATCCGTATGCTCACATTACACATGTACATTAACATTGTGCCCTGGAACATACATATACTGTTGCATGTCATAGTGTGCACACATTAGCATACCTCATTAGACTAGACATCAAACACAGAAAATACCTTGCATTTTTCACATTGTACACCATATCATGAACATGTACTATCATACGTGAATTATGCCATGTACATATAATTTCTTCATCATGCATGTTAGTCATTGTATATACCAATGCATGTCTTTCATGCTCATACCATGTAAATACTCAAACTTTGTGAACGCTATTTGTTTCGTGCAGACACTTTCATTGCATACCTCGTATTGCACGCATACTCCGCTCACTGTACACAACCATTCTTATGATGTGTCCCATCTCATGTGCATTATCTGTATATGCTTTGCACTTCTATATATGTGAGTTTTGCCACTCCTTGCAACTCATTGGTGCATATTACCGTGCTAGGTCATCTTCACCTTACATCATGCATTCGTATCTTGTCTAAATCATGCCGTGTCCACATGTACCATATATCATGAACATTCATCCCCATACTGTGCCATAGGTTGTACTCATGCTTTCATCGTATACATGTATATTGCAAAGTTATGCATGCACGTCAATTATCATGCAGTGTTTACACACATATTTTTTCGCAGGTGTTTTACACACACACATCTTTGCACATATTTCATGTACGCATTTTTATACAAATATTTTTACACATGTTTCGCACATACAGTTCCTTACACGCATTGCTAATATGCATGACGCTATTGCATATGCCATTCAATATACATGATTTTTAACGCATAGTTTGTGCATATTAAAAAAAAAAGAGTTTTTGTGCCTACACAATTTTTGTGCATATACATTTTTGATAGAATAAAAATATTTTTGTGTTAAGCTGTATCCTAAAAAGCTGACATGTCTGCACCTCATTAAGGTACCTCTGATTCACGGTTCGACTCTGCCTAAGTAGTTCTCAATTATGAATGGATTTGATCTTAGCTCTAGAAATCTGAGTTTCATTCCACTTTGAATTAAGTAAGAGGTATATATGTTTGGTCTTTAAGAGCTAGATCACGTGAAAATATTTGACTATATCATGTAATGTCTAAATTCCGAGCACTTTTGGCCCGTTTTGAAAACAAAACTGAAAAAAACTAGTTGCAATTAGGGGATTGGATGAAAACTCACTAAGAGCACTAGAACCTTTCCGATTACCCGTCAAAGCGACCCCTGGATAAGGCTGAATCTAGAAAATGATATAGGCAACTATTTCTTTGTATATCTCTCTAAATGACCAATTCCTACCCTTATTTTACAATCGCTTGATAGCCCCTTGAGCCTTTATTTTGGTATGCTAAACGCGTGCCAGTTTTGTTGTTATATACATTAAAACTACCTTTTGCCTAAAATGATTTTGGCTTCCCCTTAGAAGAATGGTCGCTCTAGTAAAGATGGATGCACATTACGATATTCTCTTGAGCTATCAAAAATTATCCCAGTAAAAGTGGGTTTACACTTCTGAAAGAGATTTTTAATCATTGATGATCTTTGAGGCTTGACCATTGGCAATCCTTTGGGCCATCAAAAAAATCACCTTGATAAGAATGGGTCTGCACGTCGAGAAGAAAATTTCAATCATCGATAATTCTTTGGGTTACCAAAAATTGCCCAGATGAAAATGGATTTACACTTTGGGGAAAAGAGCCTCAATTTTTGACAATTCTTTGAGCTACTAATAATCACCTTGATAAGGATGGGTTTACCATTTGAGAAAATTTTCAACCATCGATAATTTTTGGGCTACACTTCTGGAAAGGGGTTTGAATCATCGATAAACTTTTTGTGTAGTTAGAGACATGAGCTTTCGAAGAAGAAAAAAAAAGCGAGAAAAAATCGAAATTGAAGAAAAAATAAAAAAAAAACGTAGAGCTCATGATAATACCCCTTGATGAGTTTCAATAGCTATCCTTTTTAGCTTAATTTTTATGCTGAGCTTGATGAGATCAAGTATTACCAAATTCAAATTCAAGAGTATCTAGATAGTATACAATTGGGGTTGGGAATGGTCCTTCCATCCGTCGAATGAACGCTGCAACCATTTTTCTCTAGTGACCTGATCCTCCTTTGATAGCCAATTACCTGAGCCTAACGTTACAACCAAAGTAGTAAGGTTTGGTACGTAGGAAGAGGCGTATGGTGTCTCTTGAGCTTCAAACGGGAAGCCACGAGTGCATTTGCATTCGAGTTGAGTCTTGTCCTTGACAATGCAACTAGAATTTGCTTTCCAGTGATGAAAAACTCTTTTTTGGCCTTTGCACATACACACAGAGATCGCATGGTATGCCTCGTATTCACATGCTGATTTAGTAAACATCGATACTTACGTGTTTACTTTCTTGCACTTCATTGGGAATGACTCCCGAATTCTTTTGCTAATATTGAATCAGTTGAGAATGTGGTTCATTCAATATGCTCAAAGGCAGTTAGAAACTCGAGTTTGAGGTACCTAATAGGTTGCACTCATTTTACAATCTTTGCGTACACTCCCAACAATATTCTTTGTACATATGCTTTTTGCAAATGTTTTTACACATAATTGTAGCAAATATTCTCAATAAATAGTTTTACATGTACAATTCTTGGTGCATGTCTTTTGGCATAAGAGCTTTAGCGAATACATTTCATAAGTGCTTTTGATGCATGTGCCTCTTTATTGGCATATCCTTTGCCAGCATCTTGCATCCACATTTTTCGCATGCATTCAATACACATATATATGATTTTTTCTACATATGTTTCATACACATAGTTGTATGTGCACACATCGCACACACCCAATTCCTTACACAGCTTTCATGTATATAACATATCCCACCTGTCTTTGCATATGATTTTTTACATCGATGGCGATGAATGACTCTTTACCACATGCATGATCATTTGCATGCATGGTCATTTGCACATAGTTTGCATACATAATCCCCTTGTATATATTTATCATGCATGAACTTTTGCATGTCCTTCTCATTCATGATCATTTGCAAACACTTTAGAATAACGATTCTTAGCACATGTTCCATAATCTTCCACATGGATATAAGCCATTGGCATATATGACATAAGCATAAGCATTTCAGGATCATAATCCTTTGCATGTCATTTCATAAATGCATGGCCTTTTACATGCATTCCACGCATACATGGTGTCCAACGCACACTAGATAGCACACATCAGTCCCACATAGGCAAGCTGACTTTTCCCAAAATCCTCTGAGGAGGCAAAATCTTTAAGTCCTCCGAGGAATCAAACTTTCCAAATCCTCTTAAGAGGTAATTCTCAAGTCCTCTCAAAGAGGCTCAAGAGACAAAGCAAATCAACCAAAGTCCTCTCCGGGGCAATCAATTCTCTAAGTCCTCTCAAGAGGCAATTCTTATCCCTCTGCATACATTTCTCATGCTTGAACATTTGCATGCATAGCTTTTCACATGCATTCCATGCGTACATGGCTTCTCACATGCATTCCATGCATACGAAGTGTCCTGTGTCTACTAGATGATGTACGACAATCTCAACCTCGTGACTTCACATGTCGGCGTTTCTCAAGCCCTCTGAGGAGGCACATCCTTTAAGTCCTCTGGCGAGGCAAAATCTGAAAGTCCTCTGAGTAGGCAAAATCTGAAAGTCATCTGAGTGGGCAAAAATTTTCTAAGTCCTCTGAGGAAGCAAAGATCTCAAAGTCCTCTGAGGAGGCAAAATCTGAAAGTCTTTTGAGCAGGAAAGCAAGCCTATTCATGCATGCCATATCGGGGGCAAGCAGGTAACTTTTTCTATCATGAGATGTACGCTCACACACATCACATGAAGTGTACAAAATCCGAATTCAAATGTATGTATACATTTTGCACACATACTCCCTTACACACACAATATTTTGTATATATTGCCATGTACGTGACTCAGGGGAAAGGTCCAAATAGAACCCATGCTTAAAGGTGATCCAAATGATGGGTTTAGCTCCTCTCGATCAAAGTCTCCCAGTGAGCGTCAAAGCCTCTCGATCAAAAGTCTCCCAGTGAGCATCAAAAGCCTCTCGATCAAAGCCTCTCGGTGAACATCAAAGTATCCCAGTGAGCATCAAAGTCTCCCAGTTGACAACGACCCCAATAGGCAGGTACTGCCACAGGTACGTGTCTCTTTTATAATTTACCCTACAAATTTGCGTTTTCCTTTTTTGCAGAAAAAAAGAAAGTTCAAGAAAAACATCAGTGATAGAGAAGATCGCAACCTGGACTGCAGATAGAGAATACTGCATCTCACAATCGAGGTTGTAGTCAGAGAGTACTGTACCTCACAAGGTGGGACTGCAGTTAGAGAACACTACATCTCACAATCGAAGTTGTGGTTAGAAAAACACAGCTCTTCACATCGGGATTGTAGCCAGAGAGTGCTGCATCTCACAGTTCACGCGGCAGCCAGAGAGCACTACGCACCTTGCAGATCGGATGGGGGTTAGCAAGGGAACTTTAGATCGAAGTTGTGGTTAGAAAAACACCGCTCTTCACATTGGGATTGTAGCCAGAGAGTGCTACATCTCACGGTTCACGCGGCAGCCAGAGAGCACTACGCACCTTGCAGATCGGATGGGGGTTAGCAAGGGAACTTCAGATCGAAGCTGTGGTTAGAGAAACACCGCTCTTCACATCGGGATTGTAGCCAGAGAGTGTTGCATTTCACGGTTCACATGGCAGCCAGAGAGTGCTACGCACCTTGCACATCGGATGGGGGTTAGCAAGGGAACTTCAGATCGAAGCTGTGGTTAGAGAAACACCGCTCTTCACACCAAGATTTTAGTCAGAGAGTGCTACATCTCGCAGTTCACGCAGTAGCCAGAGAGCGCTACGCACCTTGTAGATCGGATGGGGGTTAGCAAGGGAACTTCAGATCGAAGCAGTGGTTAGAAAAACACCGCTTTTCACATCGGGATTGTAGCTAGAGAGTGCTGCATCTCACGGTTCACGCGGCAGCCAGAGAGCGCTATGCACCTTGCAGATCGGATGGGGATTAGCAAGGGAACTTTAGATCGAAGCTGTGGTTAGAAAAACACCGCTCTTCACATCAGGATTATGTCCAGAGGGTGCTGCATCTCACAGTTCACGCAATAGTTAGAGAGTGCTACGCACCCTGCAGCCGAATGGAGGTTAGCAGATCAAAAAACCGTACTAGCCGAATGGAGGTTAGCCGATCAGACTTTATACTAGCCGGATGGGGGGTTAGCAAGAAAATGCCAACAAGCAGAGACTGTGGTCAGAGAGTATCGCTTCTCAATAATCGAAGTTGTAGTTAGAGAATACTACTTTTCACCTCGAGACTGTGGTCAGAGAGTACCGCTTCTCACCAATCGAAGATGCAGTTAGAGAAACACTGCTCTTCACACCGAGTTTGTAGCCAGAGAGCGCTACATCTTTTCAACCCTGCGCAAGCCGAGACGAGGCCAGTAGAAGCAGAAGTTGCAGTTAGAGAAACACTGCTCTTCACAGCGGATTTGTAGTCAGAGAGTGCTATATTTCCTCAACCCTGCGCAAGTCGAGACGAGGCCAGCAGAAGCAGAAGCTGCAGTTAGAGAAACACTGCTCTTCGCACCGAGTTTGTAGCCAGAGAGCGCTACATCTCCTCAACCCTGCGCAAGCCGAGATGAGGCCAGCAGAAGCAGAAGCTGCGGTTAGAGAAACACTGCTCTTCACATCGAGATTACAGTCAGAGAGTGCTACATCTCACAAACTCCGTGCAGGCCAAGACGAGGCTAGCAGAACACTGGTGGTAGAACAGACCACAGATCGAGATTATAGTCAGAGAGTGCTGCATCTCACAAACTCCGTGCAGGCCGAGACGAGGCTAGCGGAACACTGGTGGTAGAACAGACCACAGATTGAGATTACAGTCAGAGAGTGCTGCATCTCGCAAACTCCGTGCAGGCCGAGATGAGGCTAGCGGAACACTCGTGGTGGAACAGGCCACAAATAGAGGTTGTAGTCAGAGAGCACTAGATCTCACCAAAGTTGCGTGAGCCAAGACGAGGCCAGCAGAAACAGGTCGAGACGAGACCAGCAAGGGCACATGTACCTACGCCAGCAAGGTAAGGTCCGGCATCCCCAGATATGTAATTCTCCCTCTTCCTTCTTTGAATTTTGGCTCACCTAGGTATCTATGCACTAGCTTCTCCAAAATTGAGGGCAACTGTAGACACCGAGGTCTGAGTCAGATTTTTTATGGCAATTTTGGGTACTTGGTAAATTCCTCCAAAAAAAAAATAATAATAAAATTAAAAAAAATAAAAAAAATGAGATTAGGTTAATTTAATTAGATAAATCAAGAATTACTATTAGTTTAATTTAATTAGTTAATATTGTAAGATAAATTAATTAATTAGTTAATATTTTAGGATAATTAAAATGTGATAATTAATTAGATGTGATAATTTAGGTAGATTAATTAGATTAAGTAGGTATAAAAATATAGAGTATTTAATTAATAGAGTATTTAATTAGTTAGTGTGTTAGTTTAAGTAAATCAATTAAAATAAAAAAAAGTCAGAAAATAGAAAAATGGAGGAAATTACCATTGTGCACCTAATTAACCCTAATTGTGGGTATAAAGGGAAAAGAATGAAGAGGAGGAGGGGGCTCTCTCTCTCGGCTGGAACAAAAAAGAAAGAAAAAGAAATAGAACAGAAGGGAGAGCAAGAACAGAGAGTGGTGGCCGGCCATAAGATCAAGAACAAGCCAAAGAGGTAAAAGAAAAAGAAAAGAAAAGAAACAGAGAGTAAGAAAGGCAAATAAAAAAGGAAAACAACAGAGAAATCAAAGAGGAGATAAAAGAAGAAATAAGAAAAGAGAGGGAGGGCCAACGGAAAACACATAGCAGCCATAGACCCACGACGCTGGAGAGAAGAGAAAAAGAAAAAAGGAAGAGGAAGGAGGCGAGCCCTCCGCCGGCTCGCCACAGCGCGAACCGCCGCACGCGCCCCGCCGGAGTGAAGAGGAGACCCGGATGAAGCTGATGGTGGTCGCCGATCAGCCGCAGTCGCTAGCGTGGAGGAGATCGGCGAGAGAAGAGAGGACGCTGCCAACGCGACTTCCGACCTATTCCAGCGACATTCCGGCGCGTGACCACCGGCTTTCGACTCCCGGCGCTCCGATCTACCATCCGGTGTTAGCGGTGTCTCCAACGGCCGCTCTGACGAGCCCCCGGCAAGGGAAATCCGGTGAGCCTATTTTATATTTATTTATTTTAATATATTATTAATTATTATTAATTAATATTATTATTTATTTATTATTATTATTATTATTAATATTTATTTATAATTCTTTTTTTTATTATTTTTATTATTTTATTTAATATTTATCTTCTGTTTATTATTATTATTATTATTATTATTATTATTATTATTATTATTATTTATTTAATTTCTGTTATTATTATTATTATTATTATTATTATTATTATTATTTGGGTGTTATTAATTAATTGTTATATTTATTCATTTATTATTATTTTCTATTTTTATATATATTGTTATTATCATTTATTTTATTGCTATTATTTTATTCTTTATTTGTTATGATTAATTATAATTGTTATTGTGATTGTTGTTATATTTTATATATTGATATTATTATTATTATTATTATTATTATTATTATTATTATTTGCATTATTGCTATTATTATTATTATTATCAAATACTATTTGTTTTATTATTATTTTATGATATTATCGTAAGCATTATTATTTATATTTGATTATTATAATTGTCATCATATTTTGCATCCATTAATTCTTCTAATTTTATTCATTTAGAATTTATTTATTTATTTGAGAAATATGTAATCACTATTTTATTTTATTTTATTTTATGTATTTGTGGTCTGTAATAATAAAACGATTTTCGACCGCTCTTAAAAAGAACCACCACACAAATGTTTTCTACCAAATAAAATATTGGTTGATAAAACTGGACCAATGTCCTGATTTTCATCTCAAACAAAGATTTACGCTTATTCAATAATCTTATATCTTTTTATAATAAGTAGTCTGGAACCAACGTTCCCATCTAAATGAATAACCCATCTTATGCATGTATTGCACTCTTTGCAATTAGAGTTGTATTCTGCCCTTAGTATTATTGTAATTTTATTTTATGCTTTTTACGCTTTAATTCTATTTTATCTTACGCTCTTAAATGGATAAATGCGCCTTCAATCAATTGGATCGTGTGGAGAGACCGAATTAATGATAATTAAAATTTGATCATAAAATAATCGAGGAAGAAATAGATGAGAAATCCCGAACCCAGCTTGGGTCTTTGGGCTCAAAGAGGCGAGAGGTTTACCCTCCAAGACACCTCTTGTGTCACGAGACTTTAGCGTTAATCCTAGGCTCCTTAGGGCGAGAGGTTTACCTTCCAAGACCCCTCTGGTTGGCCCAAAATGGATACTAAGCGCAGTTTTAGGCTCTCCGAGGTGAGAGAAACTTTCCCAATGTTCTATTGGGTGGCAACTCCATGAAACCTCCTTGTTGCCCAACATAGACGCACTTGCGATTTATTACAAGCTGTCAACGGACTCATAAATGCCCCGATCGCCCTTAAGCGGGCGGTCGCACGGGTGGCCACGGGGATCCGGCACACGTCACAACCAGCATCCTCAGTATGCGCTTATACTGGTGAAGATGAGCCACAATGGGTGAATGGGAGGATTGTCCCCGGATTTGAGATCTTCAATGATGTATTTGACTGGTATGTCGGGGTTATCAAGACCGCTGAGAGCTTCTGGGAATAAGAGGTCATGACTCAGTGGATTGCTTGGGATAGGGGTGAGCCCGAAGAGGTTGTCACCGAGAAGATGTTGATTTCTAGGAAGAAAGGGAAAGAAAATATGGTAGAGCCAGAACTGAAAATTGGGGATTTGAAGATTTCCTCAGACATGCCCGAAGGGCCTCTGCTGAGTCAAGAAGCCTATGAGCAAGCTGCAGCAGCATCAACCTCTAGGGAGGCAGAAAAAAACTCTAGCTTAGATTGTCTTTTTATTCCAGAACTTTTTTATGATGTAAATGACAATTATAATATTATCAATAAGGCAAATGATTTCTCTTACTTGTGCGATGTTTCCAATAATTTCAACATGCATGAACATGATCATATTCCATCAATTTTTTATATTGATTCCACTAGTACAACGCCTTTTAATCTTGGAACCTCGAAAAATCCGAAAGAAATTCTAATAGCATCAAATATAACTCCTGGTAAGAGAGAAAAATTTGAGAGAATAATTAGAAAATATGAAAAAGTCTTTGTCTGGACCTATGAAGACATGCCAGGGATCGATCGGAGAGTAGCAGAACATGTTATCCCAACTTATCCAGACTATAAGCCTGTAAAACAGAAGTTGAGAAGACTCAGGCCATAATGGGCAGACAAGGTCAAGGAGGAGATTCGACAGCAGATTGAGGCCAAGTTCCTTGTTGAGGTGCAGTACCTACATGGTTGGCAAACGTAGTCCCTGTAACAAAGGAAAATGGGAAGGTCAGGGTATGTGTGGATTATCGAGATCTGAACAAGGCCTGCCCTAAAGATAATTTTCCACTACCCCACATCGATGTGTTGATAGACAGTGCCGCCAACTGTGCGATGTATAGCTTTGGAGATGGGTATGTGGACTACAACCAGATCCTAAACAAGATAGCTGACCGGGTTAAGACCGCTTTCATCACGGAGTGGGGGACCTACGCCTACCGAGTTATGCCTTTTGGCCTGAAAAATGCAGGGGCCACGTACCAAAGGATGGCGACTAAGATTCTAAGCAACCTGATCCATAAGGAGGTGGAGGTGTATGTCGATGACATGATGGTCAGTTCAGCCACCCGAGAGGGCCATTTTGGAGCTCTAGAGAAGTTCTTCACCAGGATTGATAAACACAATCTGCTACTTAACCCCAAGAAGTGTATCTTCGGAGTAACTTCAGGGAAACTGTTGGGACATGTTGTCAGCCAGAGGGGAATAGAAATTGACCCGGACAAGGTAAAGGCCATTAGGGAGACGCCCGTGCCGCAAGAGGAGAAGGATGTAAGGAGCTTCCTAGGCAAGCTGCAGTATGTCAGCCGATTCATTGCCAAGCTCACTTCGATATGCGAGCCCATTTTTAAGCTGCTCAGAAAGAATCAGCCTGTGGTCTGGAATGAAGATTGCCAGAAAGCCTTTGATAGTATCAGGGAATATTTGTTGAATCCACCAGTGTTAAGGCCGCCACAACCAGTTAAACCGCTTATCCTGTATCTGGCAGTGGAAGGCAGTTCTGTGGGTGCCATGATGGCTCAGGAGGATGAATTTGGAGTAGAATTCGCGGTTTATTACCTCAGTAAGAAGTTCCTGGCTTATGAGATAAAATATGCTGAGGTAGAAAAGATTTGCCTCGCAGTGATTTGGGCATCAAAGAAGCTGAGACATTATTTCCATTCGTACAAAGTTCAGGCAATGGCCAAGCAGAATCCGTTGAGATATTTGCAAGAAGCCCCGTCTTTGCTTGGTAAGATGGGGAGGTGGCTACTTTTGCTACAGGAGTTTGATGTGAAATACATCACTCACAAAACTATTAAAGGGCGAGCCGTAGCTGAATTTCTTGCTGAGCATCCTATTCAAGGAGACACTCCCGAGTTCACCTTTCCTGATGAGAGCGTAGTCGCGATTTCTGTCCAAGGATGGCAGTTACACTTCGACGGGGCAGTGAATAACAAGGGGGCTGGAGTTGGAATTATTTTGATAACCCCAGATAATGAGAAACTACCTCTAGCCAAGAAGTTGAGGTACAAAGCAACCAACAATGAAGCCGAATATGAAGCATGCACTTTCGGGTTAGAAACTTTAGCTACTTTGGGGGCAAAGAACATAGAAGTCTTTAGTGATTCATCCTTAGTGATCAACCAGATCCGAGGTGAGTGGGCTGTAAAGGAAGAGCGGTTGGTACCCTATATTGAATATTTGAAGGAGATATGTGGACAGTTCGAAACCTGCACTTTCCACTTCGTGCCAAGAGATGAGAACAGTCTAGCTGATGCATTGGCCACCCTAGTGTCGATGTGGGATAATCCTGAAGGGGTAGCTATGAAACTAGTGCTGATTTCAAGTTCTGAGAAGCCCAGCTTTGAGATCAAGCTAGTAATGGAAGTAGAAGTGGTTGGAAAACCATGGTACTTTGACATTATGAATTATTTGGAAAACGCTAGGTTTCCAGAGGAAGCTACCGAGAAAGACCAGAGAATGATCCGGAAGCTATCTACTCAGTTTGTATCCTTGGAAGGAGTGTTGTACAAAAGACAGGCAGATGGGATTCAGCTCAGGTGCTTAAGTGAAAAAGAAGCCCGCAAGGTAATGGAGGAGACCCATGCAGGCATCTGTGGGGCTCAAATGAACGGTTTAATTCTTGCAAAGAAGATCATGAGGCAAGGCTTCTATTGGCTTACGATGGACAATGACTGCTCAAAGTATGTCAAGCAATGCCAGTTATGCCAACAGTACGCAGATTTGAGACATCTGCCAGTATCAGAGCTACACAACCTGACATCACCTTAGCCTTTCGCTGCTTGGGGGATAGATATCATTGGAGAGATTCGCCCCACAGCATCCAATGGGCACAGATACATCATAGTCGCGATTGACTATTTAACCAAATGGGTAGAGGCAGAATCCTTCAAAAAGATTGATGCAAGGGATATGGCCAAGTTTATAGAGAGAAATCTGATCAGCAGATATGGCCTCCCTCACCACATAGTGTCTGATAACAGGGTGCAGTTCATGGGGGACACCAGGAAGCTCCTCGAGAAATATGGTATCAAGCACCATAGATCCTCTCCCTACCGACCACAAGCTAACGGGGCAGTAGAGGTTGCCAATAAAAATGTGAAGAGGATCCTATCCAAGATGGTCCAAACTTGCAAAGACTAGGCAGAGAAGCTACCCTTTGCAGTGTGGGGTTACAGAATGACGGTGAGGACATCTACGGGGGCTACACCATTTTCCTTGATTTATGGGACAGAGGCAGTGCTGCCAGTCGAGATAGAGCTCAAATCACTGAGAGTAGTCATGGAAGCTCGGATTCCAGAGGCCGAATGGGCACGACAGAGGCTACAGCACTTAAACTTACTGGATGAGAGTAGGCTGAAGGCTTGTTATCACAATCAGATTTACCAGAAGAGGTTGGCCAGGACATTCGAGAAGAAGGTGAGAAAGCATCCGCTGAAGGAAGGGGACTTAGTGTTCAAGCAGATGAGACCAGGTATACCGGATATCAGAGGAAAATTCAGACCAACCTGTGAGGGGCCGTATATCCTTAAAAAGCTATTGTCCAAAGGAGCTGTAATCTTGTCGGATAGTGATGGAAATGAATTCAAAGAACCAATCAATGTCGATAGACTCAAAATGTTCCATGGCTAAAGACCAAAAATAAAAAGAAGAGAATAAAATGCCCTGCAGGTTCAAAACCGATAAAAGGAGGCCGTGCTAAAATTGGGCGCCTCGACAGGGTGAAAATCGAAAAATGGCATCCTGTCCAAAAATAAGAGGCACGAGAGAAAATGTCCAATCGTGAAAACCCAAGAGGGCTGATTGGTAACAGGAGTTGATGCTGTTAAAATTTTGTTTCATGTACTAGTAGGGCATACACGGTCGAGTTAATATCAAAACTGATTATGTATGCTAAAATTACGTGGAAATGTACACAATTTCGTGAAATAGAATAAATATTATTCTTTTCATTTTCGTCATTTTCTAGTTTTGCGTTAAAAAGAAATGTAACCCCAAAAAGAAATACATATGTAAGCTAAGCTAAGTCCTGCCACTGCTCTCGCCAACCAGATGCTTGAGCCCCCGTGTCCTATTATCAGACGCTGGACTAAGGACCCATTTCTTGTACTCGCTAGTTGAAGCCACGGAATGATCGCCGAACCTCGGAATAACAGTCTTCACTGGTAGTTTGCTCCATAGCTCATGATACCTAGAGGCGAAGGCAGCCGAAAGAGTTCCCCCCCGAAAAGATAAGGAGACCCTCACCACATCCTGGGTCATCCCAAGCTGACGTGCACATCGAGAAATGATGCAGAAAGTGACTTGACGGAGCCCGCAGAGGGGAACACACCCTGATGGCCCATCAATGACCACATGAGACAGCGGGAGCCAGATAGACGTGAAACTGATGTCATCATCTGACAGTTCGCCAAATCTGGTAGTTCCTTCCCCAACAGTGGCACACTCATACAACCGTCGACGCGGAAGGAAATGGCTCCGCGAGTACAGTGGAATGACCCGAGGAGGTGGCTCAGACAGCATCCTCAGTTTCTCTTGCAACCAGATCTAAAAGAAAAAAAAACCCCGCTGGAGTAAGTAGGGTTTACTTCAGGCAAAAGTAAGGCAAAGGGTTGTGTGAAAATCCGAAAGGACGCACCTCCCGCTAAGAAAAGCTAGTGCAAAAATCCATAAGGGACGCGCTACCTTCAAAATAATGACGTACCTGTAGCAATAAGGGGCTGCCGGTGAAAGTAGTGGTGGATCCAGAGCTCGCAGAGTCCAAGCCCAGGATGGTTTCAGCCAGAATGAGTGGGAAGGGTGATGATCCGTGATAGAAGTCGCTCAGAACCCCGAACAGGCAAGGGTCGCCTGTTAAACCCCCTGGAACCACAGCGAGAAAGTTCGTCATACAAAACAGAAATATGATTCTTACCCGGTAAGTGGGGACATCAGTGAACCGATCTAGAGCCTCTATCAGTGGCTCCAAAGTGAAGGAAGACCCCGGAGAAACCAGCCGAGCGGCCTCAGAAGGAGGTATGCCGAGAGCCATAGCTATTTCCCGAATCTGGAGTAGACCGCAATGGGGGACGCAGGGCAGAGCGTTAGGGGGATACCAGGCTCCAAGAATGGCAGCTAACTCCTCAGGCAGGGGGCACAACTCCTGATAGGTGAACCGGAAGACATGAAATCGGGGGTTCCAGAAGTGAGTCGCCACCGAAAGAAGGTTCTGGTCAACTTTGACCGGACGCAGATATTTTAACCCAGACAGAAAAAAAAGGGCGCCTTCTTCCCAAGTGTGTTTGTCATCTAGGATACGGTACATTCTTTGGAGAAGAAGGGAAGACATTTTAAGAAAAATGAGGGGTTCAAGATGTTGGGAAAATGAAAAGACACAAAAAAGTAAATTTTTTGGAAGAATTTATAGAGAAGCGCTACCGACGACCTACCCGTCTCTCACAAGAGACGGCCTGCCCGTCGGAAAGAATCCACCTGGCAGATGCATACGTCAGCATAGCATTAATCACGAGCATTAAATGCGCATTAATTGGGGAATGGGGAATGACAGACGGATAGCCCGTTGGTCGCTCCTAGCAACGCCCAGCCCGTCGGTCACGAAACTCTATATAAGGGCGAGTGACAGATGGACCAGTGGCTGCTGTCATTTTCAATTTCCCTCTCAAAACAGTTTTTTTTTTACATTTTTTTTAGCATTTTCAAGTATTTCTTGTCCTCTTTCTTATAATTTCTTTATCTTTTTGCGTTCTCCACTCACCGGACGCTCGGTCACTCATTTTTCTTCAATTTTTCTACACTTTTCGCGACTACAAGTAAAATAACTACTTTACTTTTTAATTTAATTTATTCCAACTTTCTTCCTCTTCTTTTAGCCTTAAAAATGGTTAGGATGCTATAGATGCCTTGAATATCTAGGGAGAATGCCGCCCTTTTTTTGTAATTTTTAGTGCAATTAATCTGAGCCTTTGCATAATCACATAGAAATAGGACTTTTATATACCTCTGTCGCCTTAGAAATAGGCTTTCTAGCACATATATTGTGTGTTATTGGGGCCTGAGGCCGTTCTTTTGTGCGGGATTGGGGGCACACCCTTGCCGGGGTGCGGCCCATTTTTTTTGTATTGTGTTGTTAAGGCCTGAGGCCTGTTTTGATGCCTTTTTTATGCAGGGGTTGGGCACACCCTTGCTGGGGTGCTGCCCAAATTTTCTTTTTTTTTAGATTTTTATTCTAAAATCAATTATTTTGTGTATAATGCATGTTTTGGGGTCTAATAAGCCCATTTTCATTCGCTTTTAGAATATCTTTTTTTACGCCAAAGTGGGGCACACCCTTGTCGGGGTGCTGCCCATTTTTATTAATCTTTATTTCTTTCTATGCCAATTGCATGTTTTTCTGCTTTTGATATGTGCAAAGCATGCTGGGCAACATCCCTTGACGGGATGTCGCCCATTTTTTTATTATTATTATCTGTTTCACCTCGTACTCGGGCCGCTATTGCCCGGGTGAGGCCCCAATGGGTTATCACCTCGAGAACGAGCCTAATAATGCCTGTTTCATCAAATTTTCGTTATCTAACACTTCTTTTGCAGGATGCCTCCTAGGCGCAGAGCACCACAGGTACAGCCAGAGGTCGAGGTTCCGGGTTAGATGGACGGCGAGTCAGCCCAGAGATACAGGGCGCTGGCTCAGGTGGAGATCCGGGCTAGCCGCTTTGTGTCTTGGCCATTCCTAAAGGCCTTAGGGACGGCCCCGGAAGGCAATATGCTTATCGAGGGTGCTGAATGGATAGAGTTCCTTGAGCCTGCTTTCCAGACCTTCCCTGAGGCTACCCAATAGGTGTTAGCCACCCTGCACTACGGCGGTTTCCAGAGATCAGATACAGAGCCGGGGGTGGTACAGTTCTGGTTTGACGACCAACATTTCAGCATCACCAAGCAGAGGTTCGCAGAGGCCATGGGGCTTCCCAGAGAGGATGGGGTCGAGATCCCACGGCGAGCGGTGAGACGTGCCCACTGGGCGGCCATTGCCTTACCAGGAGTGTTGTATGACCACGATACAGCGAAGAGCACCGTACTGGTGTCTCAGGCACTCCGGTACCTGTACAGAGTGCTATCCAGTTCATACCTCGGTCGAGCTGGTAATCGAGGGTCACTCAACGCGGCCGAGATCTGGAGCCTCTGGGCCATGGTGGCAAGCCAGTGCCTCAACATTAGCCATGAGATCTTGGCTAACTTGATCAAAGTTGGCAGAGGGTTGACGCTCATGGTAATAGTAGGGGGAGTCATCACTCGTTTTCTTTTGGGGTTAGGAGTCGCCCCGGACGCCTCCGCAGCAGTACAGATGGGGATGATTTCGCAGCTGTCAGGGCAGGCAGAGGCTTTCAGGTTGCTATCTATCCTTGAGACCAGGCGGGTTTTCTCCCTTCCGCCCTTGGGTCCAGACCCAGAGTAGCCAGAGCAGCAACCTCCTCAGCCTCCTCAGCCAGAGCCAAACCAGCAGCCTCCTCAGCCTCCTCAGCCACAGACTCAGCCGCAGCCGCATCCCGAGCGGGAGCCACCCCGGACTCCGTTGGATTGCGACGTGGAGTTCACCATGGATGAGCTGTTCGGTACTCCACTAGCATCCAGGGCGCCGACTCCTGCTCTGTCACCAAGCACTAGGGTGCAGAGGTCTACCTTCAGGTCCCCCCGAGAGGTATCATCCATACTTTCGGAGCGACCCGGGGGCATCTTCCTCCACGGCCCCACCGCCAGAGCTAGTACAGCAGCAGCCAGCACAGCCTGATTTCTCCCAGCTCCTCACTTCTATGTTCGCAGCCTTCGAGCGACGACTGGATGAGAGAGACAGAGCTTTGTAGGAGAGGTTGGATCGTCAGCAGGCTGCTATTCAGGAGCAGTCCCGAATGATAGAGCGATTGACTCAGGAGCAGGCCGGTTTTATTGAGCACACAGTACGAGAGCAGGCTAAGGTCGTGGAGACCTTCAGGGACGAGCAGACGAGGCTGGTAGAGCAGATTGCCCAGGGCCAGAGGGAGCTTAGACAGCAGCTCACTCATGATCTGAGGACGTCCCAGGACCAAGCGTCTCAGAGAGTCGATATGACTTTACAGATGATCGATGAGTCACTCGACTCCCTGAGATCCCGGATCCAGGCGATAGAGGGGATCCTTCCCCCCTTGTCCCAGACCATGAGAGAGTTTAGGGAGCAGACAAAGCAGCGCCTAGATCAGATGAGGAGGACCGCCAGCGAGCAGACTACTCAGATGAGCCAGGCATTTAAGAAGTTAGGAGGCACAGTCTCAGAGACTTTGGAGTTCATGGGGACGTGCACCCAGCCCTTCTTGGATGGCTATGCTCATATCAGGTTTAGACAGACCCACGACGCTGGGCCAGGACCTTCCACGGCTCGGCCTCCACCTCCGACATAGTCAGCTCCACCTCCGCCTCAGCCAGGGACGGTGCATATCTCAGACGATGAGGATCCTGACAAGGAGCCCTCCGACTATACGCCCCTCTGATGTTCAGGGAGTCATTTTTTTGTTTTGTTGTATTTTTGTATATTTTCACTTTGTATATGATTGTACAAAAGTGGATATTTCTAGTGAAAAACTTCTGCTTTCAGTTTTGTACATTCATTCAGTCATTTATGATTCATTCATATTACGGATAAGTGTATGTTTTCACATTTACTCATATTCTAAAATAATGATGACATAACAAATGAAAGGAAAAATAATGGCAAAAGATAACCAAAAATGACAACTAATAAGAAAAAAGAAAGAAAGAAAGAATATAAATGAAGCATGACATAGTAAATAAAGCAAAACCACATCATTCATGGACACGTTAAAAGGATAATAACTCAAACATGAATTAACAAAACATTTTATCACATAGGTACAGAGAAACATTGATCCCGACACAAGCATCGATCAAAAGTCCGAACATGAGCACCTAAGATTCATGTCTTCTTGGAAAGGGAACCCAGCGAGGTTTCCTCCTCCACGAAATCAAGATTACGGTCAGAGAGTACCTCATCTCACAGTTCACACGGCAGCCAGAGAGTGCTACGCACCTTGCAGATCGGATGGGGGTTAGTAAGGGAACTTCACAAACAAAGTTGCGGTTAGAGAACACTGCTCTTCACATTGAGTTTGTAGCCAGAGAGCGCTACATCTCCTCAACAACTGCGCGAGCCGAGACGAGGCCAGCAGAAGCAGAAGCTGCGGTTAGAGAAACACCGCTCTTCACATCGAGTTTGTAGCTAGAGAGCGCTACATCTCCTCAACAACTGCGCGAGCCGAGATGAGGCCAGCAGAAGCAGAAGCTGCGGTTAGAAAAACACTGCTCTTCACATCCAGTTTGTAGCCAGAGATTGCTACATCTCCTCAACAACTGCGCGAGTCGAGATGAGGCCAGCAGAAGCAGAAGCTGCGGTTAGAGAAACACTGCTGTTCACGTCGAGTTTGTAGCCAGAGAGTGCTACATCTCCTAAACACTGCGCGAGCTGAGTCAAGGCCAGCAGGAACAATCTAAGTTGCCATTAAGGAAACACTGCTCTTCACATCGAGGTCGTGGCTAGAGAATGCTACATCTCACCAACACCTACAGGTCGAGATGAGACCGATAGGGATATCTTCACCCGCTGAACGGACTGAGACGAGGTCTACCCGGTAGAAGGCACGGAAGGTAAGAACCACAACAGGTACGCTTTCTTCCTTTCTGTCTTTTCTCTGAGTTTTGGCTCATCTAGGCGCTCGTGCACTAGTTTCCCCAAAACTGGGGGCAACTATAAGCACTGTGTCCCGGAGCGGTCCGGATCAGAGATTACCCTATGATGAAATCGGTATCTGAGCCTGTACAAACGGTTTGGATTCGGAGGCTTTAGTCCCATGCTCCACGAGAGAAACTTTCCCAATATTCTATTGGGTGGTAACTCCATGAAACTTCCTTGTTGCCCAAAATAGATGCACTTGTAAATATCTTTACAAGTTGCCAATGAACCCTCAATTGCCCGATCGCCCTCAAGCGGGCCGTCAGAGGGGCGGCCGCGGGGATCCAGTGCGCATCACAGGCGAGTTCATTGGAGCAGTGTAGGTTGTTATGGTCATATCTGACGTTTTAGATGTCCAAATGATCTAACATTTGTTTCATTTGAAACCTAACATCCTAAGGAACAATTTTCTATGAATTAATGATATTTCATAGTTCTACTTCCATTATTGTACCCAGTGTGTTTTTGCCTGTCGCATCTTTCACTCGTCGTCGCATACTGCCTATGTTATCATACGGTGTGCTACGTACGGGTAAGGGTGTTACAAAGACAAAATACATGCTAAAAACATTAAAGTTTAAAAGTAGTTCTGGATTTATCACGTCCATAGCTGGACTTTCATAGGCAATCAAGGTTCGGACATGGTGAAAATCACTGAAGCGACCTCAAACCTTGATTCGAAGTATGGCTTTAAGCGATGGCCATTTACCTTAAATTCTTTCTGATCTCTTGGATGCCTTAAAACTACCACTCTAGACTCATTTGCATTTAAAACTTTAAGGGGTCATTTCCATCTGGATTTTAACTTCCCAAGAAATAGTCTCAATCGACTGTCGTAAAGCAACACATTTTTTCCCCGGAGCAAAGTCCTTAGGTATCAACTTACTATCATGCCACCTCTTAGTCTTCTCCTTGTAGCCTTTTGCATGGTCATATGCCTAAAATCACAACTCCTCCAACTCATTCAACTATAGTACTCTACATTTCCCTGCACTATTAAGATCAAAGTTTAAAAATTTAGTGGCCTAGTAAGCTTTGTGTTCTAATTCAACCGGTAGGTGACAGGGCTTGCCAAACACGAGCCAAAAAGGGGACAACCTTATAGGCATCTTAAAAGCTATTCTATATGCCCACAATGCTTCATCAAGTCTAAGGGACCAATCTTTTCTAAATGCATTCACTGTCTTTTCTAAAATGACTTTGAGTTCACTGTTCGACACCTCCACTTGACCATTAGGTTGAGCATGGTATGGTGTAGTAACCTTGTGCCTAAAACCAAATTGATTTGTAATAAAAAGGTGTACTAGATCGACTAAGAAATATAGGGTGTTAAATTTAAGACCCATAATTATCATACCCAAGGGATTGTGGTCGCAAGATAAAGAAAATGAAAAATATGCTAAACAATTCCCAGAGTTTGAATGATAAACTATTCAAGCTATTGAAAACTTGGAACAAGAAGCAACCAAAATAAAGCTAACTAGAATCAAGGAATAGTTCTAGAAAATTCAAAATAGAAATTTGTTTTTAAAGATTAACCAGTCTAACTACTATTTAGGTTCACTCATCCTCCCCACACCCAATGTTAATTAATATTATCTTAAGCTACATAGATTGAATCAGGATAACCCACTATACCCAAGCATCCCATTCTGAAGCAAGCTATTCTAATCACAAATAATCCCATTCCGGAGCAAGCCTCATGATTAGTCTAAGCATGGGTCTCAAATCCTAGATTCCAAATTATTTTCCCATTCCGGAGCCAAACAACCCATATCATATCTTTGCCCTTAACCCATCAAGTCCCATTCTGGAGCAATCTCAAAGTTACAAAAAATCTGATAGAAAAATAGAGCAATAAACATTCATAGCATTCAAATATCCGAATCAGTCATCCAAACTAGATAACATCATTAAATCATAAAAAATCATGAAATAAGATTCCACAACATGTTAAATGAATCATCAATCTATATAAAAACTTAAATCAGCTCAACATTCACATGAGTGTTGGGGATATAAAGATCCTCTAAACAACTAATCACTACTCACAATCCATTACAGAAACTAGAAGAGATAAGAAAGAATAAACCTAAAAAATCATTGCTAAGATGGAACCTAGCTTAATCCAATCTGCTTCTCCTTCAAAACTCTTATAAAAATTGAATATAAGTTGAAAAGATTGAATCTAATCTCTAAAAATATGTAAATCTAATCTAACTTTGAATATTAAATCTATGGGAAAATAACAAAACACTAAAGATTTTCGGAAGAAAAGAAATATGAGATAATAGATTTGAAAAATATCCTCTCTCTTTTTGCCAAATAGAAATTCTGCTATTTAAATTCCCAAAGGGGTCATGGTCACAACCATTTCCTTGTGACCGTGAGATGCTTGTTAGGATTGCGATCACGGTCACAACTATTTCCTTATGACCGTAAGGTGCTTCTGACTTCCCTTTTACATTGAATTGGCTTTGGTCACGATCACAACCATTTAGTTTTCACCGTGAGGTACTTGAATTCTCTGCAATTCAACACAAAACACCATAAATTGCTATTAAAAGTGTATAAAAATAGAATTCAACTAAATTTGGCAAAACTTATTGAAACTAACAAAGACAAAATAACAAACACAGAAAAAGACACAAAAAAATGCAACGAAAATGAATAAATACTAAATACTAAATTGGAGTTATCAGCGATCAATCAAGCTTGCGAGTGTTATTGCAATGGTTTGGAAAGTGCACATGGTTTGAAATGGAAGTTGCCCCCTACATAGGGTTAGGGATAATGTCAACATAACATGCAACATTTTGTTGTACCTATTATGTTCATTTTGTTTGTTATCTGACTTTCTTTCCTTTTATGATATTTAATTTATTATTATTGTTATATATTTATCATGATTGATTCATGTTATATTATTTGGTATGATTGAGGATATGATCAACTATATTATATGATTATTATTAGTAATATTGTTTATGATTATGTTCTTAGTTTAGCGATAGTGAAAATTAGTAGCCATATTAATATGATTGGTGAAATGGCATACAAATAACTGAAAACCATTTAACAGCACAATATATAAAAATATGTAAGGCAAACATATAATCACGTAAGGAAAACATATTTCACATACTAAAAATGAAAACAGAGTTCAGGAAACACAAAAGCATAAGTATTTCGTGCAAGTATAGTAAATGATATGAAAGATCTCCCTAAATTCCCTTCACAAGTGGCTTGTAGCTAGGAGAATGCGCGGTGTAACCAGAGGAAGGAGGTGGTAGGGGCTGAGCCTCTGGGTAGTCCGTAGGCTCTAGCATCAACAGTTGCTATATCGCACCAGATATAGATACCCAATGTCAGCATGTGCTCCAGCAACCTTAGCACCTAATGTTGTGACTCAGCCTGTAAGGACCCAATATACACCCTACATGGATTGGCATGTGTCTAGGGCATAATGGTGGTTGAAAATGTGGAATTAGATGATTAAAACAGTTAAGTGTAGCGGAGGATATATCCGGTATTAATTAAAAAGTCGAGGTTAAATTAGTAATTTGATACCTATGGACTTAAATGCATGAAATGAGTTATTTGGTATGTTAATGTATGAATATAATTTAATTAAAAGGTGAATTTAAGGTTCAGAAGAAATAAAAGGATTAAATAGGGAAATTGGCATAAAAATCAAAAGAAGGCAAATTAGAGAGGGATATGTTGCCATCTTAGATAAGTATGAAGAGAAATCTTCATAGCTTTATAAGCCATGAAGGTCGGCTGCCTAAAGGTTGGGAAACAACTGAAATCTTCCTCTAAAGTAGTAATCTCTCCACCTAAACATCATTCAAAAAATCTGTTATAAGCGTTGCTCAAGTAAGAAAAATAATTCTAGTGCAATTCTAAGTTATCAAGGTATGTTTAGATGGTATTTATCTTCTTTTTCTCTTCTAATCTAGTGGAAATGAAAGATAATGGTTGTTTGATGATTCATGGGTTATTGATGGATATTAGAAGAAGGATGAGCAATCGAAGGTTAAGGAAAGGAGAAAGAACAAGGAAATAGCATAAATGAATGGAAGAGGAAGCAATTTGAGGTTTGGGAACTCATTCTTTTAACTTGAATACGTGTAATATGTATTGTTGTATATAATTTAAACTTAAGCGTACGAAATTAAATAATGAATAAGTGTAATAGAATTGATTTTGCAAGACTTGAAGGAATATAACTGTGACACCCCATCCGCCACCCCCGTTGGAAGGGCACCGGCGGGCGCGCCACACGACGCTCACTCGCGACGCGACGTAACAAACAGCGGAAGCATACATGCGCTAAGCGGAAGCATTCACAACCAAAAAGAGAAATCATAGAAAATATACCACATTGCCATTAAAATAGAATTCAAAAACTATACACAATAGCTCACAAGATTTCTTTAAAGATTCTTTTAAAAAATTTACATAAGCCACTAAACATGAGAATACATATACAAAACGAATTACAGGAGAAGACAAAATAAATAACTCGACTCCTATGTGGCCAGCCTGCAGATGCGCGACACGAGCAACTCCCAAAAATCCTTCACGCCACCTGCACGGGATAAAAGCCCGTGCTAAGCGATAACGCTTAGTGGGGAGAAACAAACACAACAGAGCACTATACACGAAAACATGCACTAATATTCATAAAACAATAAGAATCAGAGTACAGATATATAAATATATAATCAGGATAAATAGTACATAACACTGAATCAATACACTACTCAGAGTCACACAATAATCAGAACACTTCGCTAAGCCAATACCAAACAGTTCACACAATAGCCTGAAATCAATGGTGGAGGATACGGGAACACGGCACGGGAGACCGAAGCCTCAAAAACACTTTAATACCCGAAGGTAGCACGGGAGACCGGAGTCTCAAAACATTTTATCACTACACGAAAATGACCATCTCGGAGGTCGACCGCTTCGCCCAAACGGGGCGGACAGTACAGCTGTATACTAACCCTTCTTAAGCATGCTTAATTATCCTATACCTTGACACTTCAGGCTCGACAACACACTCTCACATGACATTAGACAAACAAGACAATGTTCAAATTGTAACACCATTTATAAAAGCTGATCAACTGAAATATGCAAAAGATGAATACAAAACCCAGAATACATGGTATCACGCGCTAAAAATCATAAATAAACATTCATAAAACACGCATAACAGAAAGGATTTTATTGCAAAACAGGGTAGGTCACGGTGGTAATCAGATTGGTTGCCACCGTGACATACCAGAGATCCTTGGCAGAAAGCAAGTCTGGGGTACCTCACGGTGGTAACCAAAATGGTTGTCACCGTGACATACCAAGCAGTCAGACAGAATCAAAAGTTTGGATACCTCACGGTGGTAACAAGATTGGTTGCCACCGTGACATACCAAAGCAGCCAGACAGAATCAAAAGTTTGGATACCTCACGGTGCTAACAAGATTGGTTGCCACCGTGACATACCAAACTTCACGGCAGAATGCATCTGGTTCGTGGCTCACGGCGGTAACCAGATTGGTTGCCACCGTGACCCATGCCCAGATGGGATTCCTCAGGGCAATTTCCAGGTCTTTCAAGCCAAAATCTCACAACCTTCACTTCAATCAAGCAATTACACACTCCAATAACAATAGGAACTCAATCCAAACATCAAAGAATCATATCATCAATAAATCTTACTCATGAATTCTAAGAGCAACATCACTACATAAAAGCATAAATTGAGTTCTAAACACCACAAACTAAACTCAACCAAATACCAACCCATGGCATATAAACCATATAAACATAACACAATCAACAACTTCCAGAATATCTCATAAGCACATAATTTTACACACATTCACAATTAGGCAAAATCCCAAATAAACACTCAAGAATACATTCCCAAACCTGGAAAACGAAGCTTCGAACCGAGTTCCTCACGAATCCACTATATCCTTGCCCTTGCTCTTCCTTCTCTCTTCCGATTCTTGCACAACCCAACCAAGAACACTTAAATTCAAACCCAAATCACATTCATAACCAGAAATCAAAGAACAAGAAACAACAAACAAAGGAACCTCAATCCGAACTCACACACTTACCTTAAACACTTCCAGCTCAAACCTTCAAAGATCCCACCTCAAGACTCAAGAAAACACAAGAAGAAAGAGATGAGAGCAGCAAAAATGGAAGAAGGAGAGAGAGGAGGACGGAAATGAAGAGGGGAAGGAAAAATGAGCTAGCTTCCACGGGAAGCTAGGCAATTTCTGCCCTTCCCTTCTCTCTCTCTTACTTTACATTAATTGCTCACCAACTCAAGCCACTTGTCACAATCTTAGGGAATCAATCAATCCATCTTAATTCATCCATTCTTGGCACCATACACTAACCACACACCATAAAAACCCTTAGTCCACTTACACCCTACAACCATACACTACAAACATACACTAAAAATTCCCTTCACTTCACTTAACACTTAATTAATTAGTTCCTTTAACACAAAATTCTTAAATGTCCAAAAATTCTTCTTACCCAATTACGAAAATACCCTCACTTATCCGACTTAAAGCACAGATTCCAACCAGGCCCTATTTGGGTTGTTACAATAACTATAATGACCCGAAATCTACCCTTGTAACATTTTGCTTAATTAGGGTAATTAGACAAGTTTGATTTAAGGTTTCTAATTTTGGATTTAAGTGTAATTAGAAAAGAGGACTTAATTGCATGAAATAAATAAGTTATGTCACTAGAATGTATTTGTCCATGACTAATCAAGTTAAGCAAGATTAGTTTAACTTAATCTTGATTTGGGAGGGAGCTATCCACATGGCTTGGGCAGACTTTGCTAACCAAAGGCTTACATGCATATATAAGCCTTTGGTTAGGACAAAGATTTGCCTCTTTCTTTCTTTTTGGTTCTCTCTTTGCTCGGGAACTTAAGTCCCATTCTGCTCTGCTTTCTTCTTCTTTATTTTCATCTTTAGTTCTTAGTCCATGGAATTCTTATTGATTGGCTAAGTTATGAATTGTGTTGTGTGTTCTTGGCAAGTCAAGGTAAGTAATTATGTTAGATTATTCTTCTTTTCTGTATTGAATTTGGAATTGATCCCTTGTTCCAATTCTAGATATTGGATGTGTGTTGCTGTGGAAGAAACCAAACGAGCTAAAGGAAAGGAGAAGCTGAGGGATCCAATTGCTAAGTGAGCTATTTGGAGCAAAGGAGTTAGAGGTTTGGGAAGCTTTGTGTGATTGTGTGTTAATTTGATAGTTGCTATAGTCTAAAATGTGTAATTTTGTTGTGTGTTGAATGGAAATAAAGATGTGTGTTTGTCATGTTTTTGAAGATTATTGATTTATAAGCATAAAACCCTGTTTTTGGAGACTTGAGAATTTATTGTGTAACTTTTGAATGAATGGATACCTGTTGTGAAATTGAATGTACTGAAGTGTTTACGCATATGTTAGGGTAGTTTAGTTTGAGTTTAGAGAATTGGTTATGCCAATTTAGTTTGTTTGAAGCTTGATGAGCTCGATAGTGTAAAACTGGTTTTAGAGGTTCATCTTGATCTACTTGGATTGTTTATGTTATAAGATGAGTCTTACAACTCTAAAATGAATGAGGTTAATTGGATTAGAATCATAATGTCTATGTCTATAATTGTTGTAGAAATAGTCCTTTTGTTTTGAGGACTCAAAGGTCTTCAAAATTGTCCATATGTGTAGCTAAAATTCTGTAGGAGGGCCTTTGGAGTAGTTGTGTTCCCTTGGCCATAACTCCTTGTTTTTGAGTCTATATGTATTGAGGTTTATACCATTAGAAGGTTGATATATAGGTGATTATTTGGTTAGATGGCCATCTTGGCTAAAAATGGTGTTTTTGTTAGTTTTAGAAGTCATATTTATGGAAGTAGGAAAGGGGTTGAAAGAGGTAAATGAGATGCTTCAGTTTTCCCCTTCTACCTTTAATTTCCTGTAACGACCCCAATACCAGGCTAGTAGTGAATAGTTTTTTCTTATAATAAATATTGATGCCGGGGTAAATAGTACTTTTCGTAGTCAAAAAATATTTTATTAGACCATTGGATAGAGCATGTCAACAAAAATCTGTAGGCAAAAATTTGAGGTCAAGCGGAGATTAAATGGGTCCGAAAAGTGCAAAATAGTGGAAAAAGGGGGTTCCGGGCTGTCTATCACCACAGGCCGTGGTGACAGAAGGGCCGGCCATCTATGGGGTGATAGACGGCCCCGTCGGTCATGAGGGACGGCCGGGCCGTCTATAGCTTCCGACGGGCGTCTAAAGGACTTCTTCAGTCCCGTTTGACCGATTTTGACCCCGAAATTGATTGGATCATATCTTGAGTTACGGACCTCGAACAAATGACCTAAAAATACAGATGTACTCGTATTGATAAGTAGAATCAAATGGTAATAAAAGTTTTGATTTTGGTGACACTGGAAAATTGGGGTATCGGATTGATAAAAAATTATCGGACCGAGAAATGGTTTCCGATTTGTCCAAAAATATTACAGGAATCTAATAAATATATGTTAAGTGTTATGGAGTCATTTTTATGTGGAGTTACACTTAGAAAGTAAGAAAAAGTTATGATTTCGATTTAAATAGTAATCAAGTTGACCGGAGGTTTGACCGAGGCGTTAAAAATAGTAAATGTTGTCCAAAATTGATAAAAATTTCTAGATTGACTCTAGATAATATGTAGGAAGTTTTGGTACTGAAAACGAATTTTTTGAGGACGCTGAAAATTTGTTGATCGGACTGGTTTGATTGAACCAGACCGGAAACGAATTCTGATTGAGGTGAAATTTTGTGTATAGCCTAGTTTACACATGATATAAATTATGGAAGAATATTTGGAATGATTTGGAGTTGGGAAGTGAGAAAACCATAGAAAATTGTATAATGGGCTAAAATGGTTAATTGGGTTTAATAGGTTGGACCATTGGTTGAACCAATTTTGGTCCATTATAAAAGCCATTAAATGGCATATTGGTTGGTGAAAAGTCCTTATCTCCTCCAGCTCTTTTCTCCCTCTTGTTGGCCGAAGTTCATCCCTTTTCATTTTCTTTCAATTTCTTCAATCATTGCTTGATTTCTCTCTAAATTCAAGCATTCTAAAGTTAATTCAACCCCTCTAGGAGATCAGAGAAAACTCTAGTATCCATGGTGGATTAAAATCAAGGAAAATCAAGGATCAAAGCTTATGTCCTCAAATAGAGGTAAGAGGAATAAGTGGTTTTAATTTGAATTATTGGTTCTAGATGATAAATTAGGGTGTATTAAGAGTATTTATGAGATTATATTACATAAAAGAAAGAAATTGATGAGTGTTTGTTTGCTATGTGTATTCAGCTATGGATGGAGAAATAATGGGAAAAAGGCTTTTCAAAAGTTAAAGACAAGAATTGTGGACGTTATGGGGACTAGAACATGGATATGAGGTTTGTGATTACTTAATCCAAGAATTTCCATTTGAAAATTAGGTTTTTGTATTATGTTGTTATAGTGACTATGTGTAAAATACATGTGTAATTGCAATTGAAGTGATAGATGAGTTTAAGGAAGTTAATTAAGCTAATTAAAGTGATTTGATTAAAAGAAAACTAACGTCAAGTTTTGGCCATAATGATACATAATGGTATACTTTGGTATATTATTGGTATACTTAGTGATTAAGTGAAATTAAGTGGAAAGTATATGCATTTAATTGAAGCTTAATTTAGTGTAATAAGTATTGAATGAATGAAAAATAAAGTGATAGAGGAAAATGTTTAAGGTGGCAGAATGGATTAGATAGGAAAATGTGATGGGTTTTGTGGTATGCATGATATGTGAGTGATAAGTTAGACAAATGAATGAACTAGAAGTGAAAAAGAAAGTCTAATGAAGAGAATTGCATAAAAAAATGAATGATTTAATAAACCAAAGATGTAAATAGTATATTTAATGATATTTAAGCCATAAAATGAATATGCATATAAGGGGAAAGTATATGCATTTAATTGAAATTATAGTAATTTAATTGAATATCTTGAGTTTAGTTTCCTATTATGTCAATGGTGAGAAATAATGCCAAAAATTGAATTGATTGAAATTATACATATATTGAAATTGTTTTAGATTAAGTAAATAATTGAATCATAATTGATAAGAAAAGAATGATTGTGGCTTTGAAGTAAATTCATGGCCATTTAATGATCAAAGTATACTTATTACATAAATAAGTATATAATATGACATGTACAACATTGATGAAAATGTTGTGTCGTTGGTTAAATGAAATGGAAATGAAATGTAATTGTAAGTAAAACTGATAAAGTATGAAAAGTGGATATAAAAGTTTGTTGACAGGTATTGCCCTTAGCAGTGTATGGCTGTCTAAATTTAGTTCAAGATATGTGTGGCTAGCCATAGGGACACTATGATGCGCGCCGAACCCCGAGGTGCGCCGAATGATCCGCTTTTAGGCTATTCGAGAGAGATTCATAGGACTTGTAAGAGATTACAAGGGTGTCTATTTTGGGCAACAAGGAGGTGTTTTTTAGTCGCTGCCCAATAAAACATTGGGAAAGGTCATCTAGCCTCACTGAACCTAAGACAGCGCATGTTTGTCTATTTTGGGCAATCAGAGACATTTTGGAATCCTCCTTCCAATAGAACATTGGAAGGTTTCATCTAATCTCATGAAGCCTAAAACGATGCATATGCGTCTATTTTGGGCAAGCCAGAGATATTTTGGAGTTCCCACCCCAATAGAACGTTAGGATTGTTCGTCTAACCTCATGGAACCTAAGACAATGCAACTTTGGCCTATTTTGGGCAACAAGAGATATTTTGGAATTCCTTGTCCAATAGAACATTGGAAAGGTTCATCTAACCTCATTGAGCCTAAGACCAGAGATGGTTCGGGACTTCCAATTTATTCATACCTTGATTAAATTATAATTGAGTTTTGAATTTAAGATTTCATTCCTTTTTCTCATTCAGTTTAATGCAAGAATTTAAAGCATTAGATCAATCATATAATGAAAGCTTTAAATAAAGTAAGCTCAAAATAAAGTAAATCAAAGATACAATAGCTTACAAAAAACTAAGGGCATAATACAACCCCCATTGTAAATTTACAAAAAAGGGAAACATACATAAAGCGGGGTATTTATTGAAAATGGGGACATTGGTCCTCGCATACATATTTAAATGAAAACGGTGTTAAGATATTTATTTTGATTGGATGAAGAAAACTAGGATATTGGTCCCATTTTATTTATGGAAAATCGCATTTATTTCGTATAAAATCCTTTGCCATTTTTTGCATTAACGGGCTCATGAAAATAATATACAATAAATGGTAATTGAAAATTGAAATAAAGGAAAATAAGATAAAGAAATAAACCCAAATAATGTCCTCAAATCATCTCGGTGTTCTCCATTTTTTCAACACCCCAAATCTAAGAAAAACAGTTAAACTCACAAAAAACAAAGAGCATGTTAGTGCAATAATTAAACAACAAAAAAAACATGATAAAATGAATAAAGGTGAAGAATCTAAAAAAATCACCATGGAAAATAAGGAAGAATAAGAATAAAAAAGGGGTAAGAAAAAGGAGGTAGAAAATGAGGAAGGAAGGCCCAGGGACGGACCATATCGCGCGAGCGATAGTCGTCCTTGTTCCGACCGACGGATGGAGGGAAAGTTCTGCGACAGCCCATCGCTCGGTTGAGCGACGGCCGTCAATGGACCCTCAGCCTGTCGGTCATCCCTGATCCTCAAAGAAACCAAGAAATCCGATTAAAATCCAATTCTTACTATTAAATTACATTTTCGCCCAATTGGACACAAATAAATTAATATGGAACAAAAAAATGAATAAGGAATTGATCCAGAAATATTTACTCTCAGAATATTACCTTATGAAGGTGAATGTCGCGTGATTTCTACCCTTGAATTCTACAAGGATTAATTAACAATGTGCAATTTTAGGGAGTTTTTACCACAAAATTGTATTTTTGAAATTAGATCAAGAAAAGAAAATTCTATTTTTCCTTCTCGATATTTTTGTACCAATTATAAATGCCAAAAGGCTAAATCAAATAAGAATGAATTGATTTCGTTTTCTCAAATTCACCTTAGTTTGAAAAAGATAAGATTTTTGATGAAAAAAAAAACTCTTTCGGAATTTTAGTAAGAAACCTCCAATATTTGATGAAAGTTCCTAACCCTTGATAATGAATCCCACCCCCCTATTTATAAACTAAGAGGGGAAATTCAAAAGTTTTAAAATTGGAATTTGAATTTGAAAGAGATTTTCGAAATCAAATCACAACCGCTAAATCCAATCAAATATTTGGTAATCAAATCAAGTGTTTGAAAATATTTGAAAGAGATTTGGAAATCAAAGAGAATATTTGGAAATATTTAGGAAATATTTCCTAAATCCCATGAAATCCCATAAAATCCCCTCAGATCCGCCGTAGATGTAACACCCCCTACCCATACGTAGGCGAACCCATCCTGATAGGAGTGAGATGCCGTAAGAGCAAGGGTGTCACACCAAACGGATCAATACAAAGCAATCATTCATACATTAAAAACATATGGAAATTTAAAACTTTTGGGAAACATCAACTTGATCATGCATTAATATAACAACATTCCTTACAATAATGTTCTGATCAAACTGATATTACAAAATAATTACACATCCCAAAATATACAGAGCGGAAGCTTACAAAATTACTGATACATTGAGAGCTCTATAACACAAAGAATCGTTAATCTAATACAAAAGTAGTCCTAACACTAAAGACTGGCGGTGACTCTCCCAAAGCAAAACGCCTTCCGCACCTGCAACGATAAAAACCGTGCTAAGCGATAAACGCTTAGTGGGGAAACACACAACAAAAGAGTGGACGGCCATTCACAATGGTCATCAAGGCATAACACATACGATATGACATATGCAGATAATCATGTCAGATATATATAACCAAACCTACAGAATAAAGGCATACAATCAGATGCTTATTTCCACATCCATATACATATAAACTGATCCTCATATTTATCATGTTCATTCGGATATCACATTATAATAATCATATCGACATAAACCAAAGCAAACAAAACACCTGCGGACTGACAGTAGTGGATAATGAGTATACAGACAGTACCTTACGGGTACGAATCGAATACAGACAGTACCTTACGGGTACGAATCGAGAAACCAATTATTTTATCACATTCAAAACAATTTTCGGAGGGACCTTAAATAAGATCCAAAATTCATAAGGGCTCGCGAGGAACCAAACAGGGACGTGATTGGGGTCCAAACGGAACTGAGGCTACAGCTAAAAGACTCTATTAGGCATGTGTAAGCACCGTGTCCCGGAGCAGTCCGGATCAGAGGTTACCCTATGATGAAATCAATATTCGAGCCTGTACGGGAGGCTGCATTTGGAGGTTTTAGTCCCGCGTTTCATGAGAAATGAGGTTTTTCTGCAATTCCTGGGCAGAGGGGGAGAAAACGGAAGTTTTTCGAGTCAAAAGGGCTTTTTTGTCCTCCACAGACGGCCAGCCCGTCTGTGGAGACAGCCCGTCGCTCCGAGTCACCGACGGCTCAGGGTATTTTCCGACACCCGTTGAAAAGTCACCGCCCCTGTCAGGAGCCGCCTGGTTTCCCGGAGCACGCAACCGTTCCGACGCCCGTCGGTGGATGTGGCAGGACCGTCGGAAGTGTCCTTGTGTCAGTAGGATTCTTCCGACGCCCGCCCCCATACACCGACGCCCGTCGGTCGTGTCTGGCTATATAAGGTCCGGATTTTCATTTGAAAAGGGTTGGAAAATTTTTCAGAAGAGGAAACTCTGCCAAAATTCAAGCACGTTTTCTCTCTCTTCCAAAAACACTTTTTTCTAAAGAACTTTATTGAATCAAGGATCAAATCAATCAAAGGAACTAAAAGCTAATTAGTTTTCTTTAGATTTTGACTCCAAAATCGATTTTCTGAAGGATTAAAGGTGAAATATCTCATTTTCTCCCTCTAATCTTTCACTGTTGTTTCTCGTGGAACGCGCGGGGATCTAACCGACACCAGAATCTCACCTGAAGTGATTATCTGAGGGTAAATATTCCGGATTCTCTCTCCATTTTCATCTCATATTTATTTTTTATTTATTTATTCATTCTGTGAAATTTTTGAATACCTGTCATTACTTTTCTTCATTTTGACTCCCTCATCTCCTTCTTGGATAAAACTTGCTTTTTGATCTCGAAAGGCCTTTTTTGCCTTTCTGTTTTCCGGAGACGGAGGTGACCGACGGGTCATCTTCATGACCGACGCCCGTCGGTCACCCACCTACAGACGCCCTTTTTGAGTGACAAACGGGCATATCGAATAACCAAACCGACGCCCGTCGGTCAACCAGGAAAGGCCGTCGGTGGGTTCTGCCTCCATTTTTTATCATTTTTCATCTCTATTCAGTCTCTTTGATTTCTTATGTGTTAATTTTATGTATATTAACATCTCTTAATTTTCTGTGAGTGTATATTGGTCCTCTTGGATTATCCCGAGCTTGAGCGGCTGCCTACCATGCGTGGGGGATTTCGTCCGGTTTAGTTTTCTTAAACCTCTTGATTTATTTCTCTCGCCTACTCATTCATTGATCATTTTATGTGTATGATAATCTCTTTTTTTATCCCGTTGAATGTAAAAATAGACCAACGATTTGTACTCAAATAAAAATGAGTTTTGTATAAAATGCAAAAGGGTCCAACGCCCTATTTTTATCCAATAAAGATCATCACAAATTAAATATCCCATTTTTGATAATGATGCATGCGAGGACCAAAGTCCTCAAGAATAAGCAATGCCCCGATTTATGTATGCCTCGCACATTTACAAAAGGGAGTTGTATTCCGCTCCTTGTATTATTGTAACTTATTGCTTTATTATCTATTTGATCATTTATCGCTTTCAAAACGTGAATAAATGCGCTTTTCAATTAAACTGCATAGTGTGGAGAGAGAGCAAATTAATGATATTAAAATTTGATCATAAGCTAATTGAGGTAGAAATAGATGAGAAATCCCGGACCCAGCTCTGGTCTTTGGGCTCGAGAGGTTAGAGGTTATCCTCCAAAATACTTCTTGGGTCACGAGGCTTTAGCGCTAATCCTAGGCCTCTAGCTGGCCCAAAATGGATATCAAGCGCAGTCTTAGGCTCTCCGAGGCGAGAGAAACTTTCCCAATGTTCTATTGGGTGGCGACTCCATGATACCTCCTTGTTGCCCAACATAGACGCACTCGCGATTTATCGTAAGCTGCCAACGGACCCGCAAATGCCCCGGTCGCCCACGTGCGGGCGGTCGAACGGGCGCCGGATCCCGATGCGCCGCCCGTTCGACCGCCCGCACGTGGGCGACCGGGGCATTTGCGGGTCCGTTGGCAGCTTAAGATAAATCGCAAGTGCGTCTATGTTGGGCAACAAGGAGGTATCATAGAGTCGCCACCCAATAGAACATTGGGAAAGTTTCTCTCGCCTCGGAGAGCCTAAGACTGCGCTTGATATCCATTTTGGGCCAGCTAGAGGCCTAGGATTAGCGCTAAAGCCTCGTGACCCAAGAAGTATTTTGGAGGATAACCTCTAACCTCTCGAGCCCAAAGACCAGAGCTGGGTCCAGGATTTCTCATCTATTTCTACCTCAATTAGCTTATGATCAAATTTTAATATCATTAATTTGCTCTCTCTCCACACTATGCAGTTTAATTGAAAAGCGCATTTATTCACGTTTTGAAAGCGATAAATGATCAAATAGATAATAAAGCAATAAGTTATAATAATACAAGGAGCGGAATACAACTCCCTTTTGTAAATGTGCGAGGCATACATAAATCGGGGCATTGCTTATTCTTGAGGACTTTGGTCCTCGCATGCATCATTATCAAAAATGGGATATTTAATTTGTGATGATCTTTATTGGATAAAAATAGGGCGTTGGACCCTTTTGCATTTTATACAAAACTCATTTTTATTTGAGTACAAATCGTTGGTCTATTTTTACATTCAACGGGATAAAAAAAGAGATTATCATACACATAAAATGATCAATGAATGAGTAGGCGAGAGAAATAAATCAAGAGGTTTAAGAAAACTAAACCGGACGAAATCCCCCACGCATGGTAGGCAGCCGCTCAAGCTCGGGATAATCCAAGAGGACCAATATACACTCACAGAAAATTAAGAGATGTTAATATACATAAAATTAACACATAAGAAATCAAAGAGACTGAATAGAGATGAAAAATGATAAAAAATGGAGGCAGAACCCACCGACGGCCTTTCCTGGTTGACCGACGGGCGTCGGTTTGGTTATTCGATATGCCCGTTTGTCACTCAAAAAGGGCGTCTGTAGGTGGGTGACCGACGGGCGTCGGTCATGAAGATGACCCGTCGGTCACCTCCGTCTCCGGAAAACAGAAAGGAAAAAAGGCCTTTCGAGATCAAAAAGCAAGTTTTATCCAAGAAGGAGATGAGGGAGTCAAAATGAAGAAAAGTAATGACAGGTATTCAAAAATTTCACAGAATGAATAAATAAATAAAAAATAAATATGAGATGAAAATGGAGAGAGAATCCGGAATATTTACCCTCAGATAATCACTTCAGGTGAGATTCTGGTGTCGGTTAGATCCCCGCGCGTTCCACGAGAAACAACAGTGAAAGATTAGAGGGAGAAAATGAGATATTTCACCTTTAATCCTTCAGAAAATCGATTTTGGAGTCAAAATCTAAAGAAAACTAATTAGCTTTTAGTTCCTTTGATTGATTTGATCCTTGATTCAATAAAGTTCTTTAGAAAAAAGTGTTTTTGGAAGAGAGAGAAAACGTGCTTGAATTTTGGCAGAGTTTCCTCTTCTGAAAAATTTTCCAACCCTTTTCAAATGAAAATCCGGACCTTATATAGCCAGACACGACCGACGGGCGTCGGTGTATGGGGGCGGGCGTCGGAAGAATCCTACTGACACAAGGACACTTCCGACGGTCCTGCCACATCCACCGACGGGCGTCGGAACGGTTGCGTGCTCCGGGAAACCAGGCGGCTCCTGACAGGGGCGGTGACTTTCCGATGGGCGTCGAAAAATACCCTGAGCCGTCGGTGACTCGGAACGACGGGCTGCCTCCACAGACGGGCTGGCCGTCTGTGGAGGACAAAAAAGCCCTTTTGACTCGAAAAACTTCCGTTTTCTCCCCCTCTGCCCAGTAATTGCAGAAAAACCTCATTTCTCATGGAACGCGGGACTAAAACCTCCAAATGTAGCCTCCCGTACAGGCTCGAACATTGATTTCATCATAGGGTAACCTCTGATCCGGACCGCTCCGGGACACGGTGCTTACAGCATGCCTAACTATCCACTTAGTTGATTTGTAGGCTAAAATTGTACAGTTAACGTCCATAGTTCAATTATAACAAGTAAAGAATTCACATATTTTGGTTAATCAGTACATATAAACACCATCCATCTTACTAGTATAAAGCTCTTATTAAGTGTCATTGTGTGTGCTTAAATCAATAATTTAACACCCCTAAAACACCCTGAACAAATAAGATTTTATTACAAAAATAGGGTAGGTCACGGTCACAACCAGATTGGTTGTCACCGTTACATACCACAACTCTCGGCAGAAAGCAATTTTGGGGTACCTCACAGTCACAACCAAAATGGTTGCCACCGTGACATACCACAGAAATAAAACAGTAGCAAAAGTCTGGGCACCTCACGGTCACAACCAAAATGGTTGCCACCGTGACATGTTCAAAACCCAAAATAGAAGCAAAATATGGACACCTCACGGTCACAACCAAAATGGTTGCCACCGTGATATGTTCAACTCACGGCAGAATGCATCTTTTACATACCTCACGGTCACAACCAGATTGGTTGTCACCGTGACCCATGCCCAGATGCAATACTATAGAGCCAAATTCACCTCATTTCTAGGCCAAAACCAAAACTTCTCACTGCAACCATTTTCTCCTCACTCATACTACATTAATAAACCATCTAAGATCATCAAATCATACCAATATAAGATCCTACTCATGAATTCTCAAAACAACATCAAGTTACACATTCAATCTCATCACTATTCATACCACAACTCAATCAATTGCACATTTTGGTTCAATAACTCACAATCAAGGTTTCATGAACAATAAAAATCAAAACCCATAACATAATAACTAGTAAAAACATCAAGAACACCAAATTTTTCAGAAATTCATTCAAAGAATAAAATCACCAAAAATGCATAAATCACAAACTCCCAAACCTGAATCTCCTTAGTTCCACTTCCTGATGCCTTCTCCTTGCCTTTAGGCTCACAAGGAGGCTCAACTAACGATCAACCCATAAGAACACACAAAACACAGCCCTAAATTAAAAACCCAAACCAGCTAGAAGAAGAAAAGATAAAGAAGAGGAAGAACAAGATGGAAAAATGCAGAAAACTTACTAAATACATGCAAGATGTGATCAATTCCCACCACTAAGAGATTGAATCCAAGCTTAGGGCACACAAATTGAAAGCAAAGGAAAAGAAAGACAAAGAGAAGAGGGAAGAATGGGAAAGGGGGATGAAGAATTCTGATTTCCCAATTATCTCTCTTCTTCTACTTTTCATTTTCCTAACCTAGCCATGTGTCCACTCCCTAGTCGTGGAAATCAACCACTCACACCCAACAACAATGCACTACACACACACAAAGTCACCCCAATTAATAACACCCTACAAAGATATGCTCATGCACACGCTATTACAACCCAACTTACTCACTTACATCCTACAACCAAGTGAGCAAACACACCCAAATGAAACCCAACTAATTCACACCTTAGCACCGAGCACGCACCCACATCCTAGCAAAACCCGCAAATATGCATTATACCCAAAATACCCTTATGACATGCAAATACACACTAAATGCACATGCATAAACATGGCTCGAACTTCTAGGGGGCAAACGGGGTGTGACAATAGATCGCTAACCGATGGGCATCACTCGGCGGACCGATGGGCGTCGGTCACCAGGGTAGCTGCGGTCATTTTGAGCTATGGGCAATCTTGAGGGACGGGCTTGAGCCACGGGCATCGGTTGCACGAGAGACGGGTCATCTTGTGCGAGAGATGGGCATCGCTCACTCAGGATGGGCATCCCTCTAGCGCAAGCAATAGGTGTCACTCACGCGAGAGGCAGGCCATCCCATAGGAGCGACAGGCGTTGCTCGCTCGGAATAGGCGTTCCTCGAGCACAGGCGATGGGTGTTACTCGCGCGAGGGGCGGGCCATCCCATGGGATCGACAGGCATTACTTACTCGGGATGGGTGTCCCTTGAGCGCGAGCGACAAGCATCATCCGCATGAGGGACGGGCATCCTAAGGCAAGCGATGGGCATCATTTCATCGACGGGATACCCATTGGTTTACATAAAAGCCAGATTTTTCAAATAAAAACTTTCTTTCAATGCATTGCAACCCCCCGTCACCAGAGATCCTTAATCCTTGTGAATTCAAAGGATGAAAATCTACAACTCTCGTCCTTTGGCCCCAGAATGGGGACCGATATCTTCATCGACTAACTCTTATCGGCACTACCTCCGGACCCGGTGTCTACAGTTGCCCCCAATTTTGGGGAAACTAGTGCATTAGTATCTAGATGAGATAAAATTCAGAGAAAAGGAAAGAAATGCATACCCGAGGCAATCCTTACCTTTTTGCTGTGCTTAAGACTTGTGGCTTGTCGCCAGTGTGTTGTAGCGTGCTCTACTATGACCCATTCACAATCATTTACTGACCACTATCCGGTCTGCACAACATGTCCTTTCTAATCCCCATCTGATATACAAGGCATCTAATTGTTGTCATTGAGCTATAGTGTTATCTAACTACGACTTCATTGCAATTTTTCTACTGATCCCAGTCCGATCTGCACAGTATGCACTTACTGACCCCCATCCGATCTGCAAGGCCTCTGATCGCTGCCATTGAGCTGTAGTGTTATCTAACTGTGGCTCGTTAACAATCATTCTGCTGACCACCATTCGGTCTGGCATGGCATGCTTTTGCTAACCCCCATTTGATCTGCAAGGCATTTGATTGCTGCAGTTGAGCTGTAGTGTTATCTAACTATGGCTCGTTCGCAATCATTTTGTTGACCATCATTTGTTCTGGCATGGCATGCTTTTGCTAACCCTCATTCGGTCTGCAAGGTATCTGATTACTGCTGTTGAGATATTGGGGTCAATGTCAAATGGGTGTCCCCTGAAGAACGCTTGGTTGTTCACTGGAGAAGGATTTTTGGAATGTTAATATCACCCTCTTAATTGCACCGAGTCATTTTCAAGACTTCCAAAGTGCGGACATCATCCTCTTGCAAAGTTCGGATATCATCCTCTTAGAGATTCCTTACCGACTGTGATGTACCAGATACTGATCCTTCTATCATCCCCAACCAGAGCCTCCTTGTTGAAAAGACTTGTGTGCCTCTTAAGAGGGCTTTGTGCTCGCAGGGAGACTTTGAAAACTTATGCCCACTGAGAGACTCTGATGCTCACTGAGAGACTCTGATGCTCACTAAGAGACTTTGATTACTCACTGAGAGACTTTGATGCTCACTGAGAGGCTTTGATTGCTCACTGGGAGGCTTTGATTGCTCACTGAGAGACTTTGATTGCTCACTGAGAGACTTTGATGCTCATTGAGGGACTTTGATTGCTCACTGGGAGGCTTTGATTTCTCACCGAGAGGTTTTGATTGCTCACTGAGAGACTTTGATCTTGAGCCTCCACAGAGGAAATGAGATTTGAGCCTTCTGAGAGGAAATTGGATTTGAACCTCTAAAAAGGAAATTAAATTTGAGCCTTCTCAGAGGAAAATTAGATTTGACGCTTTGACGCTTGCCTATAGGCGGATAGATTTCAATGTCTTTGGTGTCTCTTAAAATGATTTCTTTTGTTCTTTGTAAATTTTTAGAATTTTCACATTTTGAATGTATTTGAATTTTTACGGTACGTTGGATTTTTAAGGCCTTCAAAATATCTTTTTTCTTTTGTTTTTTTTTCTTTTGTTTTTGTTTTTGTTTTATTTTGCTTTGTTAAGAATTTGTGTTCTTTGTACCTTTGAATTAGGATTTTTGTTCACTTATTGTGTGGTGTATGTAAGTATACATCTTATGATAGAGAAACTAACCTGATTGCCCCCGGCATAGTGTGCATGAATAGGCTTGCTCCTTTAAATGTCCTCTTTGGCGCGGGTCCGTGGGATTCCTTTTCCGTGAGGATTTCATCTTGATCTGATTGTCCGGCATGGATGAGCATCGATATTGAGCTGAAATTGTACCTTATCCCGCTTTTGCATCTAATTGCCTCTAACTAAAGCACGTGTGGGTAGTCCAGCTTCCCAAAGGATCTTCTTTTCTATAGATTTGTGTGATACTAGATTGCCATCAGCATGGTGTGTCCGGGTAGGCTTGTTCTTCTGGGTGTTCCTCCCCTGTACATACCCATATGATTTTATGCCAAATATAGTGGCCAACAATTTTGAGCTGAGTCCATCTCTTGGATAATTTTTATGCATGAGGTCTATCCGGACTCTTCCCTTAGAATTATATACACAGTAAGGTATACAAGAGATTGTGTGTGCGTATGCAAAATATATACACAAAACTAATGTATAGGAAACACATACAAAGGATTAATGTACAAAAATTATGTGTACACAACTATACGTGAAAAGGATTAAATGCATGTGATATGTGCTCGTGATATGCATGCTAAACATGCGCAAGGAATTATGTGTTACATGTATGCAGAAATTATGTACACGAAATGTGCGTGAAGAATTGCATATGTAAGATATATACAAAGTTCATACATGTGTGAATGCATGTTGGGCATCGTGAAAGGCTATTCATGTGTAAAGTTATGCAAAGAGCTATGTAACACTAGTGTATATGCGGGATGCACGTGATATGAAAAAATGGATAGACCACATCCTAGGTAGTTAAGGGACTCATTGAGGGTATTGCTTTATACTGTCTGATGCCCCCAAGGATCTACAAGAGTGTCATCTTGGCTTAGGAATTCTGACCCATAATCCTTTCAGAGAGAACTATCCCGTGTGCATCTTTGCCCCCCAGTCAATAAGCATGCACCTTTTACTATAAGCTGTACAGCGTTTTGCCCCCAGGACTCTGACTCGTGTCCGGCATTATGCACCATTTGCCTGAAGGGAGGTTATCCGAAGTAATGCTGCCTTATCGCTCCAGGCATCGAAAGTAATTATTTTAAAGGTAGTGCGTCCCTTGTGGATTTTCACACTAGCTTTTCGTTGCGGGAAATGAGTCCCTTTGGGGATTTTCATAAGACCCTGTGCCTAATTTTTGCCTAAAATGGACCCAACCCACTCCAGTGGCTTTTATTCACTATATGTTTTTTGTAGGACAGACTGCCTATTTTCAGGTTTTCACCCCGCCTTTTGGCCTAACTTTTGCTTAGAGAGCCAGTTACGATTTTCTTCTTTAATGGCCTTCTTTTTTTAAAAAAAAAAATTGGAAACTCTCTTGTCTTTCGGTATGGCTGCAAGAAAAGCTAAAGCAACTATCAAGACCCCACTTCTAGAGTGATCAGTATTTATTCATTGAGGCATTTCCTCCCTAGGCAGCGGTTGCATTCCTTTACCTCTCTCGACGAAGGTGTTGCTAGATTGGGTCAGGTGGCAGATGAGGATATCAGCTTCATATGCCCCTGGCTCCCCCTTTCTGCCATTACTTTGGATGGTTCTTTAGGATGTGTCCTGTTGTGTGGGCTTTATGAGGCTACCTTCTACATTACTGCCTGCTGTACTCGATAGTACGGAGGGATTCAAGATGTAGTGAGGCATCCCCTATCTTTCCAAAGTGGCATCTTATCTTCGGCCTTCACCTCTAGGTACCATATCCTCTATACACAACTACCTATAAAAACTATAACACCATAGATTGGAGGTCGTGCCTTTGCTTCTTACGAGGGCCCACAAGAGGTGGGTGCTCAGTCCCGCAGTTGATAACAGGACCCATCGACTTAGGCATTTTGCTGGCGAGAGCAGCAGCAAAACGTAGCTATTAGATTTCATGCATTCAATGAAGAATAATGTTTATCTTTTTATAAAAGAACTAGAAAATAATGATTATACGAGTTGAATCGTTATCATTTCATGTATTTGCAAAGATTGTGTACATTTTAGTACAATTTCTCTATACATAATCATTATTTAACATCGATTAGAAATGCAAAACTACATCTAATCTTAGAGTAGATCTTGTAAGCATCAAACTCCTGTCTCCAATAAGCCCTCTCGGGTTTTCTTGATTGGACATTTTCTCTCGAACCTCTAATTTTTGCCCATGGTGCCTTTTTCAGTTTTCACCCTAACAAGGCACCGATTTTTAGCAAGGCCGCCTTTTTTCAGTTTTCGACCCGCAAGATTTCTATTCTCTTCTTTTGATTTTTTAGTCTTTAGCCATAGAACCTCTTAAGTATGTCAATATTGACCGAATCCTTGAACTCTTTCTCATCATTATCTATCAGAATCGCTGCCCCCTTGGATAATAACTTTTTAAGAACAAATGGACCTTCCCTCGTATGTCTGGAACACTCGATCTCATTTGCTTAAGGATTAAATCTCCCTCTTTCAGCAGTTGCCTTCTAACTTTCTTCTCAAATGACCGAGCAAGCCTTTTCTGGTAGATCTGGTTGTAATAATAGGCTCGCAATCTGTTTTCATCTAGCATGTTTGGCTGTAGCAATCGTTATTGGACCTATTTGGCTTCTGAAATCTCTGCTTCCATGACTACCCTTAAAGACTTGAGCTCCACTTCAACCGGCAATACTACTTTTGCCACATATACCCAAGATTAAGGCATGGCTCCTATAGAGTTTTTGACGGTGGTTCTCTAACCCAAAAGTGTAAAAGGCAACTTCTTTGCCCAATCCTTATAGTTCTGAATCATCTTGGCCAAGATCTTCTTGATATTCTTGTTAGCAGCCTCTACTGCCCCATTGGCTTGAGGTTGATATGGAAAGGACTTGTGATGCTCAAAGCCATACTTCTAGAGTAGCTTCTTGGTTTCAGCCATGAATTACACCCTGTTATCAGACACAACGTGATGTGGGAGACCATATCAAATTCCTCTCAATGATCTTTTCAATATCAACATATCAATTTCTTCCTTTCTTTTATTTAGAATTTATTTTAGACAAGCTTTTTTCAAATCCTGATACTTTACAGATACACGCACTTCTCTTCTTGACTATTGGAACAACACTGACCAAGCAAGTCGGGTGTTGTACTTTGATAAGAAATTTGGCCTCGTTCTTGCTTGTGGATCTCTTCTTTAACCTTTCCTGCCCATTCTGACCTGAGTCTTTTGAGCTTCTGCTTGACTATTATATGATCGGGGTATGTTGGGATAGCGTATTCGGCGATTTCACGATCAACTCCTGGCATGTCTTCGTAGGTCCAAGCAAAGACTTTTTTATTTTTTTTATTTTCTCAAATTTTAATCTCTCTTCAGGAGTTACATTAGATGCTATCAAGATTTTCATTGGGCATTCCAAAGTTCTGAGACTAAATGGAGTAGCATCAATTGAATCAATGTCAAATATGTATGAGTCATGCTCATGATTATGCATAGTAAAATTATAAGAAATATCACACAAATAAACAAAACTATTTATTTTATTAATGAAACCAAAATTGAAAGTATCATTATCAAATAGTTCCAAAACAAAAAGAACATCTAAATAACTATCATCTTCCTTTCCTGCCAACACAGATGTCATAGTTGATGGCTCATTATCATCCTCAGGATCCATCTTCCTTTCCCACTTAGGCACTTAATCTGTCTTATTCTTTCGCTTTTCTAGGTCAGAGATCTATTTGGAATCAATCAGATCTTGAATAGCATGTCTCAAGGTCTTACAATCGTCTGTGGTATGCCCGGTGTGCTAGTGGAAGGCATAATACTGATCCCCCTTATGATTGGGCTGCTCCTGATTTCTAAGAGGCCTTGCCGGGAATGGCTGTAATATCCTCTCCTTCATTAGCCTTTTAAGGACCCAAGATAAGGATCTGCCTAAATTAGAATAATGCCTTTGATTCACTTCCATGGTCGGCAATTCTACTATCTTTTCTTTTTTGGGTCTGGCATCAATTCTTAAATACGGTCTCTCAGAGGATGACAGTAGTATAGTTTATGCCCTGAATACTAGTGATACGTGCAATACCAATTTGCTCTATGTCTAGACTGTCCTTGACTTGGGGCAGGCCCGGTTGGCAAGGGTTGTAACTTCCCTTCCTTGATAAGACGGGTGAAGTGCCAAGATAATTGCCTAATCGAGACAGTGAGGTGGCGGCGAGTTATTCTAGTGGCAGGGACTTTTGTAGCCCTAACATTTCCTTTACTATTATTGTAGCTACTTGAGCTTCCATTTTTCAGAGTGTGCATCATCTCTAGGTCTCCACCCTCTTCAGGTGCAATGTCACACTCTAGAGTAGATTTCATGTCTCCTCTTTGCTCAACTAGTGAAACAAGTGGAACCTTGCCTCTGGGCTCGAAAGTAAAAGGAGACACTGCGGTCATCGCTGTATAGGCCTTCTTGACAGTGGTCGGCTCAACTTGGTTAAGGGTAGTCGCCATAAGTTGAGCTTGAAGAACTAGCACCATGGCATCCATTCTTTCCTTAATCATGGATAACAACCTTTTTTCAAGCTCCTCGAACCTTCTATCCATCTCTTGGGCAATTAAAGCACGAGTCTTTTTAATATGTCGCAGAGGATCAGCCATTTCTAATGCTTGGTTAGATCTCTATCCACTAACCCAACCTCTAATTTGCTCTTTTGACAACTATTGGAATCCCTAAACTACCCAAGCAAATGGTTTACAGTGGCTGAAAATCGAGAGGTTAGAATGATGCATTCGATGCATGGAAAAAATTTATGCTTAAGGTGATATGTACATGTAAAGATTATATGCACAGAATAGAATGTACACACACAAAATGAAATGTACATGTTTTTCTTTTTTTTTTTTTTATGCGTGAATGATATGTAATGCATGATCATGCTATGCAAATGGTCATCGATGACTGGAAAATATAGAAATTAAAATGATGCTGTAGACACCGGGCCCTGAGGCAGCTCAAACTGAAGTTACCTAATGACGAAAATGATGCCTGTTTACGGGGAAGAGGACAAATGAAAGTGATCACTTACTCGGAAATGCTTTTTATTTAAAAAAAATGGTTTAGAGGCTTGCTAGGGGCCTGTGGGGGTGAGGCCCATCTCACCCATGTGAGATGAAGCCTCACATTGTGAGGCCCGCCTGGTGAGATGTAGCCTCACAACTTGAGGCCCATTTCACATGTGAGATAAAAGTCTCACCTGCCTCACGCGCCCCATGCTCCAGCATGTCGCTTCTTCCGTTTTTCGTGGGAATTTGGTTTGAAAAGTATGCTTGGATTTGGTGGAGAAAATGAACTAATCCTATCTGAGATATTTAAAGAGGAGTGAAAGCTGAAGAAAAGGGGAGAATGATTGAAGTGAGGAAAAAATGAAAAAAAAAAAGAAAATAACACAGAGAGAAAAAGAAAACTTTAAGAGCAAGAAAATAATTCTCGTTTCTCAAATAGCTTCTGAGATTGTATCTTAAATCTAGGAAATCCATTCTTGGAGTTTGGAATTCAATCACGTTTTATTTTCTTCTCAACATAAACATTTTACCAAAAGCTTTTGAGTTTCTGTTTTAACCACCATTTCAAGAGGAGCAAAGAAGGAAACCAGAAATCTTTCATTTGCATATCAAAGATCAATATCTGAGGGTAAATACTGATTAGCCATCTCTTCTTTTCATCTTTTTTCTCTTTTCTTTTTTTCTTTCTTTCTTGTCACTTCTTTTCTTTGTTTTGCTGATTCAGTAAGTTCTGTTCATTGTATATATTGTATATGCTATTCTTTTGATCTTATTAACCCATGTTTGTTGCTGTTATGATTCATTAAGCACGTTCATTGCTTTATTACGGATGATGGTGTGTTTATTAACCCACTTTTAGTTCTTTGTTTACCCCTATTTTTCTGGTTGTTGGAGTTGTAAGTTTTGTTTTGCTTGGATTGTGGTTGCTGATAAGATTTTGCCTTCATTTTTACTTGAGTCTTACTTCTCCGGTTGGATTTCATTTTTTCCCGATCGGATAGTGCCGTTGAATCCATTTTCCTGATTGGACGTTATAGAAGAGAGACATTGTAACACCCGAATGACACCCTAGTAGGATTTATGGTGTAATTGTATAGTAAGGGTATAAGAAATTGGACCAAGAATAAGATTAAGAGTATTTAAGGACCTAATTGAAGAGGTAAATTAAATGTTAGAAAAGAAGTTGAGTGGAAGGACTAATAGGAAATTGAGATAAGGAGTAAGTGGGAAATTTGATTGAGTGGAACGTGTGGCAGATTTTAGATATGTGTCTTACTGTGAGCTTGCCACCTAGGCAACCATAAGCAAGAAGTATTGAAGTTAGTGGGAAAATCTGTTTCATTCTATTAACAATCAGATTTTCTACTTCACCACTCTCATTCTCTCATGGGTTCTTCTCTCTTCTTCCTTTCTTCATTCTGATTTGTGATTCTTCAAGTTAGGTTATTGCTATAATTGGATGGTTTGAAGAGGTTACCATGTGAACTAAGAGGTAAGTGTATTGGATTTGTGTTTCTGTTTCTACCCCTTCTTGTGGTTTGTTGGTTGAGTAAATGGATTAAGGGTTTGTTTTGATTTGGGTATTGCAAGAAGTTGAGGCTAGAAGAAAGGAAAAGGGCAAGGACAAGATCTGATTTGGGGGGTCTCGGTTGCTCTTCTAGAGGTAGGGATCGTGTGCCCCTTTGAATTTTTTTTACATGTGTAGTGAAATTATGATGTTGGGTCAATTGATGCATGTTAATGTGTTTAATTGATATTTAATATAATGGAAATGTAAATTGGATGTGTGTTGAAGTGTTAATTGAACTCCCTTGAGTAAAATATAGTGACCATGTATGAACACTAGTTGTAGGGGAAAACTCTGCTTAGATTGTATCAGACCTCCGTGCGATGTTTTGTCCATATGTGGAGTTTCAAAACTCCGATTTAAGTGATTATTATCTCATTAGAACCATGACTTCCATATATATATAAGTCCCTGAAATGACTATGACCTAATTCTGGCTCTAAGTGTCGCAAAAATATGCCATAACGTAAGTGTCTTTATTCAGGCGGGTCCATTGGAACAGTATAGATTGTTTAGGTCTTATGTTATGTTTTATATGTCTTAATGACCTGTAAATTGTCTTATTTGAAACATACCTTCCTAGGGAACAATTGTTAAGAAGGACACTTTGTATAAAAATGAGGTCTAGAGGGTCGTTTAGGCGATACAACGTTTGGGTGAAAACCAATCTCGAAGGGTTCCTGAGGTGAGCTACTGTCGTGATCGCGATAGAGTCGTGACCTTGTGATAAAACAACACATATTTAGCCTTTTATGCTTCATTTTGATCCCATGGTTGGCATGATTCATTTCCCACCTTTACCCCCCCTCTAGTTTGAGTATTTTTGTGTGTTTATCCTTCCCGAAATGCACCCGAACTCCTCTTTAAGTTCCTATAACTTATCCAATTCATGTTTAACATTATGATATGAATATATGAATGTATTTGAATATGTATTTTATATATCATAGGTGTTTGCTAGTAGGAATTATATATATATTTCTTGGATTGTTTAGCATGTATATGAATTGAGTGAGTTGTGATTGCAATTGGATACGTGAATATGTGTTGTAGTAATTAGAGTGTTAACGAGCCTGAAATGTCAAGTTAGTGGATATATAAGCATGCTTATAAAGGGTTTAGTGCAGCTGCTCAGTAGACTCACATGGATCTTTTGCTTAGAGATTTCGATCTCTTTTGTTAACTTTGGTTATTCGAATGTTTTCAGACTTATGTCTTTTGTTTTAGATACTGAATTTCATCGGTATCTTTTGTACCCGTATCCACAGTTTGTGAGAGTTCAGGCTTCTTCTTATTTGCTTTTGTGATGATCGAGCTTATGCTATTAATGATGGAATGATTATTTTGAGCATGTCATATTAATGCTTTTGGCTTAATTATGTTCGTCACGTGGACATGATATTGTTAAGATTCAGTTATGAGATATGTAAATAAGAATGTTATGGTGCTTTGAGCATGCTAGTTTTGATAAGATTGAATTGTACATGTTATACTTTTGTATTGATATTGCGATGACGCCTTGGCATAATATGTATATATTGTTATACGTGCTTGTGCAGTCCTTTGTTTTTGTTTTGTACATCCCCACTAAGCGTTATCGCTTAGCACGGATGTTTGTTTCCGTGTAGGTTTGCAGGATTGGTTTGGTTTTGGAGTCGCGCATCTGCTGGCCACTAGAAGTTGAAGTCTTCTTTTTGTACTAGTATTGTAACAACCCCTACCCATACGTAGGCGATCCCATCCGATAAGGAGTGAGATGCCGTATGAGTCAAGGTGCCACCAAACAGATACAAAGCAAATCATACATTCATTCATGACAGACATACCGAAATACGGGATAAATAAAAACTTTAAGGGAAAAGAAAGCAATTGCTGATCATGCATTAATATAACAAACCATTACAATAATGTTCTTATCAAACTAGCTAAAATAAAAGATATTACATATCCAAAATATAAGTGCAAAAGCGGAAGCTATAACAAAACTGATACAAGAGAGTTCTATACAAAAAGAATCATCAAAGATTACTAAAAGCTAAGCCCTACACTAAAACCTTCTGTGTTGGCTTGACTGCGGTGACTCTCTCAAAGCAAAACTCCTTCCGCACCTACACGGATAAAAACACCGTGCTAAGCGATAAACACTTAGTGGGGAAACACACATATGATAAGGACGGCCACTCACAATGGTCGACAAGGCATAACACATTCACAATGGCATATGCAATTGTTCATAACATAATTCATATAAACATGCTCACAATTAAAGCCATACATTCCGCATCTCCAATTCATATCCATTTCCAAATTAATCGAACGTACATCTCATCATTATACTCATTCAGATATCACATTTATATAATCATACCAGAGTAGAGCAAACAAATCGAACACCTGCTGACTCGAGGTAGTAGATAACGAGTGAACTGAGGGTACCTTACGGGTACGAATCGATTACTGAGGGTACCTCACAAGTACAAATCAAAAGTCATTTCATTTTTATCATTCAATATTTTTACTGAGGGGACCTTAAACAAGATCCAAATACTGAGGGGTTCGCGAGGAACCTAACGGGGACCTGATCGGGGTCCGAACTGAACTGAGGGCTGCAGGTAAAAGACTCTATTAGGCATGCCTAACAATCCACTTACTTGACTCTAGCAGCTTATGCGTCATTCAATTCATATTCCAAAGTATAGCATACACTTCATTTGAAGAATCATGGTATTACTCATATAAAAGCATATAAAATCATGACATGTATCATACAGCAGTATAAGTCCATTCAGAAGAGGTACGAAATTCATTTTAGTTAAAACTGGTAAAAAATTTCAGAAAATAGGCCGAACAGAGGTGACCAACAAGGTTGGCCGGTCACGAGTCGTGACTGGCAGTCACAACTCGTGATTGGCCTCCTCTCTTGGCTGGTCACGAGTCGTGACTGGCAGTAACCACTCGTGACTGGCCTCTCATGGCTGGTCACGAGCCGTGACTGGCAGTCACCACTCGTGACTGGCCTCACATGGCTGGTTATGAGTCGTGACTGCCAGTCACCACTCGTGACTGGCCTCACATGGCTAGTCACGCCACACACACTCTGGAAATGGAAATTCACCAGAATCGTGATTTTCCGTTCCCAGAATTCCCAAAATTCACAGAACTCCCAAAAATCAATTCCAAAATGACTCAAAATAATACAAATCCCATCTTACCTTCCAGTAGATTTCCCATACAATAAAAATGGCATAAATATAACTTAATTCAGAAATCAAAACAATCAAAATCAGGCATAAACATATCCAAGTCTCTCAAGAACACAAACCCTAAATATTTCAGTAAGTTCAAATTAAAGCAAATTTCTCAAACAAAATCCCAAACCTGAAATCCTTAGCTTCAAATTCACTTAGCTCCACTACTCCCAGCAATCTCCTTGCCCTTAGGATCGCGAGGAGCCTCAGCTTAGCACAACACATCAAAGAACACCCAAGAATGCAAACCCTAAGTTAAATCTAAACCCAGAAATTAAAAAGAAGAAGAACAAATGGAAACCAAAACGAGGAATGCAATAACTTACCAAAAAATAATGCAAAGAGATGATTAATTCCACCAACAAGACTTGAATCCACACTAGAGTTCTTGGAGAAAAGAAAAGGAAGAAGAAGATGAGGAAAGGGAAAAACGTGAAGAAGAACACATTCTGCATTTTCCCCTTTTTCTTTCTTTTTCTTTTTCTTTTCTTTGCCCTAAACATGTGTCATTTTTCCTATTGGTGAAAACTAACCATTCACACCTAACAAGCATGCACTACACACACCCAATGCACTCCCAACTAATGCACACCCTACAATGTTATGAACACACACTGTCACACCCCAAAGTTGCCCTAGAAGAATTACAGAGTTTGGTTGGAAAAAGGTAAGTTTTATGTGCGAGAGTTCTGTCGCGAGTGCGAATAGTGTCGCGGGCACGACAGAGCCCTCCAGCGGTTTTCGAACATCAGCTGGTTGGTGCGGGCGTGAGCGTTCTGTCGCGAGTGCGACATAACCCCCTCGCGAGAAGTGTGCATAAGTGGGACTAAGAGACTTGGAGTTGTCGTGAGTTGACACATGGTGTCATAGGAGAGTGACAAGTGTCATCGTAGAAGAGTGACAAGTGGCGGCATATGAGAGTGACAAGTGGCATCATAGGGTGTTGACACATGGCAACTTGAGAGGGTGACACTTGGCTTGGCTTAGTTTGGCTTGGCTTGGTTTGGCTTGGCTTGGCTTAGCTTAGCTTGGCTTGGCTTGGCTTAAGATAGGGATGGATTAATTGAAGTGGTTGGCATTTATTTGGTTTGGTGGCACTTATGTGAGAGGATTTGATTTCTTTGGGTTTGACCGGCCAACATTCATTCATTTTATTCATTTCCTAGCTTTTGGCCCTTTTGCTTTTGGCTTTCCTTCTTCTTCCTTTTCTTTGGTTTGGTCGTGCTCCACTTTCCTTTCTTTTCTTCTCTTTTCCATTTGCTCCTAAAGAGAATCATTTAGGTTGGGATGAAGAGAGTAGATTTTTGAGAAGAGGTAAGTAGTACTATTATTTAGTCTTCTTCTACTACTTGGTTTCTATTTTGATTTAAAAAGAAGAGTAACCCCAAGTGTTTTGTGTGTGGTTTTGGAGCAAGTTGGAGGCAAGAGAGTTGATAAAGGAAAAGAGAAGATCGGAACGAGTAGAGAACTGTGATCGAGTTCCTAGAGGTAGGGATCGAGTGTAACTGTGTTAACTTTGCATGTGTTTATATGAGATATGCTTGAGGAGCTTTAATTAGCTCAAGATATTCATTTTGATTGCTTACATTGCTCATGACATGTTTATATATGTTTATAAGTATGTAACTTGATCATTTGAGTGTTTGTGTTGATGATAGAGCTTGATTTTGTGAAATTATGCTTCTTTGTCATCAGACCTCTGTGTATTGTATTTGTGATAAGTAGAGCTATAAGACTCTAATTGTGTTGATTCCAATTGAATTTGAAATATAATATCCGTATCTAAAAATGTCTAAGAGGGTGCTTGATCTAATTCAGGCCCTAAGTATCCCAAAGAGTAATTAGAACGTAGGTTACCCTGTTCCGGCGGGTTCCCTGGAACAGTATGGATTGTTTAGAGCATATATTTTGTTATAGATATCTAAACGACCTGAAAATTGTCCCATTTGAAAGCTAACATCCTAGAGAACAATTGTTAAGAAGAATGTTTTGCCTAAAAAGACATTTAGAGGTTCATTTAGACGATACAAGTTTAGGATAAAAAGCAGTCTAGTGAGGCACCAAAGCGGAGCTTCTGTCGCGAGCGCGACACAGGTCGCGACCTCGCGACAGAACAATCTATATTAAGCTCTTTTTTCTTCGTTTTGAGCCCATAGTTGGCATGGGTCAATCCCTTGCCTTTCCCCTTAACGTTTTATACATGATTAGGGCTCCTAAATGATTACAAACTAGTTGTTAATGGAAAAATACATATGAGTATGATTAAAGATGGTAATTTAACTAATAAAGTAACAATGTATAGTTGTAGGAAGTATAGTACATGACATGATAAATATGTATGAACTTAGGAATTGTTACATAATACATTTGGTATAGAGTATAGAGCCTTTTTGCAATCTGGCTTCTGTCGCGAGCGCGACATCTTGTCGCGATCGCGACAGTGGACTTGGCTTCTGTCGCGAGCGCGACATCTTGTCGCGATCGCGACAATGAACTTGGGCTTCTGTCGCGAACGCGACAGTGAACCTCTTCGCATCCTGTTTTATTTGTTTTGAAGAGAGTGTTTTCTTCTGTCTTGCTTTGCATGATTTATATGTTTATGTAATGAATTTAAGTGTTATATGCTTTTAGTTGTTGAACAAGATTGTATATGAATTACATACCTCTAAATTTGATAAATGCACTTGAATTTTAGTTGGTGAGTTGATATATGTGTATTGTGTGTGAGTTGGTATTGAGCCTGATTACCATTATAGTGGATAGATAAGCATGCTTATAAAGGGCTAGAGTGTAGCTGCTAGAGTTGGCCTTAATTGTGCCCAGAGTTCGGAATACCTTTTGTATTCCATAGAGTTGAGTTAATTCTCCATATGTAAGATACTGTAAACAGTATCCAGAGTTACCCGTATCCACCAAGAGAGGAACTCAGGCTTGTTTTGTTAAATGTTGTGCAGTGAACTTGAGATGATTATAGTGTTGCTTTGAATGAAGCCATAGTACATGAGAGTAATGTTTAATTACATGACAGCTTTGTATACAAGTGTATAATTACATGAGCGTGTTTACATGTATATGGACACATGATAGCGCACATTTGAATACGTGATATGTACAAGTTGTAGTGTATATAAAAAGGTAAATGAATACATGTTATATGCACGTGAATTCATAGTACTTGATAATTGAGCATGCAACCCATACATGTATAAAAGCTATATGCATGAGCTAGTTGATTTTGTTACATGAATTGTGTGATTTATTTGTGACTTCGTAAAGAAGTCCTTTGCATTGTTTTCATCCCCACTAAGCGTTATCGCTTAGCACGGATGTTTATTTCCATGTAGGTTTACAGGTTCGGAACAATGAGCGAGCATCTGCAGTTCAAGGCCACTAGGGAGTATTATTCAGGTCTTTTGTATAGATTAGATACAGAGCTAGTGATGTTTTGAGTAACATCATTAGGTAATAAAAGTTAAAGAATCACATGTAAATGTATATGTAAAGTTAAATGAAAACAGAGTGTAATATGAACATGTATAAAGAGAAAGAAGTACATATGTATAGTGGATATGAAATGCATGTTGGGCCCTAGTGTAGTATTTAATTACTTTTAAATGGATGTGTTTATGCTATCGCTTTCGCTAATGCATGTACATGTATACGTAAGTGTCCGCGTAGCGCCCCGATATTCCTTACCGGGGGTATGGGGGTGTTACACACACACTATGCACTCCCAACTTAAAACACCCTAATATGATATGCTCAAATGCACACAATCATTTCCCAATTAATTCACACTCTAATGCCAAACATACATCCATATGCTAATAAAACCCCAAAAACATGCATTTTTACTGAAATACCCCTTATGATATGCCGAACACATGCTAATGCACGCTCACACAGACAGGCTCATACTACTAGGGGGAAAATGGGGTGTGACAACTCTCCCCAACTAATAAGAATTTCATCCTCAAAATTCTCACCTAAACTAAACTACTGCGGATACTGAGCTCTCATCACCTCTTCCGGTTCCCAAGTCGCTTCCTCGACTCCATGAGGGTTCCATAATACTTTTACCATTGGGATCTACTTACTCCTCAGTTGCCTCACCTCTCGAGCTAGAATGGCTCTTGGTTCCTCATTATAGGAAAAATCTGGCTGCACTTGCACATCATGAACCGAAAGAACATGCGAAGGATCTGATCTGTACCGACGAAGCATCGAAATATGGAACACATCATGCAACTTCGCCAACTCCATCGGTAAAGCCAATCTATAGGCTACCGGTCCAACCTTACCCAAAATCTCATAAGGACCAATGAAGCGAGGACTAAGCTTACCTTTCTTCCCAAACCGAAGCACTTTCCTCCAAGGTGAAACTTTAAGGAAAACCTTGTCCCCGATCTCAAATTGTACGTCTTTCCTCTTCAAGTTGGCATAAGACTTTTATCGATCCTTGGCCGCCTTCAAATTCCGCTGCACAACTCTAATCTTTTCTTCGGTATCTCTAACCAACTCTGACCCAATCACTGATCTCTTGGATAGCTCGGTCCAACAAACCGAAGTCCTACACTGCCGACCATACAAAGCCTCATACGGTGCCATACCGATGCTCGACTGAAAGCTATTATTATAGGTAAACTCCATAAGCGACACATATCTGTCCCAACTACCTGAAAAATCCAAAACACAAGCCCTCATCATATCCTCTAGAATCTGAATGACCCGCTCTGACTGACCATCTGTCTGAGGATGAAACATTGTACTGAAGTTCAACTTAGTGCCCAAAGCTCTCTGCAACTCTTTCCAAAACTTGGAAGTAAACCTCAGGTCCCGATCTAACACTATGGATACTGGCACACCATGTAACCAAACTATCTCATCCACATAGATACTGGCCAACCTGTCCATTGAGTAGTCCACTCTAACTAGCAGAAAGTGAGCTGACTTCATAAGCCGATCCACTATCACCCAAACTGAGTCATGCTTCCTCTGAGTCAAAGGCAAATCGGATACAAAGTCCATGGCGATATCATCGCACTTCCACTCAGGAACGGATAAAGGCGTAAGCAATCCTGAAGGAACTTGATGTTAGGCCTTTACTTGCTGACAAGTCAAGCACTTGGACACAAAATCCACGATGTTTCTTTTCATACCGGACCACCAATAAAACTGCTTCATGTCCCGATACATCTTTTCACTGCCAGAATGCATAGTAAAAATCATACTATGCGCCCCACTCATAAGCTGTCTCCTCAACTCCTCAAACTCTGGCACACACAGGCGATTTCTATACATAAGCACCTCATCCTGAACTGGGAACTCTGACTGCTTACCCGATCTGACCTCTTGCACAAACCGCTGAAGCCTCTCATCATCCCTCTGACCATCCACAATCCTTTGTCTCAAGGTAGGCTTCACGCGCAACTGAGCAATCAAAGCCCCATCTGAATCAAACCTCCATCTAAACCGTCTCAGGAATAAAGCTGCAACTGACTTTTGACTCAAAGCATCAGCGACTACATTGGCCTTACCCGGATGGTAATCCACTATGCAGTCGTAGTCCTTAAACAACTCAAGCCAACGGCGCTGTATCATGTTCAACTCCTTCTGTGTGAGGAAATACTTCAAACTCTTATGGTCCATAAAGATCCTACATTTCTCCCCATATAGATAATGACGCCAAATTTTCAAGGCAAAGATCACAGCTGCCAACTCTAGGTCATGCGTCGGATAGTTCCTCTCATGTGGCTTCAACTGACGAGAAGCATAAGCTACAATCTTACCTTCCTGCATCAGCACACACCCAAGACCGACACCCAAAGCGACACCCAAAGCATCACTATAAATGACAAACTCTTTACCCGAGATGGGTTGAGTAAGTATAGGAGCCTCAACTAGCAACTGCTTTAACTGTTCAAAATAAGCCTGGCATCTATCTGACCACTTAAATCTGACCCCTTTCCTTAACAATCTCGTCATTGGAGCGACAATCACAGAAAAACCCTTAACAAACCGATGGTAGTAACCTGCCAAACCAAGAAAACTCCTCACTTTCTGAACATTCCTAGGCGCTTTCCAATCAACTATCGCCTCAATCTTGGCTGGATCCACCTGAATACCCCTAGCTGAAACAATGTGACCAAAAAATGATACTTCCCAAAGCCAAAAATCACACTTGCTAAGCTTGGCGAACAACCGATGCTCTCTCAACATCTGCAAAACCAATCTGAGATGCTCTTCATGCTCTCTCTCATCCTTGGAATACACCAAGATGTCATCAATGAACACTACTACAAATCCATCTAAGTATGGCCTAAACACTCGATTCATCAAATCCATAAAAGCCGCTGGAGCATTGGTCAAACCAAACGGCATCATAAGGAACTCATAGTGGCCATACCTAGTCCGAAATGTAGTCTTAACCACATCCGCATCTTGAACTCGCAGCTGGTAATACCCTGACTGAAGATCTATCTTGGAGAAAACACCTGCACCTCGAAGCTGATCAAACAAATCCTCAATCCTAGGCAAAGGATACATATTCTTCACTGTGACCTTATTGATCTGCCTGTAGTCGATACACATTTGCAGAGATCCATCTTTCTTCTTAATAAACAAAACTGGAGCTCCCCAAGGAGATATGCTAGGTCGAATAAACCCCTTATCCAATAGCTCTTGTAGTTGAGTTTTAAGTTCTCTCAACTCTACAGGAGCCATCCGATAAGGTGCTTTCGAAATAGGTGTGGTACCCGGCATAATCTCTATGGACAACTCGACCTCTCTCTCAGGAGGCAAACTAGGCAACTCGCTCGGAACACATCACTAAACTCCCGCACAACAGGGATGTCCTCAATCTGAACTTGATCTCTCTTGGAATCCAACACGACCGCTAGAAAAGCCTCAGAACCATTCCTGATAAACCTCTTGGCTTGCATCGCAGAAATCACATTATTCAAAGAACTAGCACCCAAACCTTTCATAAACACAGGAGACTGACCTCTATCCTGAAGCACAACTGTCTTCCTATGGCAATCAACTACAGTCCGATGCTTACCCAACCAGTCCATACCCAGAATCAAATCAAACTCTCTGAAAGGCAACTCAATCAAATCCGCTGGAAACACAACTCCCTCAACCAACAAAGGACAACTCCTAAAAACTCTACTCACACTAACACTATGCCCTAATGGACTGGTCACACATATCTCATAATCTAACTGATCAACCACATGCAACTTATCAACAATTTTATATGTGCACAAGTATGAGTGTGTGGAACCAGGGTCAATTAGAGCATACAATTCAGTGTCATGGAGTAGAAACTTACCAGCAATAACATCAGGCGCATCCTGCTCCTCTCTGGCTCGCACAGCATATGCTCTAGCTGCGACTGGCAACTGACGCTCCACTGTCTCTGATGCAGCACCCTCTCCAGGTCGACCACCACGACCTTTACCCCTGCCTCTACCATGGGTAGCCTGAGTAGCATTCGAACCAACCCTGCTGGCCTCTCTCTGGGAACCTGAATCCTCATACAATCTCGGACAACTAGCCAACAGATGGTCAGTGCTCCCACACTTGAAGCACGCACCAGTGAGCCACCTACACTCACCCCGGTGAGTCTTACTGCAATAAGGACATACCGATGAAGTCTCAGGTCTACCACCTCTACCAAAACCTGACACAGCTGCAAAACCCTGTCTTTTACCTCTAGAAGCGGGGCCAGATGATGACTCATCCTGCAGGTTCCTTGATCTCTTACCCGAGGATGAAGAAGAAGATCCTCCGTAAGAAGGGTTCCTCCTCTGAGCTCTCTCTCTCAGCACAGATTCTGACCTCGTAGCCCTCATAGCAGCATCTACTATCTGGTAGTAACTTACCCCAGGCATACACATCGAAGAAATCAAAGCAATCTTCAAAGACTCGTTCAACCCTGCTTCAAAATGCTTGCATCTGAAATCATCTGTCATAACCCCACGCGGAGCATAGTGAGACAACCGATTAAACTCTTTCTCATAATCTGAAACTGTCATGGCTCTCTGCTTCAAACTCAAAAACTGTACTCATCTAGCATCCCTATAAGTCTGAGTTATGTACTTTTTCATGAACTCTCCCTCAAAGAAATCCCAAGTAATCGGATCCAGTAGCTCAGGATGCCTGCAAACCAATTCCCACCATTCATAAGCGGACCCTTGCAGTAAAGCCAGTGCACACTCTGCCTGCTGGTCAGGAGGACACCGGACTTCTCTCAAAGCACGTTTCACTTTGTCTACCCATTTCTCAGCCAACTCAGACTCATCCAAACCTGTGCCATAGAAGTCTTCAACACCTGCCCTTCTCAAGTTCTCAATAGGGGCTCTAGGAGCAGTCACTCTCTCCAAGACCCTAGCCATGTCCTGTGATAATCTGAACATAGCCTCAAAAGGCATGGCTGCGGCCTCAAGCTGGACCCTAGCATGCTGAGCCGACACAGAAATTGATGGATCTACTGCTTGAGGGTTCACACTCTCGGCGGACTCCTCAAGTGATCCACGAGCAGAGTTAGAAGCCATCTAAACAAATAAGAAACAACCGTATCAGCCATCACAGATCTAGACACATATACATCTATACACCTCCACACATCAACAAAACAAACAACACCCAAAAACGCCTAAACCGGGGCTCTGATACCAAAAACTGTAATACCCCCTACCCATACATAGGCGATCCCATCCGATAAGGAGTGAGATGCCGAATGAGTCAAGGTGCCACCAAACAGATACAAAGTAAATCATACCTTCATTCATAACATACATACCGAAATACGGGATAAATAAAAACTTTAAGGGAAAAAAAAGCAATAGCTGATCATGCATTAATATAACAAACCATTACAATAATGTTCTGATCAAACTAGCTGAAACAAAAGATATTACATATCCAAAATATAAGTACAAAAGCGGAAGCTATAACAAAACTGATACAAGAGAGTTCTATACAAAAAGAATCATCAAAGATTACCAAAAGCTAAGCCCTACACTAAAACCTTCTGTGTTGGCTTGACTGCGGTGACTCTCTCAAAGCAAAACTCCTTCCGCACCTGCACGGATAAAAATACCGTGTTAAGTGATAAACGCTTAGTGGGGAAACACACATATGATAAGGAAGGCCACTCACAATGGTCGTCAAGGCATAACACATTCACAATGGCATATGCAATTGTTTATAACATAATTCATATAAACATGCTCACAATTAAAGCCATACATTCCGTATCTCCAATTCATATCCATTTCCAAATTAATCGAACGTACATCTCATCATTATACTCATTCAGATATCACATTTATATAATCATACCAGAGTAGAGCAAACAAATCGAACACCTGCTGAGTCGAGATAGTGGATAACGAGTGAACTGAGGGTACCTTACGGGTACGAATCAATTACTGAGGGTACCTCACAGGTACAAATCAAAAGTCATTTCATTTTTATCATTAACACAATATTTTTACTGAGGGGGCCTTAAACAAGATCCAAATACTAAGGGGTTCGCGACGAACCTAACGGGGACCTGATCGGGGTCCGAACTGAACTGAGGGCTGCAGCTAAAAGACTCTATTAGGCATTCCTAACTATCCACTTACTTGACTCTAGCAGGTTATGCATCATTCAATTCATGTTCCAAAGTACAGCATACACTTCATCTGAAGAATCATGGTATTACTCATATAAAAGCATATAAAATCATGACATATATCATACAGTAGTATAAGTCCATTCAGAAGAGGTACGAAATTCATTTTAGTTAAAATTGGGCAAAAATTTCAGAAAATAGGCCGAACAGAGGTGACCTACAAGGTTGGCCGGTCACGAGTCGTGACTGGCAGTCACCACTCATGACAGACCTCTCATGGCTGGTCACCAGTCGTGATTGGCCTCTCATGGCTGGTCACCAGTCGTGACTGGCAGTCACCACTCGTGATTGGCCTCACATTGCTGGTCACGAGTCGTGACTGGCAGTCACCACTCATGACTGGCCTCACATGGCTGGTCACGCCACACACACTCTGGAAACGGAAATGCACCAGAATCGTGATTTTCCATTCCCTGAATTCCCAGAATTCACAGAACTCCCAAAAATCAATTCCAAAATGACTCAAAATAATACAAATCCCATCTTACCTTCCAGTAGATTTCCCATACAATAAAAATGGCATAAATACAACTTAATTCAGAAATCAAAATAACCAAAATTAGGCATAAACATATCCAAGTCTCTCAAGAACACAAACCCTAAAAATTACAGTAAGTTCAAATTCAAGCAAATTTCTCAAACAAAATCCCAAACCTGAAATCCTTAGCTTCAAATTCACTTAGCTCCACTACTCCCAGCAATCTCCTTGCCCTTGGGATCGCGAGGAGCCTCAGCTAAGCACAACACATCAAAGAACACCCAAAAATGCAAACCCTAAGTTAAATCTAAACCCAGAAATTAAAAAGAAGATGAACAAATGGAAAACAAGACGAGGAATGCAATAACTTACCAAAAAAAAAATGCAAATAGATGATTAATTCCACCAACAAGACTTGAATCCACACTAGGGTTCTTGGAGAAAAGAAAAGGAAGAAGAAGATGAAGAAAGGGAAAAACGTGAAGAAGAACACATTCTGCATTTTCCCCTTTTTCTTTCTTTTTCTTTTTCTTTTCTTTCCCCTAAACATGTGTCATTTTTCCTATTGGTGAAAACTAACCATTCACACCCAACAAGCATGCACTACACACACCCAATGCACACCCTACAATGGTTTGAACACACACACTATGCACTCCCAACTTAAAACACCCTAATATGATATGCTCAAATGCACACAATCATTTCCCAATTAATTCACACTCTAATGCCAAACATACATCCATATGCTAATAAAACCCCAAAAACATGCATTTTTACTGAAATACCCCTTATGATATGCCGAACACATGCTAATGCACGCTCACACAGACAAGCTCATACTACTAGGGGGCAAACGGGGTGTGACAAGTATAGGGATAAGTTGTTTAGTCCAGTTGTTGCTTGTACATTTTGTAATGTTTTGTAAGGCATGAAATTATACTATGTAATGTAATGACTTGTATATGTATACTTTATAAGCTCAATAATGCAAGTATATATGTTATTTATGAGTGCTTCCGCTTTAGCTCTTGCTTGAATGTTTGTGTTGGCGTGTGTGGCAACCCGACATTCCTTTCGAGGGGTATTGGGGTGTGACAAGTTGTGGTATCAGAGCACCGGTTTAGTCAATTCTGGTTCTATGTGATTATTTGAGTATAGAGTCTTTGCATGAGAGTCTTTCTAGAGTTGTGGCCTAATGCTGATGTTGTCTTGTGTAGTGTTTTTATGGAGTCGGATTCGAGTGAGTATATGGGCGACACGATGGAAAGTGTTAATCCGGTTGGAAGTAATCCGGTTGGACAAGATAGGCCTGCACATGAGCGTGCACCAGCAGGAGGTTAGGGTTTTGGTTTTGATCCGGCGTTAGTACAAGGTTTACTTCAAGTGGTAGACAGATTGACTGCTCCCAAGGCTCCTTCTGAGCTTTTGAGGAAAAGGGGAGCGGAAGAGTTTCATGGAACCTCAATGGACCAATCGGATGTGGCGGAATTCTGGTTGAAGAGAACTTATCGGATTCTACAAGAGATAGCTTGCCCACCGCATCAACGAGGTACGTGTGCTGTATCGTTTTTGCAAGGATCAGCATATGATTGGTGGAACCTTGTGCTTCTCAATCCCCAGAGACCAGCTGATTTGACATGGGAGTTTTTCGTGAAAGAAATTGAGCAGAAGTATGTTACTAAGGCCTATAGGGAGGCAAAGTGGAAGGAATTTATAAGTTTGAAACAAAGGAACTTGTCAATTAGTGACTACGAGAAAGAGTTTGGTCGTTTGAGCAAGTATGTGCCTATTGCTTTGATGACTGAGGATTTCAAATGCCAACATTTCCAAGATGGATTAAGAGAAGTGATTAGAGGTCCGTTGTCGGCCATGGCAGTTATGCATCAGGTTGGATATTATCAGTTAGTGGCAGCGACGATTAAGTTAGAAGAATCAGAAGTGATCAAGCAGAAGATGGAGCACAAGAGAAAAGTAACCGATGGTAATGTGTTTAGTAGTAAGAGAACCCATGATGGCGTTAGTGGACAACATACTCAAAGGTCCGGTCCAGTGCAAGAATCTAAGGGAAGTGTTTTGGCACCCCCTAGTAAGGAAAGCAATGTACCAAAGTGTGAGCATTGTGGGAAATTTCATAGAGGTATGTGTAGGAAGCTTAGTGGAGCATGCTTCAAATGTGGCAGCATGGAGCATATGCTTGCCAATTGTCCGGAGATGAAAGAGAGCACATTTCAGCAAGGAAATAGAGGGAACACGGGAGTGACTGGATCTAAAGAGGTGGAAGGAGAAGAGATCGAGTAGCACATGATATATCGGAAACGATTGAGAAGCCGATTCCTTCAGGTGGTCCAGCTCGGTGTTATGCCATGATTAGGGACAAGGAAGATGATCAAGCGGGTCCTTCTGGTAAGTTCTCATGTGATTGAGTTTGATTTGTATCAGTTATGTTATAGTGGGTCTATTGCTATCTGTGTTATCGGGTGAAATTTCGAGGATGAAATTTCTTAAGGGGGAGAGAATGTAACAACCCGAATTACACCATAGTAGGATTTATGGTGTAATTGTATAGTAAGGGTATAAGAAATTGGATCAAGAATAAGATTAAGAGTATTTAAGGATCTAATTGAAGAGGTAAATTAAATGTTAGAAAAGAAGTTGAGTGGAAGGACTAATAGGGAATTGAGATAAGGAGTAAGTGGGAAATTTGATTGAGTTGAACATGTGGCAGATTTTAGACATGTGTCTTGCTGTGAGCTTGCCACCTAGGCAGCCACATGCAAGAAGTATTGAAGTTAGTGGGAAAATCTATCTCATTCCACTAACAATCAGATTTTCTACTTCACCACTCTCATTCTCTCATGGGTTCTTCTCTCTTCTTCCTTTCTTCATTCTGATTTGTGATTCTTCAAGTTAGGTTATTGCTATAATTGGATGGTTTGAAGAGGTTACCGTGTGAACAAAGAGGTAAGTGTATTGGATTTGTGTTTGTGTTTCTACCCCTTCTTGTGGTTTGTTAGTTGAGTAAATGGATTAAGGGTTTATTTTGATTTGGGTATTGCAAGAAGCTGAGGCTAGAAGAAAGGAAAAGGGCAAGGACAAGATCTGATTTGGGATGTCTCGACTGCTCTTCTAGAGGTAGGGATCGTGTGCCCCTTTGATTTTTTTTTGCATGTGTAGTGAAATTATGATGTTGGGTTAATTGATGCATGTTAATGTGTTTAATTGATATTTGATATAATGGAAATGTAAACTGGATGTGTGTTGAAGTGTTAATTGAACTCCCTTGAGTAAAATATAGTGACCATGTATGAGCACTAGTTGTAGGGGAAAACTCTGCTTAGATTGTATCAGACCTCTGTGTGATGTTTTATCCATATTTGGAGTTTCGCAACTCCGATATAAGTGATTGTTGTCTCATTAGAACCATGACTTCCATATATATATAAGTCCCTGAAATGACTCTGACCTAATTCTGGTTCTAAGTGTCCCAAAAATATGCCATAACATAAGTGTCTCTATTCAGGCGGGTCCATTGGAACAGTATAGATTATTTAGGTCTTATCTTATGTTTTATACGTCCAAATGACCTGTAAATTGTCCTATTTGAAATATACCTTCCTAGGGAACAATTGTTAAGAAGGGAACTTTGTGTATAAATGTGGTCTAGAGGGTCATTTAGGCGATACAACTTTTGGGTGAAAACCAGTCTCGAAGGGTTCCTGAGGTGAGCTACTGTCACGATCGCGACAGAGTCACGACCTCATGATAGAACAACACATATTTAGCCTTTTATGCTTCATTTTGATCCCATGGTTGGCATGATTCATTTCCCACCTTTACCCCCCTCTAGTTTGAGTATTTTTGTGTGTTTATCCTTCCCGAAATGCACCCGAACTCCTCTTTAAGTTCCTATAACTTATCCAATTCATGTTTAACATCATGATATGAATATATGAATGTGTTTGAATATGTATTTTATATATCATAGGTGTTTGCTAGTAGGAATTATATATATATTTCTTAGATTGTTTAGCATGTATATGAATTGAGTGAGTTGTGATTGCAATTGGATACGTGAATATGTGTTGTAGTAATTAGAGTTTTAGCGAGCCTGAAATGTCAAGTTAGTGGATATATAAGCATGCTTATAAAGGGTTTAGTGCAGCTACTCAGTAGACTCACATGGGTCTTTTGCTTAGAGATTTTGGTCTCTTTTGTTACCTTTGGTTATTCGAATGTTTTCAGACTTATGTCTTTTGTTTTAGATACTGAATTTCATCGGTATCTTTTGTACCCATATCCACAGTTTGTGAGAGTTCAGGCTTCTTCTTGTTTGCTTTTGTGATGATTGAGCTTATGCTATTGATGATGGAATGATTATTTTGAGCATGTCATATTAATGCTTTTGGCTTAGTTATGTTCGTCATGTGGACATGATATTGTTAAGATTCAGTTATGTGACATGTAAATAAGAATGTTATGGTGATTTGAGCATGCTAGTTTTGATAAGATTGAATTTTACATGTTATACTTTTGTATTGATATTGCGATGACGCCTTGTCATAATATGTATATATTGTTATGCGTGCTTGTGCAGTCCTTTGTTTTTGTTTTGTACATCCCAACTAAGCGTTATCGCTTAGCACGAATGTTTGTTTCCGTGTAGGTTTGCAGGATTGGTTTGGTTTTGGAGTCGCGCATCTGCTGGCCACTAGAAGTTGAAGTCTTCTTTTTGTACTAGTATAGGGATAAGTTGTTTAGTGCAGTTGTTGCTTGTACGTTTTGTAACGTTTTGTAAGGCATGAAATTATGATATGTAATGTAATGACTTGTATATGTATACTTTATAAGTTCAGTAATGCAAGTATATATGTTATTTATGAGTGCTTTCGCTTTATCTCTTGCTTGAATGTTTGTGTTGGCGTGTGTGGCAACCTGACATTCCTTTCGAGGGGTATCGGGGTGTGACAGCCATGTTTTCCCGATCGGACTGCACGAATCGTGCATGCATTGCACGACTCGTGCAATACATTCATGAGTCGTGAATGCATTGCACATTCACGAGTCGTGCATGCCCGATCTTTCGTCCCCCCTGTTTTGCCCGGTTGTCGTTTCTCCCCGTTCTGCCTTGTACAGTGCTGTCTCAATTTGTTGGTTTGTTATTGTTCTTTGATTAATGTAATTAATATGAATTTAATTTAATCTGCTTTGTCTTTACTTATTTTCACTTACTTAAATTGTTTATATTTAATTAGTTTAACTGATTATTATTCAATTGATCTATTAATTGTTTATTTTATTCAATTAATTTATTTGTTTATTAAATTTTTACTTTATTAACATTTTTATTCATTTTTGTTTTATTTGTCTCGAAAATTTTTTATCTTCGCGAGTTACACTCGTACTTGGGTTGGAGGATCGGAGATGAAGGACCTTTGACTTAGGGTTTGCATTTTAAATTTCGTATTTTTTTTATTTTATTATTTTTATGTGTTGTATATAAAATATATTTTCTATTATCCGTATTATAGAAAATCACATTTTTAACAACTAATAACTTGGGAATTTCTACTAATAAATTGGACAAATGTCCTATTTTAACCAATAAAATCTCACTATCAAATAGAGAACTAATTTTCATAAAATGGGATGACTCATCCCAGTTTTCTCAATCAATGCCAAAAAAATAGTTCTTTAATTTTTTAAGTTAATAAAAAAGGAACCAATGTTCCTAAATGTAAGAAATGACTCGATTTATGTATGATGCATTTTTAATTATTTATTTAAAATGTGTTTATTTATTCTTATTCTTTTCTTTTTAGGCCCTTGTAATTAATTTTGGGGCAAGTTTTATTATTTATGCCTTCTTATTTTATTTTGGGGGATTGTTCTATCCCATCTTTTATTCATTTTGGGGGATTATTCTGTCCCAATTTTTTATTTATTATTTTATCTTTATTTTTGTGATTTATTTATTTATTTATTTATCGCTTTCAATATGCTTGCAAATGCGCTTTAAATTCAATGCACAATCGCATGAGATGAGAGATGAAATTTTGATTTCTTAAAAACTCATTTATAAACTTAACTTAAGTCATTAATAAGAGTGAAGTTCCGAACACCATCTCTAGTTTAGACCAATAGGGGTTAGAGACCTTTCCCAATTTCTCGTAAATTTCGTGGCGACTCCAAAATACCTCAAAGGTGCCCAAAGGCGTTGTGAGGCTAGATGATCTTTTCTAATATTCTATTGGGAAGGAGGCATCCAAAATGACTCATGATACCCAAGATCAAAAAGACGCGAACTAATCCCTCGAATCCTAAAAGCGGATTCAGCGAGGGCCTTTGCTACGCTCGGCGCGTGTCATAGTGGCGACTCCGCTGGGGATGATCGAAACTTCGCTTCGAAAATGATTTAAGTTAAAATAATAATTGAGTTAGTAAGAATCAAAAATTCCATTTCTAATCGAAATTGCATTACATCCATAGAGCCTTAGAATTATGTTAGTTGTTCCCCTATCTACCCCAGTGCATTCCTAAAACACGACCCTACTTTCACTCATTGTAGGGAAGTGCTCGGGATAATCACCAGCCCAAGCCTCGTACCATCAAATGGTATATCAAATGGAGATCTGATTGTTCGCTATGCTCATGATGAGCTAGACCTATTGGCAGGGACCATGCTTGTGTAAACCTAAAGTAACACCACCTTTGACCAAAGCCCATGTAATGGCAATAGATACTCCCACTAGGTGAAATGTACCATAATACCGCGCTTGCTATTTGGGCCATCATATATTGAACAAATTAAATTAAATTAAATTGTCTTTATCAAAGGCTTTCATGCCCCGGTGGGCCCATCTTAATTTAGTTGAATTGTTTAAATACATAATGGACAAACACCTATATGAATGTATATTAGTTAAGAGTTGTTATGCTGCCGATTTTCTGCCATGCACTATGCGTATCCGATGGGTTTGTAGACACCGGGTCTTGAGGCGGTCCAGGTCAGAGTTACCCGATGAAGAGGTCAAATGTCTATTTTCGAATAAATAGATGGAATTCGGAGGTTTTCGTCTCTCGGTTTCACAAGGATTGAAATCTTTTTCTCTATAGCGTGAGGTTTCGAAAGAGTTTGGAAAATTAGAGTGGAAAATTGTGGTTTTGCCTTGCAGACGGGAAGCCCGTCGGAGTTGGGACGTCCGTCGCTATTTCGTGTTCCCCGTCTCTAACATGGAGAGATGGGTCGTCGCTTGTATAGACGGGTCGTCTCTTATATTGTAGAGATGGCCGTCTGTAACACGAGAGACGGACACGTGTCCGCATAGAGATGTCCGTCCCTAGCCTCGAGCCCATGTCCGTCTATTTGTCCGGATTACCACGCATACCATTATTACCGACGCCCGTCGGTAGTTATAGGGACTACCATCGGTAGTGCATCTAATAAGATAACGCCGAATTTGATAAAATTTAATCCGATAAACTTGATATCTTTCAAATTTGGATGAGATTTTGGGGCAGATTTTTGGTTAAAATTTAATTTTGAAATCCTTTTAAAATTCAAACTTTAAATGGATGTTTATCCTAATTATCTCCTAAAAACTCTATAAATAGTGGATTAAATTTCATTAGAAGGGGTTACAAAAATTAACAAATTTTTGGGGAGAAAATTTATCAAATTTTAAGAGAGGTTAGAAAATTTTAAAAGAAAAATCTTTTTATGAAGCAATTTACCAAAATCCAAATTGCAGAGTTTTGTTTCTCAAGAATCTCTATTTTCAGTTGATTTTTATTCTACGAAAAGTTCTTTCAACTCATCTTTTCATTTGTGAATTAAGCTAATTTGAGGTAACGAAATTCATTCGTTTCCATCTACCAGGCTGATTCCAACATTTCAATTGCTGTCAAATTTTCAAGAAAGAAAAACATAAATTTTCTTTTCTTTATCCATTTTCATTCGATCCTTGTGAAGCGTGCGGGACCGCAATCATTCGATATCCACCCAGAAGGTAAGATCCGAGGGTAAACATTCTGGATTAATATTTGTGTAATTTAATTAACTTATATTAATCATTTTGATCTTTGATTTTTTTATTTTATTTTATTTTAATTTTGACACTGACATGTTTGTTTTTGGTGAGTTATTATCTGATTATTTCGGATGAATTGGAGTTGTTAATGATGGTGGTTGCGCCGATTCGAGGATTTCCATCCGAGTTCTTTCTTTACCCTTATTTTGTTTGTTTTATTTTATTATTCACTTTATCATAAAAATTGTTTAATCCCATTAAAGTAAAATGGCCAAATGTTTTATAGTAATTAATTTGGGATTTTTCGATAGTCAGGGGACCAAAGTCTTTTTTTTAGCCAATAAAATCGACACTTCTCAGAAATCGATTTGTGATAAATGTGCATGGCAGGACCAATGTCCTCATTTCAATTAATATCCCGATTTTTGTATGATTTACATGTTGTTTTATAATGGGGGTTGTATTCCGCCCCTAGTTTTATTGTAATTTATTTTTGTGTATTTTACTTTATGTCAATTTACCGCCTTATCTATGTGAATGGATTGCGCTTTAATTAATTGCATCGTATGGAAATTTGATGAAACAATGAAATTAAAACTTAATTATAATATTAATCAAGGTACGAATAAATGAGAAGTCCCAAACCCACTCTGGTCTTTGGCTCAATGAGGTTAGAGGTCCATCTCAGTGTTCCATTGGGGTGGAATCTCCAAAATATCGCTTGTTTCCCACCAAAAGGCCTAATCAATATAATCCTAGGCTCCATGAGGTTAGATGACCCTCCCCAATGTCCTATTGGGTGGTGAATCCAAGATTCCTCTGGTTTTCCCAAAATGGATACTTACGTGCTGTGTAATCCTAGGTTCCACAAGGTTAGACGACCCTTCCCAATGTTATATTGTGTGGTGACTCCAAGATTCCTCTGGTTTACCCAAAATGGATATGTACGCGCCGTCTTAGGCTCGTTGAGGCTAGACGACCCTTCCCAATATTTTATTGGGTGGCGACTCCAAGACACCTCCTTGTTGCCCAATATAGACGCACATGTAAATACCTTACAAGTTTTTAATTAACCTCCACCTGATTGCCCTAAAAGCGGGCTTTCGGGCCGCCCCGGGGTTCAGCGCGCATCACAGTGGCTACTCCACTGGGGAGAACTAAACTCGAGACTTCAACTCGAAAGTACCTTGGTTAAAAATTACAATTGAGTTTTAATTTAAAAATTTCATCCTTTTTCGAAATCGCATTGCATTATGCTAGAGCCTTAGATCTATGCTAGTTTGGTCCCTCTATCAGCCCCGGTGCGTTCCCGAAGCACGACCCTACGTTCACTCAATGTAAGGATAATCACCAGCCCAAGCCTCGTACCATCATGGTATATTGAATGGAGACCCGATCGGTCATTACGCTCGTGATGAGCTAGACTCATCGGCAGGAACCATGCTTGGGTAGCCCTAAAGTAACATCACCTTGACCAAAGCTCATGTATTGGACAAACCTAGATAATTTGATTTTGTCACCTAATCAAAGGCTTTCATGCCCCAATAGGCCCATGTCAACTCATTCGAACTGCCTAAATACATGATGGTCAAAACCTATGCGTATGCACATTAGCTAAGAGAGGCTATGCTGCCGGTTTTCCACTGAGCACCATGCGCGTCCATCGGGTTCCTTGTTGACCCATGGGCCAAGCCCACTAAAGAAAGAGACTATGACCTCGTGTGCTGGAGTAATAAGGTTGGAAGGACCTACGTGCTTGCATGTTAGTTTGTAAATGTTGCATAGCATGATCATGCATTTTAGCACATTCATGCATCATCCTGACCTTTTATGTTTTTCAGCTATCATAGATCTGCCTAAGTGGATAAGAGGTTCTCAAGGGCGACTACGCAGAAATCCGTTCTTCGAATTACCAGAGAGGGTGGAGTATCTGGATACTTCTTCGAAAACTAGTTACGCTACTTCAGCTCAGTTTTCCTTACCCGAAGAAATAGCAAACTCACCAAGAGGGGCAGATGCCACCAGGGCTTTGATAGCAGATGAAGTAGGTCGAAGGTTAGAAGAGTTCGAGAACTGAATGATGGCCATGATAGCCACGATGGGTCAACCAGCGGCCCCACAGAACCCACCACCTCCTCCTATGAGGAATAATGAAAGGGAGGAGGTCAGAGAAAACCAGCAGGAGGAAATCCGCCCGCCATCTATAGCCCCAAGGGTTACCACAATGGGGGCACAGAGGAGAAGGCCAGCCCCAAGGCTAGATGGCGAGTGGGAAGATGAAGAATGTGAGGAGCGCATGTCTGAGAAAGGGAAAGCCCCTCAAACTAAAGAGGCCATTTGGAAGAAGATGGAAGAAATATTTGAAGCAATGGCGAGGATACTGACAAGGGGTCGAGGAATGAACCCCGAAGAAAAAGATTTAGAGGGGGAAGATCTGATCCCAATGAATTTTAAGATGCCAGATGTTTCGAAGTTTGATGGCACTTCTGACCGCACCGCACACATAAAGTAGTATTCCTTGGTGATGAAGGGTACCACTTTGACGAAAAGGCAGAAAATCGAATACTTTTGCTTAAGTTCCACTGGCCTAGTGGTGGATTGGTACCACAGGCTTGACCGCGGAACTAAGGAGGACTGAGATTTATTGACGGAGGAGTTTTTGAGACAATATGACTGCAGTACGAGGATGGAAGTGAACTTGAAGGACCTGGAGCTGCTACAACAGAAGGGAGGCGAGTCCTTCCACGAGTATCTAACCCGGTGGAGGAATCGGGTGATGGAAATGAAGAGAAAACCGGATACTCAGGATCAAATACAATTATTCATTAAAAATGCGAGCCCGTAATTAAGAGAAGGATTAAGGATGAAAGGACTGATAGACTGTGAATCTCTGAAGGATATCGCCATTGAAGCTGAAGGAGAATACCTTACTAGGAGAGTAGGTAGTGAGAGCTACTCCAAGAAAGGTAGTAGTAGCTAGGGGGCAAGTAGACCCACAGGTTCCGCTAGTGGTACGAGGAAGACTGCAGAAGTATCAACTACTAATGCCACCCCGAGGCATTTTTCCAACCTTGGAAGGTCTTTGTCATGGGTTTTGAGAAGGCTGATGAAAGAAGGCAAGCTGTAGCCTTTGCCACCTAGACCCGCTAGAACTCAGGGCATGCCAGGGCATAAGGATGATGCGTATTGTGCATATCATCAGCACACTGGGCATACGACTGATAACTACAAGGCTTTGAGGCACGCAATTCAAGATCTAATTAACTCGAAGCAGATCACAGATCCAGAGAAGAGAGGGGGTCAGAAGAAAGCAGGGTACAACAATATGCCCCCGCCAGTGAATATGATCGGGTCCAGTTTGCCCGAGGAGTTTGTGTTAAAGCAATTGTACGGCAACGATGTCCACACTGCTGTCACGAACCTCCATGAGGGGAGTGAAGAAGGGCTTCCCGCTGCAGTGATCGATTGCCGGTCCACTGATGATAGTGGAACTGAAAACTATGATTCTAAAGAATTTCCCGACCCGTGGGGTTCGGAGGAGGAAGGACAGAAAGAAAAGAAGAATAAAGTAGGAGTTGTGACCCGGAGCAGAAGGGTAGCTCCAGAAGTCGAGAAGCCCCAGGGGCCGATTGAGGGCAAAAAAGGAAAAGAGCTGTAAGAAGATCCGATTGTTAAACGGCTGAAAAAGACGCCAGCTCAGATTTCAATGTGGGATCTCTTAAGATAGTCGCCATCACATAGAGAGAAGGTAGTAGAGGCTTTATGCGAGGCAACTGTGGCCACAACTATCTCGCCTACGGAACTTTTGGATGTAGTGAAAGGAGGATCAGGAGAAAACATTATTTTCACCAGTGTTGATTTGCCGGCAGAAGGCCGGAACCATAATCGCCCTTTGTACATAAGGGCACAAATTAACCAAAAGAACACGGCCTGTGTAATGGTAGATGATAGCTCTTCGATAAATGTGTGCCTACAGGTGGCAATGGCAGCTTTTGGGGTGGCAGAGGATATGTTAGCCAAGTCTGATCTCACCATCACGGCATATGACAACTCGCATCGATATGCTTCGGGGACATTCATGGCAGTAGTGAAGACAGGACCGGTACAATCAGAAGTGGAGTTTGTGGTACTGCCTATACCTGCCAATTTCTCAGCTCTTCTAGGCAGACCGTGGTTTCATAAGTTAGGAGGAGTCCCTTATACGCTTCACCAGATGGTAAAGATACCTCATGAAGGCCAGATTGTGACTATAAGGGCTGCACGGGGAGAATCAGGTTTCAATACTGAAGATCGCTAGGCAGCCGTTTAGTGGGTTTCATGTTGCCATGATAGGCGAGGAAGAGCAGAAGGAAGAAAGCCCCCAGGTGCTAAATATGATGAAGAGGATGTCATTCCTCCTTGGCGCAGGACTGGGTAAGAATTCTCAGGGGATGCCAATAGCCATTACTATCAAGGGCCAAAAGGACAAAAGGGGTCTAGGATACACAGGTGTTGAAGAGAGGGGTGAGAAGCCAGAGATGGAAATTCCTCACATCCGAAAGACTTTTGTGCCAGGAACCGCAGCATGTGCCTATACAGGGGAAGCTGAACCATAGTTGGTGGATGGAAGAGTTGTACCAGGGTTCGAGGTCTTCAATGATGTCTATGATTGGGACATTTGATTGATCAAGCCAATAGAGGGCTTTTGGGATGAGGAAATCATGACCAGTATGACAGTTTGGGACCGTGAGATGCATGAAGAAGTGATCACTGAGAAGATAGTAGCCACCCAGCTGAAGGGAAAAGCAAAGGTAGAGGAAGCCATACAGAAGGTGACTGAAGAGCATCCAAAGTGCCAAAGTGACGCAGGACCATCAACCACGGCAGATGCGCCAGCAGAGGAGGAGGAAGAAGATAGTTTAGATAATGTTTTTGCTCCAGAACTTTTCAATGATGTAAATGACAATTTCAATCTTATTAATAAATTGAATGATTTTGCTTACTTGTGTTATATTTCCGATGATTTCACTATGCATGATCAAGATAATTATCCATCCATATTTGACATTGATTCAGCTGATGCTACTTCGTTTAATCTTGGAACCATAGAAAACCCAAAAGAAATTTTAATAGCATCAAATATAACTCCTGAAGAGCGAGAAAAATTTGAGAGAATCTTAAGAAAATATGAAAAAGTCATTGCCTGGACCTACGAAGATATGCCTGGAATTGATCGGGAAGTCGCAGAGCACGCTATTCTTACATATCCAGACCATAAGCCTGTTAAACAGAAACTAAGAAGGCTTAGGCCGGAATGGGCAGATAAGGTGAAGGAGGAAATTCGCAAGCAAATCAAAGCCAAATTTTTAGTTGAGGTGCAATATCCAACTTGGTTGGCCAATGTTGTCCCCGTAGCCAAAAAGAATGGCAAGGTAAGGGTATGCTAGATTACTGAGACTTGAATAAGGCTTGTCCGAAAGATGATTTTCCATTGCCCCATATAGATGTGTTGATAGACAGCGCCGCTGCTTGCGAGATGTATAGCGTTGGAGATGGTTATGCGGGCTACAATCAAATTCTCAATAAAATAATTGACCAAATTAAGACGGCTTTCATCACGGAATGGGGGACATATGCTTATCAGGTGATGCCTTTTGGCCTAAAAAATGTAGGAGCCGCTTACTAGAGGATGGCGACAAAAATCCTAAATGACTTGATCCATAAAGAAGTGGAGGTATATGTGGATGACATGATGATCAAGTCGGCCACTAGAGAAGGTCATTCCGAAGCCTTGGAAAAGTTCTTCCAGAGGATAAATAAATACAATTTGCAATTGAATCCTAAGAAGTGTATCTTTGGTGTCACCTCAGGGAAGCTCCTAGGACACGTAGTTAGCCAGAGGGGCATCGAGATTGACCTAGATAAGGTCAAAGCAATCAGAGAAATGCCAATGCCTCAGAAGGAAAAAGATGTAAGGAGTTTCTTGGGCAGATTAAAGTATGTCAGCAGATTCATCGCCAAGTTAACCTCGATTTGTGAGCCACTCTTCAAGCTCCTCAGAAAGAATCAGCCTGTGGTATGGAACGAAGATTGTCAGAGAGCTTTCGATACTATCAGAGAATACTTGCTAAACATGTCGGTGTTAAGACCGCTGCAGCCATGTAAGCCCCTGATTCTGTATTTAGCTATAGAAGATAGTTCTGTAGGCGCCATGATGGCCCAGGAGGACGAATTCAGAGTGGAATTTGCTATTTACTATCTTAGTAAGAAGTTTTTAGCTTATGAGGTTAAGTATGCAGAGGTAGAAAAGATCTGTCTTGCGGTAATTTGGGCCTCTAAGAAGTTGAGGCACTACTTTCACTCCTATAAGGTAAGGGCAATAGCGAAACAAAACCCTTTGAGATACTTACAGGAAGCTCCATCTTTACGTGGAAAGATGGGCAGATGGTTGTTGTTACTACAAGAGTTTGATGTGGAGTATGTTACTCAAAAGACTATCAAAAGGCGGGCAGTGGCAGAATTCCTAGTAGAACACCCAATTCAAGGAGACTCATACGAGTTCAACTTTTCGGATGAGGATGTAGCAGCTATAGCAGTTTAGGGTTGGCAGTTGCACTTTGACGGAGCCGTGAACAGCAAGGAGGCAGGAGTAGGAGTTATTCTGACAACCCCGAATGAAGAGAAGCTTCCCTTGGTAAAGAAGTTGAGATTAAGGCCCACTAACAACGAGGCCGAGTATGAAACATGTACTTTTGGGCTGGAAGCGTTAATAGCCTAAGGTGCAAAGAACGTGGAAGTATTCAGAGATTCATCCCTAGTGATTAACCAAATTCGAGGCGAATGGGCCGTTAAAGAAGAAAGGCTAATGCCGTACATCAAGTACTTAAGAGACCTGAGCGGTTAGTTTGAAGTGTGTACTTTTCATTTTGTTCCAAGGGACAAAAATCAGTTGGCCGATGCGCTCGCCACTTTGGTATCAATGTGGGACAATCTAAAAGGGGTAGTTATGAGACCAGTTTTGATATCTAGTTTTGAGAGACCTAGCTTCGAATCAAAGTCAGTAATGGAAATAGACGTAGCAGATGGGAAGCCGTGGTATCACGATATTATGCACTACCTAGAAAATGCAACCTTTCCCGAGGAAGCTACAGAAAAAGATCAGAGGATGATTCGCAAGTTTTCTATTCAGTTCATTTGGATAAATGGGATGTTGTACAAACGACAGGCTGATGGCATCCATTTGAGATGTTTGGATGAAAAAGATGCCAATAAGGTAATGGAAGTGTGACGCGCGCCAGACCCGCGTGGGTGCCCCTCTGACCGCCCGCTTGAGGGCGATCGGGCATTTGAGGTCCATTGATAACTTGTAACGAATTACAAGTGCGTCTATTTTGGGCAACAAGGAGGTTTTATGGAGTTGCCACCCAATAAAACATTGGGAAAGTTTCTCTCGCCTCGGAGAGTCTAAGACAGCGCTTTCATCCATTTTGGGCAAGCCGAAGGGGTCTTGGAGGGTAAACCTCTCGCCCAAAGGAGCCTAGGATTTGTTAGGTCAAAGAGCATAAGAAGAGTCTTGGAGGGCAAACCTCTCGGCTCCTTAAGTCCAAAGACAACGCTTTTATCCATTTTTGGCAAGCCAAAGGGGTCTTCGAGGTTAAACCTCTCGCCCAAAGGAGCCTAGGATTAATGTCCAAGTCTCGTGACACAAGAGGTGTCTTGGAGGGTAAACCTCTAGCCTCTTTGAGCCCAAAGACCAGAGAATGGGTTCGGGACTTCGCATCTATTTCTACCTTGATTAATTTTATAATTTGGTTTTGAGTTTATTAACTCGCTCTCTCTCCACACGATGCAATTTTAATTAAAAAGCGCAAATATTCACATTGAAAGCGATAAGATAAACATATAAAAAATAACATCAAAGATAAATTACAATAATACTAGGAGCGGAATACAACTCCCATTTAAAAGTGCAAACATACATAAAACCGGGGAATTTTATTAATTATGAGGACTTTGGTCCTCGCATGCACAATTAAAGAAAATATTTTGGATGTGATGATTTATTTGGGATGAAAATTAGGAAATTGGTCCCATTTATTATGAAAAATCCAAATTAATTTATTAGAAATATTTGTGTGGTTTTTATTCATGCGTGCATAAAAAAACATTTTATTCAACAAATATATACAAGGAAATATAAATAAAATGAGAATTGAAAATGTGCAATGAAAATACCAAAGTCCGCATATCCTCCTTCTCGTGCATTGGTGCTCAAATGAGAATAAAACAATGATTTGCAACCAAAAATAAAATAGAAGAGATTCATTTTAGAAATTAACCCAAAGAGATGAGATGACATAAAAGATAATATGTATAATGACCATATAACACGCATAAGATGCTATAACATGCATAAAAATAATTATGATGCAATTTAACAAGCATAAAGTGAGATAACATCATTGCAAATGCAATTTATTAATAATAAAGGTTAACATGCATGAAAAAGCCTAAGGTAATATCTAGCATAAAGAAGGCATGAGAAAATAAACTTGAAATTTAACATACATGCAAAATATGAACAATGACATTAATTGATGTAATGATACTAACATCTAATGATAGCCATAAACAAGTCTAATAAAAATTTTAATGATAATTAACTGTAGACACCGGGTCCTGAGTCAGCCTAGATCGAAGTTACCCAATGATGATAATTGCCTTCACAGGCTTAAAAGGTTAAAAGTGATGGTTTTCTCATCAAATTTGCATTTTAGAGTGAAAAATTAAAAAATAATAAAACATATTTAAAAAATTAATTTTGAAAAATGGGGGCTTAAAATTATGATGTTTTTAGTCAATTTAAAATTTAAAAAAAATAGAAAAAAAATAAAAAAATAAAAAAACATTTTCGGACCGCGAGTGTCGGGCGCCAGGCGCCCAGCACGCAGACGCCCAGGCGCCCAGCGCGTTGGGCGCGATTTTGCGACGCGCAGCGTCGCCAATGCCGCGCGTCGCTAAAGAGCGACGCGCAGCGTTGCGCGCTGCGCGCCGCATTTCCGCGCCTCAGCGCGCGGATTTCGCCCGCCTGGTCGCCGCGTGAGTCCCCGTCGCTCTATAGCGACGGGCGGCGTCCCTCTAGCGACGGCTCCCTGGCCGTCGGTATAGGGTCTGTTACCCTATTTTCCTTTTTTCCAGCTTTTTTCCGATTTTTTCACCCAAAAATCCGTTTTTTATCCCATTTTTTTGGGGTTTTTGACTTCAAATTAAATTCTAAAATATTTTTTTAGGTAATTAAATAATAAAACTTGATTTTATCATTAAAAATAAAATAATTTTGGGTTAAAATAGGTTTTTTCCTTAATTAAATTAGGGCAACCTATTTTATCCTATAAATAGTTTATGATGAAATCAAAGGAGCTCTCTCCACATTTTTTAGACCTAAAATTTCTCTTCATCTTCTTCTCCTTCCACTAAAATTCCAGATTTTTTCCCCAACCAAAAATCAAAAAGAAAAATCAAATGTTCATTCTTTTTCCAACATCATTTCTTCTAAACATATTTTTAGAGGAAGTTTTGTTGTTGGATTCAATTTTGAGACAAATAGAATAATTATTTGTTCTCAAAATTGTTTTTCTTCTTTTATTTTGTGTTCAATAAAACTTTTTCATTGATTTTGTTTTGAATCTCTTTTTGATAAAAACTTGATTTTGAGACAAATAAAATAATTGTTTGTCATCAAAATCTAATTTTTATTTGATAAAACTTCAATCAATTTTTCTTTATTTTAATCAATAAAACTTTTTTTTGATCAAAATCATTTCTTTAGGCAAAGGTATCAATTCTTTGTTTTTAAAGAATTTTTGATCATTTTTATTTTCATGTTTCTTGGAATAAAATTCCAACACTTACATAATATTTCACTCTAATATTGTGAATCATCAAATAAAGAAATCAACCATCACTTTTCCTTCATCAAATCCAATACTCTGAGGGTCAATATTCTAGGCTCAATTTCAATTTCTATTCTATTTTATTTTTATTTAATTTATTCATGTATATTTTATTGTTTTATTGATTTATTTATTGTTTTCATCTATTCATTTGTTTTATTGATTTTATATTCGTTCTATTCAATTGTGTATATGTGATTTGATTTTTATTCATGTGAATATTGTTTTCTTTTAATTCCTAACATGTAATTTATTTTATTGTGATTCCTAATTATTTTTAATATGCAAATAATTAATTTAAATTAATCTTTTTGCCATGTAAATAGTTTATATTAATTATGAATACATCAATTAACCTTGTTATATATCATTATTATTTTCATCATTCTTTTGTTTACTAATTTTTATTATTTTTTTTATCATTGTTACATGATTGATTTATTATGATTTATTCATTCATTATTTTTCACTTATCATCATTATTGTCATCATGTGTATATTTTCATGTACTAATTAATTAACATGTTTTATTTTATTTTCATCACATCATTCAATCGTTTATCACATATAATCCATGTTTCTCATTTTATTTTGGTTTGTTAATATTTTTGATTCCATTATCATTCTTTTCATATCATCTTATGTTATTTTAATTTGTTATTCATTATTTTGTATGTTTAATTGATTTAATCACTAACATTATTTTATTTGTACTTTGTTTTTATGTCTAAACTCATTTTTCGCTTGGGCGTTTTTGCGAGCACACGGGGAGGTCCAAAAAGGCTCGTTTGGTTTATTTATTTGCTTTATTTGTAATATTTTATTTAATTTTGCCATATAATTTTCTTGTAAAATTCTTTATTTAGACACGCTAAAAAGAAAATCACAAAAACATTTCTATTAATTAACTTGACATTCTTTTTCTAAATAAAAGGGGACCAATGTCCTAGTTTTTCATACCCAAATAAATCATCACATCAAAACTTTTTCATAATAAATATGCATGCGAGGACCAATGTTCTCACTATTAATGAATAACCCGTTTTATGCATGTATTTGACCTTTATAAATGGGAGTTGTATTCCGCTCCTAGTGTTATTGTAATTTGTTTTTAAATGCTTTATTTTGGATTTTGCTTACATTTACCGCTTTCGATATGAATGATTGCGCCTTAATTTAAATTGCATTGTGTGGAAAGTTGATGAAACAATGAATTCAAAACTTAATTATGATATTAATCAAGGTATAAATAAATGAGAAGTTCCGAACCAGCTCTAGTCTTTGGGCTCAAGAGGTTAGAGGTTATCCTCCAAGATACTTCTTGTGTCACGAGACTTAGACGTTAATCCTAGGCCTGATGGCCCAATATGGATAAAATGCGCAAGTCTTAGGCTCTCCGAGGCGAGAGAAACTTTCCCAATGTTCTATTGGGTGGCGACTCCATGAAACCTCCTTGTTGCCCAACATAGACGCACTTGCAATTTATCGCAAGCTGTTGACGGACCCACAAACGCCCCGATCGCCCACGTGCGGGCTGTCGAACGGGCGGCCGCGGGGATCCGGCGCACGTCACATTAACACATGCAATAATAATCATAATATAACATAAAGAGATCAAAGATATTAACAAACTAAATTAAACATGCATAATAACATGGATAAATGAAAATAAGATAATAAAATTTAAAGAGTTTACTTGTTATATGAACAATTGAAGATAAAAAAAAAAGAAGAAGAATATGAAGACTAAGAGTATTTACATGTTTAATATGTTAATTGGAAACAAAAATAAATGAAATTAACAAGAGAATGAATGAGTAAAACCAAGAATAATTACCCTCAAATTCAGTTTTGAAGAATTGAAGGTAGAAGTGTTGAATTCCTTGTCTTCTCCTGTGAAAATGCTTAGAAAATAGCTTGAAAACTTGAAGAAAAACTCTTGAAAACAAGTGTGTAAGATGGATATTTTCTCTCAAGTCAAAAGCTCCAAAATTCAGTTTTTTTTCTCTCTAAATGTTCTTAGTTCGTCCTCACTCTTTTCCAATTTTTTCTCCCCTTTTTGCACTCAAAAACTACCCCAAAACCACCCAAAACCGTCCAAAAATGATTAAAAATCAAGTGGGAGCTGAAAAATGGGCGAAGTGGGCAAAATGGGGCGACTGCGCGCGAGAAACGCGCACAGTGCGCGCTGCACGCAAAGCACAGCCGTGCTTTCAAAGAAGCACAGCTGTGCTTTCACGCGCACACTGCGCGCGCAAAGCACAGCTGTGCTTTTCGGGCAAATTTTTTTTTTTTTTTTATATAAAATACCCTCAACCAAAAACACACTTTTTCTTCTCCAAAATAATTTTAAAAATATTTTAAAAATATTTAAAATACATTTTTTACTCATAAAAAAGACAAGGAAAATCACTTCCGAACTCCAATCTTTTTGCCTATAAGCCGGCATAGCTAAATTTCATCATCGGGTAATCCTGATCAAGGCTACTCGGGACCCGGTGTCTACAGTTGCCCCCAATTTTTGGGAGGCTAGTGCATGGGTGCCTAGGTGAGCCAAAATTCAGGAAAAGCAAAGAACGCGTACCTGAAGCGGCGATCTTCCTGCTTGATGGAGTTATGATGATAGCTGTTGCTGTCTTTTGGTTGTAGCTGGTAACGTCATGGTCGTGCTAATCTCTTGTGGGTAGTGCCGCCATCGTGCTAACTACTGTGAATTGGTAGTGCCCTGGTCGTGCTAACCTCTTGTTGGTAGTGCCGCCATCATGCTAACCGCTGTGAATTGGTAGTGCCGTGGTCGTGCCAACCTCTTATGGGTAGTGCCGCCATCGTGCTAACCGCTGTGAATTGGTAGTGCCGTGGTCGTGCCAACCTCTTATGGATAGTGCCGCCATCTTGCTAACCGCTGTGAATTGGTAGTGCTAACCTCTTGTGGGTAGTGCCGCCATCGTGCTAACCGCTGTGAGTTGGTAATGCCATGGTCGTGCCAACCTCTTATAGGTAGTGCCGCCATCATGCTAACCGCTGTGAATTGGTAGTGCCGTGGTCGTGCTAACCTCTGTGAATTGGTAGTGCCGTGGTCGTGCTAGCCTCTTGTGGGTAGTGCCGTCATCGTGCTAACCGCTGTGAATTTTTAAGCTGTGCTCCTTTAGATGCTTGGATTGGTGTCATCACTCGGCTTTTGTTGGTGTTCCCCGCCAATTTCTCCTGTAAGATTGTATGCCTAGGAATATACAAGAAATCACGTGTGTATGATATGGAATGCAAATGCTTGCAAAAATCTATAGATTGTGCCCTAAGTGGTCCAAGTTTTGCTGAGGTTGTAGCTTGCCTGCTCTCCCATGCCCCCTGAATCCTGAGGATCGTCGATAAGTTTTCTGAAAGAGACGTCCAGTGTACATCCTTTGTCCCCCTGGTCAATGATCATTTACCAGGGATTCATGTTCTGTGTTGTGTGTTAACTGATTGAAATAGGATTATCTGAAGTAACGCTGCCTTATCGCTCCGGGCATTGAACGTCATTGTTTTAAAGGTAGTGCGTCCCTTGTGGATTTTCACACTAGCTTTTCTTTGCGGGAAATGCGTCCCTTAGGGGATTTTCACACAACCCTTTGCCTAATTTTTTCCTGGAATGGACCCAACCCAATTCAGCGGCTTTTGTTCATTTTATATTTATATTTTGTTTTTGTAGGGCAGACTGCCTGTTTCTAGGTTTTCACCCTGCCCTTTGGCCTAACTTTTGCTTAGAGAGCCAGTTACGGTTTTCATCTCTAACGGCCTTTTTTTTTCATTCAGAGAAGGCTATCATCAAAGCTTCTGTTAAGAGCAAAAAGCACATATCCAATGAAGGACTGAGCAATAATCATTAGATGAACAATTGGTATATTTCTTTTTAAGACAGAACTGAAAGATCAATGAAAATATATTCTTTTATTCATTGCACAATTGTGTACATTTCTATATGATTTCATCATACATGATTTTCATTTGACAAGAATTCAAAAGCATATGACTACACCTAATCTCGGAGTGGATTTTGTCAGCATCAAACTCCTGTTATCAATTGGCCCTCTCGGGGTTTCTCGATTGAATATTTTCTCTTGGCTTTTAATTTTTGCCCAGGATGCCTTTTTTCGGTTTTCACCCTGACAGAGCGCCCAATTTTAGCAAGGCCTCCTTTTTTCGATTTTTGACCGGCGGGGCATTTATTCTCTTTTTTTTATTTTTGGTCTTTAGCCATGGAACCTTTTAAGTCTATCGACATTGACCGGGTCCTTGAACTCATTCCCTTCACTGTCTGCTAAAATTGCTGCTCCTTTTGTTAGCAACTTTTTCAAAATGAATGGACCTTCCCAGGTTGGTCTGAATTTTCCTCGTATGTCTGGAACTCCTGGTCTCATCATCTTAAAGACCAAGTCCCCCTTCTTCAACGGATGCTTTCGTACTTTCTTGCAAAATGACCGAGCCAGCCTCTTTTGATAAACTTGGTTGTGGTAATAGGCTCGTAACCTGTCTTCATCCAACATATTTAGCTATGACAAACGTTGTTGTGCCCATTATGCTTCAGGAATCTCAGCTTCTATGACTACCCTCAATGATTTCAGCTCAATTTCAACCGGCAGGACTGCTTCAGTTCCATATACCAGAGAGAATGGTGTTGCCCCCGTAGAGGTTCTGACTGTTGTTCTATAACCCCAAAGTGCGAAGGGTAGCTTTTCTGCCCAATCCTTGTAGTTCTGAACCATCTTGGCCAAAATTCTCTTCACATTCTTATTCGCTGCTTCAACTGCACCGTTTGCTTGAGGACGGTAAGGAGAAGACTTATGATGTTGGATCCCATATTTCTGGAGCATCTGTTTAGTCTCTACTAGGAATTGCACCCCATTATCAGACACAATGTGATGTGGGAGACCATATCTGCATATCAAATTTCGCTCAATGAACTTAGCCTTATCCCTTGCATCAACCTTCTTGAAAGATTCAGCCTCAACCCACTTAGTGAAGTAGTCAATGGCAACTATGATGAATCTATGCCCATTAGAAGCCGTAGGATGGACTTCACCTATGATGTCTATTCCCCACGCTGCAAATGGCCATGGAGATGTTAAGTTATGTAACTCTGATACTGGCACATGCCTCAAATTTGCGTACTGTTGGCATAACTGGCATTGCTTCACAAATTTTGAATAATCTGTATCCATTGTGAGCCAATAAAACCATTGGCGCATGATCTTCTTTGCTAAGGCTAAGCCATTCATGTGAGCTCCACAAACCCCGGCATGAACCTCTTCCATAACTCTTTTAGCTTCTTTCTCTGCCAGACATCTTAACTGGATACCATCAGCTTGCCTTTTGTACAAAGTGCCATTAACACTGATGAATTGAGTGGATAACTTCCTGATCATTCTTTGGACCTTCTCAGTGGCTTCCTTTGGAAAGACTGATCTCTCTAAATAATTCTGAATGTCATAATACCATGGATTTCCATTAGTGGCCTCAATGTCCATCACCTGTTCAGCTTCAAAGCAAGGTCTTTCCGAACTATAAATCAGCACGGGTTTCATCGCAACTCCTGTTGGGTTATCCCACATGGACACTAATGTTGCTAAAGCATCGGCTAACTGATTTTCGTCTCTGGGGATGAAGTGAAAAGTGCAAGTCTCAAACTGGCTGCTCAACATTCTCAAGTGCTTCACATAAGGCAACAACCTTTCTTCTTTGATTGACCACTCCCCTCTGATCTGATGAATTACCAAGGAAGAATCTCCAAATACTTCTGCAGTCTTTGCCCCCAAAGCGAGTAATGCTTCCAACCCAAAGATGCAAGCTTCATATTCTGCTTCATTATTGGTAGCCTTATACCTCAGCTTCTTAGCCAATGGTAGCCTTTCACCATCTGGGGTCATAAGAATAACTCCTATGCCTGCTCCCTTATTATTGACTGCTCCATCAAAGAATAATTGCCACCCTTGCACTGCTACGGCCGTGACATCTTCATCTGGGAAGTTGTATTCAAACTGATCTCCCTCAATAGGATGCTCGGCTAAGAACTCCGCTACGGCTCTTCCCTTAATGGTTTTCCTGGTTATGTACTCAATGTCAAATTCCTGCAACAGCAGTAACCATCTTCCCATCTTCCCTAGTAGAGAGGGTGCTTCTTGGAGGTATCTAAGAGGATTATGTTTGGCTAATGCCTGTACCTTGAAGGAATGAAAGTAGTGTCGCAACTTCTTAGAAGCCCAGATAACTGCTAAACAAATCTTTTCCACCTTTACATATTTGGCTTCGTAAGGCAGGAATTTCTTGCTAAGATAGTAAACGGCAAACTCTACACCAAAATCATCTTCCTGAGACATCATAGCACCCACTGAGTTATCTTCCACAGCCAGGTACAGGATTAGTGGTTTGGCACGGCGTGGTGGTCTTAACACCGGAGGCTTTAATAAATACTCCTTAATGGTGTCAAAGGCCAATTGACAGTCATCATTCCATACCCCCGGTTGATTCTTCCTAAGAAGCTTGAAAATAGGCTCACATACTGAAGCTAGCTTTGCAATAAACCGGCTGATATACTGAAGCTTTCCTAGGAAACTTCTGACGTCCTTCTCCTTCTTGGGCACCGGCATCTCTCTTATGGCTTTAACTTTATCGGGATCTACCTCAATTCCCCTCTAGCTTACTAGATGGCTTAGCAACTTTCCTGATGTAACTCCAAAAATGCACTTCTTGGGGTTGAGGCGCAGATCATACTTGCTGATCCTTTGAAAGAACTTTTCTAAAGCCTCAAAGTGACCTTCTCTAGTAGCCTACTTAATCATCACGTCGTCGACATACACCTCTACTTCTTTATGGATTAAGTCATTGAGAACCTTGGTGGCCATCCTCTGATAAGTTGCTCCTGCATTTTTCAACCCAAAAGGCATAACTCGATAGGCGTATGTCCCCCACTCGGTGATGAAGGCTATCTTAATCCGATCCATTATCTTGTTAAGGATTTTATTGTACCCTGCGTACCCATCCACAAAGCTGTACATCATACAAGCAGCAGCACTATCTACTAGCACATCAATATGAGGCAGCGGGAAATTATCCTTAGGGCAAGCTTTGTTCAAGTCTCGATAGTCGACGCATACTCGAACCTTACCGTCTTTCTTAGCTACAGGAACCACGTTAGCCAACCATGGTGGGTATTGAACCTCTATCAGGAACTTAGCCTCAATCTGCTTATGGATCTCCTCTTTCACTTTCTGTGCCCATTCTGGCCTAAGTCTCCGAAGTTTTTGCTTGACTGGTTTAAACTCTTGGTAAGTTGGGATGGCATGTTCGACAACATCTCGATCTATTCCCGGCATATCCTCATAGGTCCAGGCAAAGACTTTTTCATATTTTTTTAACATTCTCTCAAATTTTATTCTCTCTTCAGGAGTTATGTCTGATGCTAGCAAAATTTCCTTTGGATTTTCCAAAGTTCAGAGATTAAATGCAGTTGTGCCAGTTGAATTAATATAAAAAATGAATGCATCATGCTTATGATCATGCGAAATGAAATCATCAAAAACATCACACAAGTAAGCAAAGTTATTCATCTCATTAACATAATTAGAAACATTAACATTGTTCTCAAAGAGTTCTGGAATAAAAAGAAAATCCAAATGACTATCAACTTCAGTCAATGCTGATGCTGCAGCCGACTGTGCTTTGGCTTCTTGATTTGGTGAAATCTTGAGATCTTCAATCTTCGGTTCTGGTTCCACTATCTTCTCCTTCCCTTTGAGCTTAGTGGCTAACATCTTATTAGTGACGATCTCTTCGGGCTCATCCCTGTCCCAGATGCTGCTTTGGGTTATAATCTCCTCGTCCCAAAAGTTCTCTACAGCTTTAACAACTCCGATCTCCTAATCAAAGACATCGTTGAAAATTTCAAATCTCGGGATGATCTTCCCATCCACCCATTGCGGCTCTTCTTCTCCGGTGTAAGCACAAATCGATGATGAAGGCACAAAGCTCTCCGAAATATGGGGAACCTTCTCTGACACTTTCTTCTTACTATACTCTCCTTTGTAGCCCAACCCTTTTCGATTCTTCTGACCACGTGTAGTGATAGCATCCTGCCGGCCTTGTGACTCGTTTCCCAAACCAGCCCCTGGGAGGAAGTGCATCTTCTTTAGCATGTTCACCACTTTAGGGCTACCTTATAAGCTTTGCTCTTCTCCGATCACCGATACATGAAAGCCACTGAATGGCTGATTAGAGATCTCCAAAGCAGACACTTGGTTCTCTCTTGCTGCTTTAATGGTCACTATCTCTCCTTCATAAGGTATCTTAATTATCTGGTGTAAGGTGGATGGCACACCCCCTAACTTATGGAACCACGGTCTTCCAAGCAGAGCTGAGAAGTTTGCTGAAATCGGCAAGACCACAAAATCTGTTTCTGTCTCAATGGGCCCCGTCTTTACAACAGCTTTGAAAGTTCCCAATGCCTGCCTCCTTGAATTATCGTAGGCAGTGATGGTCAGGTCAGATTTGCTTAACATACTCTCATCCATCCCAAAGGCCTGAAGCGCCACCAAGGGGCAAACGTTTATTGATGACCCATCATCAACCATGATGCAAGCGGTGTGTTTACCATTGATCTGTGCCTTGATGTATAAAGGTCGGTTGTGGTTGCGACCCTCTGTTGGTAGGTCTGCATCAGAAAAAACCAACTTCTCCCCGGATCCCCCCTTAACAAGGTCTAAAAGCTCGGATGGAGAGATTGTAGTTGCTATGGTGGATACACTCAATGCTTCAACTAACTTCTGTCGGTGAGAGGGTGATTGTCTCAAGAGGTCCCAAATAGATATCTGAGTCGTGGTCTTTTTTAGTTGCTTCATTATTGAATTTTCTTCCGGCTTCTTCTCTACGATTGCTTCTGTTGGGTCTTGCTGCTTCTCAACTTCTGGAATGACCCTCCCACTTCTTGTTACTGCTTCTACTATTTCTTCTTCCTCTGAATCCCATGGATCCATAAACTATCCATTTTTCTCATCTTTATCATCTCCACTCTCACTAGTGGACCAACAATCTATTGTCGCCACGGAAACCCCTTCTCCATCCACTGCAGGGCGAGTAATAGCGGCATACTCATTTCCATATAGATCTTGCATCACGTACCACTCTGATAGGCTTGATCCAATCATAAAGACTGGAGGTGGCACTGTATTATAATCGGACTTCTTCTTGCTTTCTCTCTTCTCAGGATCGGTGATCTGCTTGTTGTCAATTAGATCTTGGACCCGATGCCTTAGCGTTATACAATCATCTGTCAAATGGCCGGTATGTTGGTGAAATGCGCAGTATTCATTCTCCTTGTGCCCTGGCTGTCCCTGGGTTTTGGCCGGCCTAGGTGATAGAGGTCGCAGTTTTCCTTCTTTTACTAGCCTCTTCAGCACCCATGATAAAGGCCTACCCAAGTTCGAGAAATATCTCTGACTTACGCCTGTTGCAGACACCTCAGCTGTCTTCCCACCTCTGTTACCGCTGCTTGAACTTGCTGGCTTGGCCGTCCCCTGATTGCTGTATCCCTTCCTGGCATAGGACTCACTGTTTGCCCTCTTGACTAAATATTCTCCTTCTGCTTCTATGGCAATGTCCTTCAAGGACTCCCAATCCTTGAGTCCCTTCATTTTCAGTCCATCTCTCAAGTAAGGGCTGGCATTTCGAATGAATAGCCGGATCTGATCAGAAGTGTCCGGTTTGCGTTTCATCTCCATAACCCGGTTTCTCCACCGAGTAAGGTACTCGTGGAAGGACTCCCCAGCCTTCTGTTGTAGCAACTCGAGATCTTTCAAAGTGACCTCCATCCGAGTACTGCAATCGTACTGCTTAAGGAACTCTTCGGTTAGCAAGTCCCAATCCTCCTTGGACCTCCTCTCAAGCCCATGGTACCAATCAATGGCAGCTCCTGTGAGACTCAAGCAGAAATACTCTATCTTTTGCTTTCTTGTTAAGGTCGTTCCCTTCATGACCAGCGAGTATTGCTTGATGTGGGCTGCAGGGTCAGAGGTGCCATCAAATTTGGGAATGTTCGGCATCTTAAAATTCTGGGGAATCAGGTCATCCCCATCCAGCTCTCGGTCTTTCGGGTTCATTCCTTTCCCCACAGTCATCATCCTTGCCATGGCCTCAAATCTCTCTTCCATTTTCCTCCACATTGCCTCATCCATTTTTGGCAACTTCTCTTTAGCTACGGTACGCTCCTCTAGCTCATCTCCCCCAAACTCAGCTTCAGACCTGGGGCCATCTCTGCGCTAAATAGGTGCAGGTACTCTTTGCTCAACAATAGGTGGGTCAACCACTGGTTGGTTAATTGCAGCAGGATGTTCTTCTCTAACAGCCTCTTGTTCAGCTGGTACTCGGATAGGGGCAGCAGCAGCAGCAGCTTGTTGCCCAGCTATTGTGGCGGCAAGATTTCCCATCATTGCAATCATTCGGGCTTCAAATTCCTCCATTCTCTTTCCTACCTCCTCAGCGATTATTGCCCGGTTTGCATCGGACTCATTTAATGGATTAGCCATGCTTACTTCTGTTGATGATTTGGAAGAAAACCCCACACTGTTTTCTGAGATTGAATTTGAACTCTGATCCGACACTAACTCTGTTAACCCCAAAAGCGGCATCCTTCTTAACCATCCGTCGGGACCTCTAGACCACCCAAGAGAATCTATGATGGCTGAAATGCAAAAATTGTTAAGATGATGCATGATTAAAATGCAATGCATGCTCGTGCTGATGCAACATAGACAAACACATGCAAGCAGATAGATCCTTCCAACCTTATATCTCCCACACACGTGGTAGTGCGGTCTCTTTCCTAGGTGGGCTTGATCCATGGATTAACGTGGAACCCAATGGACACGTATGGTGCGCGGTAAATAACCGGCAGCATAACAGCTCCTATCTAATGTACATACGTATGGGTGCTTGGCCTTTATGTATTTGAACAATTCAATTTAACTAGGATGGGCCCACCGGGGCATGAAAGCCTTTGATGAAGACCATTTAATTAAATTGATTTCGTCCAATATATTATGGCCCATATAGCAAGCATAGTATTACGGTGCATTTCACCTAGTGGAAGTATCTATTGCCATTACATGAGCTTTAGTCATGGGGTGATGATATTTTTGGGTTACCCAAGCATGATCCCTGCCAACGGGTCCAGCTCATCACGAGCATAACGACCGATCGGGTCACCATTTGATATGCCATAATGGTACAAGACTTGGGCTGGTGATTATCCTTAACACTTCCCTAAATTGAGTGAAAATAGGGTCGTGCTTCAGGAACACACCGGGGTTTGAAAAGGGACCAAACTAACTTAATCTAAGGCTCTAATGAGATGATATGCAATTTTGAGATAAAGCGAATTTCATAAACTAAAACTTAATTGTAAAAGTTAATCAAGGTATTTTCAAATTGAAGTCTCGAAATAGTTATTCCCAGTGGAGTCGCCACTGTGACGCGCGCCGGACCCGCGTGGGCGCCCCTCTGACCGCCCGCGTGAGGGCGATCGGGCATTTGAGGTCCGTTGACAACTTGTAACGAATTACAAGTGCGTCTATTTTTGGCAACAAGGAGGTTTCATGGAGTCGCCACCCAATAAAATATTGGGAAAGTTTCTCTCGCCTCGGAGAGCCTAAGACAGCGCTTTCATCAATTTTGGGCAAGCCGAAGGGGTCTTGGAGGGTAAACCTCTCGCCCAAAGGAGCCTAAGATTTGTTAGGTCATAGAGCATAAGAAGAGTCTTGGAGGGTAAACCTCTCGCCTCCTTAAGTCCAAATACAATGCTTTTATCCATTTTGCGCAAGCCAAAGGGGTCTTGGAGGTTAAACCTCTCGCCCAAAGGCGCCTAGGATTAATGTCCAAGTCTCGTGACACAAGTGGTGTCTTGGAGGGTAAAGCTCTAGCCTCTTTGAGCCAAAAGACCAGAGAATGGGTTCGGGACTTCGCATCTATTTCTACCTTGATTAATTTTATAATTTGGTTTTGAGTTTATTAACTCGCTCTCTCTCCACACGATGCAAGTTTAATTAAAAAGCGCAAATATTCACATTGAAAGCGATAAGATAAACATATCAAAAATAACATCAAAGATAAATTACAATAATACCAGGAGCGGAATACAACTCCCATTTAAAAGTGCAAACATACATAAAACCGGGGAATTTTATTAATTATGAGGACTTTGGTCCCCGCATGCACAATTAAAGAAAATATTTTGGATGTGATGATTTATTTGGGATGAAAATTAGGACATTGGTCCCATTTATTATGAAAAATCCAAATTAATTTATTAGAAATATTTGTGTGGTTTTTATTCATGCGTGCATAAAAAAACATTTTATTCAACAAATATATACAAGAAAATATAAATGAAATGAGAATTGAAAATCTGCAATGAAAATACCAAAGTCCACATATGCTCCTCGTACATTGGTGCTCAAATGAGAATAAAACAATGATTTGCAACCAAAAATAAAATAGAAGAGATTCATGTTAGAAATTAACCCAAAGAGATGAGATGACATAAAAGATAATATGTATAATGACCATATAACACGCATAAGATGCTATAACATGCATAAAAATAATTATGATGCAATTTAACAAGCATAAAGTGAGATAGCATCATGGCAAATGCAATTTATTAATAATAAAGGTTAACATGCATGAAAAAGCCTAAGGTAATATCTAGCATAAAGAAGGCATGAGAAAATAAACTTGAAATTTAACATACATGCAAAATATGAACAATGCCATTAATTGATGTAATGATACTAACATCTAATGATAGCCATAAACAAGTCTAATAAAAATTTTAATGATAATTAACACATGCAATAATAATCATAATATAACATAAAGAGATCAAAGATATTAACAAACTAAATTAAACATGTATAGTAACATGGACAAAATAAAATAAGATAATAGAATTTAAAGAGTTTACTTGTTATATGAACAATTGAAGATAAAAAAAAAAGAAGAAGAATATGGAGACTAAGAGAATTTACATGTTTAATATGTTAATTGGAAACAAAAATAAATGAAATTAACAAGAGAATCAATGAGTAAAACCAAGAATAATTATGCTCAAATTCAGTTTTGAAGAATTGAAGGTAGAAGTGTTGAATTCCTTGTCTTCTCTTGTGAAAATGATTAGAAAATAGCTTGAAAACTTGAAGAAAAACTCTTGGAAACAAGTGTGTAAGATGGATTTTTTCTCTCAACTCAAAAGCTCCAAAATTCAGTTTTTTTCCTCCCTAAATGTTCTTAGTTCGTCCTCACTCTTTTCCAATTTTTTCTCCCCTTTTTGCACTCAAAAACTACCCAAAAACCACCCAAAACCGTCCAAAAATTGTTAAAAATCAAGTGGGAGCTGAAAAATGGGCGAAGTGGGCAAAATGGGGCGACTGTGCTCGAGAAACGCGCGCAGTGCGCGATGCACGCAAAGCACAGCCGTGCTTTCAAAGAAGCACAGCTGTGCTTTCGCGCGCGCAAAACACAGCCGTGCTTTTTGGGCAATTTTTTTTTAAAATTTTTATATAAAATACCCTCAACCCAAAACACACTTTTTCTTATCTAAAATAATTTTAAAAATATTTTAAAAATATTTAAAATACATTTTTTACTCATAAAAAAGACAAGGAAAATCACTTCCGAACTCCAATCTTTTTGCCTATAAGCCAGCATAGCTAAATTTCATCATCGGGTAATCCTAATCAAGGCTACTCGGGACCCGGTGTCTACAGGAAGAAATGCACGCCGGTGTTTGCGGAGCCCATATGAACGGGCTGACATTAGCCAAAAAGATTATGAGACAAGGGTTTTCCTGGCTTACCATGGATAACGATTGCTCGAAGTATGTAAAGCAGTGTCAGTTATGCCAATAGTATGCAGATTTAAGGCACTTGCCCGTTTCAGAATTGCATAATTTGACGTCACCTTGGCCGTTCGCAGCTTGTGGGATTGACATTATTGGAGAGATACGCCCCAGGCCTCCAATGGGCATAGATATATCATTGTCGCCATCGACTACTTTACCAAGTGGGTAGAAGCTGAGTCCTTCAAGAAAGTTGATGCTTGGGAGATGGCAAAATTCATCAAAAGAAATTTGATATGTAGATATGGCCTTCCACACGATGTGGTATCTAATAGTGGGGTCCATTTCATGGCCGAAACGAAGAAATTACTTTAGAAATATGGTATTGAGCACCACAAGTCTTCTCCGTATCGCCCACAAGCCAACGGGGCGGTCGAAGCCGCCAACAAAAATGTCAAGAGGATACTGGCTAAGATGGTCCAGAATTATAAAGATTGGGCGAAAAAGTTGCCTTTCGCACTCTGGGGTTACAGGACAACCATCAGAACTTCGACAGAAGCCACTCCATATTCCCTGGTCTACGGGACGGAGGCAGTATTGCCAATCGAGGTTGAACTCAAGTCACTGAGGGTGATAATGGAAGCAGAGATTCCAGAAGCTAAATGGCCGCAGCAGCGGCTGCAACACTTGAACATGTTGGATGAGGGCAGGCTGAAAGCCTACTATCACAACCAGATCTACCAAAAGAGGCTCGCCAGGTCCTTTGGAAAGAAAGTCAAGAAGCACCCATTGAAAGAGTGAGATTTGGTATTCAAACAGATGCGACCAGGTGCGCCAGACATAAGGGGGAAGTTCAGGCCTAAGTAGGAAGGTCCATTCATCCTCAAGAGGTTGCTATCAAAGGGTGCAGCGATCTTGTCAAATAGCGATGGCAATGAGTTTAAGGAACCGGTGAATGTCGATAGATTCAAGAGGTTTCATGGCTAAAGATAATAAAATCAAAAGAAGAGAATAAAAGCCCAGTGGGTCGAAAACCGAAAAAAGGCGGCCTTGCTAAAATTGGGTGCCTCGTCAGGATGAAAACCGAAAAAAGGCATCCTGGTAAAAAATTAGAGGCTCGAGTGAAAATGTCCAATCAAGAAAACCCGAGAGGGCTGATTGGTAACAGGAGTTGATGCTATTAAAATTTGGTTCCATGAATGAATGAAGTTTTGCATAATTGAATTAATGCCAAAATGATCATGTATGTTGAAATCGTACTGAAATGTACACAATTTTGTGAAGTAAAATAAGACTTGATTTATTCATTTACATTGTTGGCTAGTTATGCTTTGAAAAGAAACATGTTGCTCAAAACCCATGCAAAGCTAAACTATGCCCTACCAATACTCTCGCCGGCCAAATGCCTGAGTTGTCGTGTTCTGTTATCACATAACGGGCTGAGTACCCACCTCTTGTACGCACTAGTGGAGGCAACAGAATGACTCCCGAATGGAGGTATAACAGTCTTTAATGGAAGTTGGCTCCAGAGATCATGATAGCGAGAGGCAACAGCTGCAGAAAAGACTGACTCCGCCTTGAAAGGATAAAGGGAGCCTCACCACGTCCTGAGTCATCCCGAGCTGACGAGTACAGCGGGCCGTAACGTAGAAAGTGGCCTCACGAATCCCGCATAAGGGAATGCATCCTGAGGATCCATCGATAACTGCACTGGATAAAGGAAGCCAAACGTGCACAAAGCTAATATCCTCGTCAGATATTTCACTGAGTCGGGCAATGCCTTCGTCAGGGGTCCCAAATGAGTACAGCCGTTGTCGTGGAAGAAAATGCTTCACAGAATACTGACTGATGACCCTAGGGGGTGGCTCCGACAGCAGTTTCAATTTCTATTGCAACCATATCTGAAAGGGGAAACAAAGAAAAGTAAAAGCTAAAGAAAATAAGATAAAAGGCAAAAAAAAGCCGCTGAAATGAATTAGGCTTACTTCAGGCAAATGTAAGGCATAGGGTTGTGTGAAAATCCGAAAAGGACACACTTCCCGCTAAGAAAAGCTAGTGTGAAAATCCACAAGGGACGCATTACCTTTTAACACAATGACATACTTGGAGTAATAAGGGGCTCCTAGAGAAAGTAGTAGAAGATCCATCACGGACAGAATCAAGACTTATGATGGTCTCAGCAAGGGTCAGTGGAAAAGGGGTCAGTCCACGGTGAAAATCATCCAAGATCCCGAACAGACGAGAGTCTCCAATCAACTCCTCTGACACCACAATCAGATATTTCATCAGGCAAAAAAGAAAAATGACACTTACACGGTATGGAGGAGCACCGAAAAACTCTTCCAATGCTTCAATCAGAGCTGCTAGCGCAAATGTAAGGCCCTGAGGAACAAGACGGGCAGCGTCAGAAGGGGCAATACTTGAGGCCAATGCTACATCTCGAGTTTGAACCAAACCACAGCGAGGAATGTAGGACAAGGCACTAGGAGGATACCAAGTCCCGATGATAGCAGCAAGTTCCTCGGGCAGGGGGCGCCAGCGATAGAACAGATCGCAAATAGAGGCTGTAGTTAGAGAGTACTACATCTCACAAACTTCGTGTAGGCCGAGACGAGTCTAGCGGAACACTCGTGGTAGAACAGACCACGGATCGAGGTTGTAGTCAAAAAGTACTGACCTCATAGCCGCCGTGCAGACCGAGATGAGGTTAGCGGCGGACAGCGACAGAATAGATCACAACAGAGGATGCAGTTAGACAACACTTCACCTCACACCGCACAAGCCGAGATGAGGCTAGCGGGACAGACCGGCCGCCGTGCAGACCGAGATGAGGTTAGCGGGGGACAATGATAGAATAGATCACAACAGAGGATGCAGTTAGACAACACTTCACCTCACACCGCGCAGGCCGAGATGAGGCTAGCGGGACAGACCAGCCGCCGTGCAGACCGAGATGAGGTTAGCGGGGGATAGCGATAGAATAGATCACAACAGAGGATGCAGTTAGACAACACTTCACCTCACACCGTGCAGGTCGAGATGAGGCTAGTGGGACAGACCAGCCGCCGTGCTGACCGAGATGAGGTTAGCGGGGGACAGCGATAGAACAGATTGCAACAGAGGATGCAATTAGACAACACTTCACCTCTTGCCGTGCAAGCCGACCAAAGGCAAGCAGGATAATGCGACAGGAAATATTGCAAATGAGCCACAGTCTGATAGCGCTACAGCTCAATAGCAATAAGTCGCAACATTACACACCGCAAAAAGGTAAGGGCTGCCTCAGGTACACATCTCTTTCCTTCTTTTTTGAATTTTGGCTCATCAAGGCACTAGTGCACTTGTTTCCCCAAAATTGGGGGCAACTGTAGACACCAGGTCTTGAGGCGGTCCAGGTCAGAGTTACCGGATGAAGAGATCAAATGTCTGTTTTCGGAGAAATGGATGGAACTCGGAGGTTATTGTCTCTCGGTTTCACAAGGATTAAAGTCTTTTTCTCTATAGCGTGAGGTTTTGAAAGAGTTTGGAAAATTAGACTAGAAAATTGTGGTTTTGCCGCGCAGACGGGAAGCCCGTCGAAGTTCGGACGCCCGTCGCTATTTTATGTTCCCCATCTCTAACATGGAGAGATGGGCCATCACTTGTATAGATGGGCCGTCTCTTATATTGTAGAGAGGGCCGTCTGTAACACTAGAGACGGACACGTGTCCGCATAGAGACGTCCGTCCCTAGCCTCGAGCCCATGTCCGTCTGTTTGTCCAGATTACCACGCGTACACTTACTACCGACGCCTGTCGGTAGTTATAAGGACGGCCGTCGGTAGTGCATCTGATCAGATAACGCCGAATTTGATAAAATTTAATCCCATAAACTTCATATCTTTCAAATTTGGATGAGATTTTGGGGCAGATTTTTGGTTAAAATTGAATTTTGAAATCCTTTTAAAATTCAAAATTTAAATGGATGTTTATCCTAATTATCTCCTAAAAACACTATAAATAGTGGATTAAATTTCATTAGAAGGGGTTACAAAAATTAACAAATTTTTGGGGAGAAAATTTAGCAAATTTTAAGAGTGGTTAGAAAATTTTAAAAGAAAAATCTTTTTATGAAGCAATTTACCAAAATCCAAATTATAGAGTTTTGTTTCTCAAGAATCTCTATTTTCAGTTGATTTTTATTCTACAAAAAGTTCTTTAAACTCATCTTTTCTTTTCTCAATTTTCATTTGTGAATTAAGCTAATTTGAGGTAACGAAATTCATTCGTTTCCATCTACCAGGCTGATTCCAACATTTCAATTCCTGTCAAATTTTCAAGAAAGAAAAATATAAATTTTCTTTTCTTGATCCATTTTCATTCGATCCTTGTGAAGCGTGCGGGACCGAAATCATTCGATATCCACCCAGAAGGTAAGATCCGAGGGTAAACATTCTGGATTAATATTTGTGTAATTTAATTAACTTATATCAATCGTTTTGATCTTTTATTTTTTTATTTTATTTCATTTGAATTTGACACTGACATGTTTATTTTTGGTGAGTTATTATCTGATTATTTCAGATGAATTGGAGTTGTTAATGATGGTGGTTGCGCCGATCTGAGGATTTCCATCCGGGTTCTTTCTTTACCCTTATTTTGTTTGTTTTATTTTATTATTCACTTTATCATGAAAATTGTTTAATCCCATTAAAGTAAAATGGCCAAATGTTTTATAGTAATTAATTTGGGATTTTTCGAAAGTCAGGGGACCAAAGTCTTTTTTTTAATCCAATAAAATCGATACTTCTCAGAAATCGATTTGTGATAAATGTGCATGGCAGGACCAATGTCCTCATTTCAATAAATATCCCGATTTTTGTATGATTTACATGTTGTTTTATAATGGGGGTTGTATTCCGCCCCTAGTTTTATTGCAATTTATTTTTGCGTATTTTACTTTATGTCAATTTACCGCCTTATCTATGTGAATAGATTGCGCTTTAATTAATTGCATCGTATGGAAATTTGATGAAATAATGAAATTAAAACTTAATTATAATATTAATCAAGGTACGAATAAATGAGAAGTCCCGAACCCACTCTGGTCTTGGGCTCAATGAGGTTAGAGGTCCATCTCAGTGTTCCATTGGGGTGGAATCTCAAAAATATCTCTTATTTCCCACCAAAAGGCCTAATCAATATAATCCTAGGCTCCATGAGGTTAGATGACCCTCCCCAATATTTTATTGGGTGGTGAATCCAAGATTCCTTTGGTTTACCCAAAATGGATACTTACGCGCTGTGTAATCCTAGGTTCCACGAGGTTAGATGGCCTTTCCCAATGTTCTATTGGGTGGTGACTCCAAGATTCCTCTAGTTTACCCAAAATGGATATGTACGTGCCGTCTTAGGCTCGTTGAGGCTAAATAACCCTCTCCAATGTTCTATTTGGTGGCGACTCCAAGACACCTCCTTGTTGCCCAATATAGACGCACTTGTAAATACCTTACAAGTTTTTAATGAACCTCCACCTGATTGCCCTAAAAGCGGGCTTTCGGGGTGCCCCGGGGTTCAGCGCGCGTCACAGGGTTCCCTGTTAACCCTTGGATAAAGCTCACCTAGGATAGCGACCACACTACCTCGTGTGTGGGAGAAATAAGGTCGAAAGGATCTATATGCTTGCATGTGTCTATCTATGCTGCACCCGCATGACCATGCATTGCACTTCAAGTCATACATCAACCTAACAAAGGTATGTTTTGCAGCCATCATAGATTCATCTAGGTGGTTTAGAGGTCCCGACAGTCAGTTAAAAAAGATTTCACTCTTGGGGTTGTCAAAGCTAGTGTCTGATCAAAGTTTGAATTCCTTTTCAGAGGGTAGTGAGATTTTGTCTTCTAAATCATCAGCTGAGGCAAGTATGTCTAATCCAGTAAGTGGTTCTAATGTAACTAGGGCAACAATTGCCGAGGAACTGGGGAAAAGAATGGAAGAGTTTGAGGCCAGGATGATGGCGATAATGGGCAACCTTGCCACTACCCTAGCCCCACTTGCCGGGCAACAGGCTGCTGCTCTAGTTAGAGAGCAAGAAGAACAAGGGGTTGCTAGGGAGGATCCCCCAGCAGCAATTGATCCACCTGTGGTTAAGCGAAGAGCGCTAGCGCCTATCGAGCGTAGAGGAGGCCCTAATTATGTGATTGACTTATGGGAGGAGTAAGAGGAGCCGATAGTAGTAAAGGGATGAATTTGAAGCTATGACGAGAATGTTGAAGGTATGAGGAGGGATGAATCCTAAAGATCGGGAGTTGGACAGTGATGCTTTGATCCCTCAGAACTTCAAGATGCCTGATATTCCCAAATTTGATGGCACTTTCGATCCCACCGCACACATAAAGCAGTACTCGCTGGAAATGAAGGGTACTACTTTAACAAAGAGACAGAAGATTGAGTATTTTTGTCTAAGCTTAATCGGCCCAGCAGTGGATTGGTATCATGGGTTAGACAGAAAGATGAAGGAGGATTTGGATTTACTGATAGAGGAATTTCTCAGACAGTACGATTGCAGTATAAGAATGGAAGTAACTTTGAAGGATTTGGAGCTGTTGCGACAAAAGGCAGGCGAGTCTTTCTACGAGTAGCTGACCCGATGGAGAAACTGGTTGATGGAAATAAAAGGGAAGGCAGATACTTAAGATCAGATATGACTATTCATCAAAAATGCGAGCCAGTATCTGAGAGATGGATTAAAGATGAAGGGATTGAGAGACTGGGAGTCTTTAAAAGATATCGCTATAGAGGCAGAAAGTGAATATATGTCCAAGAGGGCAAGTAGTGAAGCTTATGCCAAAAGAGGCTATACTAATTAGGGGGCAACCAAGCCAGCAAGCTCCAGTAGTGGTAATCGAAGTGGAAAGATAGCTGAGGTATCGGCAATGGGTGTGAGTAAGAGGTACTTCTCGAATTTGGGTCGGCCTTTTGTCATGGGTAATGAATAGATTGATGAAGGAGGGGAAGTTACAGCCCCTACCACCTAGGCCAGCTAGGAACCAAGGACAGCCAGGGCATAAAGAGAATGAATACTGTGCCTATCACCAGCATACTGTGCATTTGACAGATAATTGTATAACGCAAAGGCACCAGATTCAGGATCTAATTGACAGTAAGCAGATCAGTGACCCTGAGTGGAGAAAGAGTAAGAAGAAGTCCAATTATAATGCTTTGCCACCACCTATTTTCATGATTGGGTCAAGTCCACCCGAGTGGTATGTCTTGCAGGATTTGTATGGCAATGAATATGTTGCTGTCACTTGCCTTGAGGTGGATGGAGAAGGGATGTCTGTGAGGGTGATAGATTGTTGGTCCTCCAGTGAGAGTGGCGAAGGAGACGAAGATGAAGAGAAGGAAGAAAAGTCTGTGGATCTATGAGAGTCAAATGGAGAAGGGAAAGAAGTAAGGACTGTGACAAGGAGAGGTAGAGTGGTCCCAGAAGTGGAGAAGTTGCAGGAACCAGTGCAAGCACCAACAGAAAGGGAGCCGAAAGAGAATCAAATAGTAAAGCAGTTGAAGAAGACCATGGCTTAGATATCCATATGGGACCTTTTAAGATAGTCTCCTTCACATAGACAAAGGTTGGTTGAGGCTTTGAGTGAGTCTACCGTGGCCACCACAATTTCTCCATCTGAATTGCTAGATCTTGTCAAAGGGGGATCAAGAGAGAGATTGGTGTATTCTGATGCTGACCTACCAGTTGAGAGCCGCAATCACAACCAACCGCTGTACATCAATGCATAAATTAATGGTAAGCACACCGCTTGTGTCATGGTTGATGATGGCTAATCCATAAATGTCTGCCCTTTGGTGGCACTTCAGGCTTTTGGGTTAGATGAAAGCAAGCTTGGTAAGTCTGATTTGACCATGATAGCCTATGATAATTCTAGAAGACAAACCTCGGGAACATTTAGAGCTCTGGTTAAGATTGGACCTATTGAGATGGAAGGAGAATTTGTGGTTTTGCCTATCCCAGCCAATTTCTCAGCTTTACTTGGAAGGCCGTGGTTCCATAAGTTAGGAGGAGTGCCGTCCACCCTACACCAAATGATCAAGATACCATATGAAGGGGAGGTGGTGACTATTAAGGCGGCAAGAGAAAACCCAGTGTCTGCCTTGGGGATTTTTAAGTAGCCATTTAGTGGCTTTCACGTGTCTGTGATAGGAAAAGAGCAAGGTTCAGCGGATAGCGCTCAGGTTGTAAATATGATGAAGAAGATGCACTTCCTTCCAGGAGCTAGTTTGGGTAAAAACTCGCAAGAGCTGCATTCTGCTATCACTACTCAAGGCCAGAAAGATCGAAAGGGTTTGGGATATAAAGGTGAACGTAAGAAGAAGTCAGAAAAGATCCCCCATATTTCAAAAAATTTTGTGCCCGCGTCCTCACTATGTGCTTACACCAGAGAAGAAGAGCCTCAGTGGGTGAATGGAAAGATCATTCCAGGGTTTAAAATCTTTAATGATGTCTTCGACTGGGATGTTGGGTTAATCAAATCTGCAGAGGACTTCTGGGATGAGGAGATTATGATATAGTGCAATATTTGGGATAGAGATGGGCCCGAGGAGATTGTCACTAAGAAGCTGTTAGCCACCCGGCTGAAAGGGAAAGAGAAGATGGCAGAGCTAGATTTAAAGATTGAAGATCTGAGGATTTCACCAGAGGTAGTTGGAAAGCCTTCACCAAGCCAAAAGGCCAAATCACAGTCTGCTGTAGCATCAGCATCGACAGAAGATGAAGGCAATAGTCATCTAGATAGTCTTTTTATGCCAGAACTGTTTAATGATGACAATGTTAATGTTTTTGATTATATTAATCAGATGAACAACTTTGCTTATTTGTGTGATGTTTCTGATGATTTCATTTCTCATGATCATAAACATGATGCATTCATTTTTGACATCAATTCAACTAGCACAACTACATTTAATCTTGGAACTTTGGAAAGCCCAAAGGAAATTTTGATAACATCAGACATAACTCCTGAGGAGAGAATAAAATTTGAGAGAATTTTAAGAAAATATGAAAAAGTCTTTGCCTGGACTTATGAGGACATGTCGGGAAATGATCGAGAGGTCGCCGAACATGTTATTCCAACATACCCAGAGTCTAAACCTATCAAGCAGAAACTCAGAAGACTTAGGCCAGAATGGGCACAAAAGGTGAAACAAGAGATTCACAAGCAAATTGAGGCTAAGTTTCTAGTAGAAGTTAAATACCTGACCTAGTTAGCTAATGTAGTTCTTGTGGCTAAGAAGTATGGAAAGGCCCGCGTATGTGTTGATTATCGGGACTTGAACAAAGCCTGTCCGAAGGACGATTTCCCTTTGCCTCACATTGATGTGCTGGTAGATAGTGCAGCTGCCTGTATGATGTATAACTTTGTAGATGGTTATGCTGGGTACAATCAAGGCCTTAACAAGATTATGGATCAAATCAAGACAGCTTTCATCACAGGAAGGGGGACATTTGCCTACCAGGTTATGCCTTTCGGATTAAAGAATGCGGGTGCGACTTATCAGAGAATGGCAACAAGAATCCTAGATGACTTGATTCACAAAGAAATAGAGGTATATGTATATGATGATTAAGTTAGCCACTAAAAAAGGCCACTTTGAAGCTCTGGAAAAGTTATTTCAAAGGATTAGCAAGTACAATCTGCGCCTTAATCCTAAGAAGTGCATTTTTGGAGTTACGTCAGGTAAGTTATTGGGCCATGTGGTAAGTCAAAGAGGAATAGAAGTAATATCAAGGCCATTAGAGAGATGCCAGTGCCCCAGACAGAGAAAGAGGTTAGGAGTTTCCTGGGAAAACTTTAGTAAATCAGTCGGTTTATCGCCAAGCTAGCCTCAGTACGTGAGCCCATCTTCAAGCTTCTTAGGAAGAACCAACCGGTGGTGTGGAATGATGATTGTCAGTTAGCCTTTGATACTATTAAGAACAATCTTCTAAATCCACCTGTCTTAAGACCACCACATCGTGCCAAGCCGCTAATCCTATATTTGGCGATAGAAGATAGTTCAGTGGGTGCCATGATGGTCCAGGAGGATGAATTTGGAGTGCAGTTTGTTGCTTATTACCTTAGCAAGAAATTCCTATCATATGAAGCCAAATATGTTGAAGTGGAAAAAATTTGCTTAGCTATAATTTGGGCTTCTAAAAAGCTGCGACACTACTTTCACTCTTTCAGCATGCAAGCGGTTGCTAAGCATAACCAACATAGGTACCTTCAATAGGCACCCTCTCTGCTAGGAAAGATGGGAAGATGGTTATTACTGTTGCAGGAGTTCGATATTGAATACATTACCAGGAAAACCATTAAGGGAAGAGCTGTGGCTGAATTCTTGGCTGAACACCCCATTGAGGGAGACCGGTTTGAATATAATTTCCCAGATGAAGATGTCGCGGCCATAACAGTACAAGGGTGGAAGATGTTTTTTGATGGGGCAGTTAACAGAAAGGGGGCAGGAGCAGGGATTATTCTTACAACCCCGAATTGTGAAAAGGTACTATTAGCCAAGAAGTTGAGATACAAGGCGACCAATAATGGAGCAGAATATGAAGCTTGCATCTTCGGATTGGAAGCATTGCTTACTCTGGGGGCAAAGACCGCAAAATTCTTTAGAGATTCATCCTTAGTAATTCATCAGATCAGAGGGGAATGGTCAGTCGAGGAAGAGAGGTTGTTCCCTTATGTGAAGCACTTGAAAATGTTGAGTAGCCAGTTTGAGACCTGCAAATTTCACTTCATCTCTAGGGATGAAAATCAATTGGCTTATGCTCTTGCGACACTATTGTCTATGTGGGATAATCCAACGGGGGTTGCTATGAGACCTGTGTTGATCTCTAGTGAGAAAAAGCCTTTTTTCAAAACTGAGCAAATAATGGATGTTGAGGTTGCTGATGGAAAACCTTGGTATTACGATATCCAAAATTATTTAGAACGGTCAGTTTTTCCAGAAGAAGCCACTGAGAAAGACTAGAGAATGATTAGAAAGTTATCCTCTCAGTTCATCAGTATAGACAAAACTTTGTATAAGAGGCAAGCGGATGGTATCAAATTAAGATGTTTGGCGAAGAAAGAAGCTAAAAGGGTTATAGAAGAGATTCATACCGGTGTTTTTGGAACTCACATGAATGGTTTGGCCTTAGCAAAGAAGATCAAGCGCCAGGGATTTTATTGGCTCACAATGGATATGGACTGTTCAACGTATGTGAAGCAATGCCAGCTATGCCAGCAATACACGAATTTGAGGCATGTGCCAGTTTCAGAGCTACATAATTTGACATTTTCATGGCCATTTGCAGCTTGGGGAATAGATATCATAGGCGAGATACGTCCTACAGCTTCTAATGGGGACAGATTTATTGTAGTCGCCATTATTACTTCACTAAATGGGTTGAAGCTGAGTCTTTCAAAAAGGTTGATGCTAGGGACATGGCTAAGTTCATCGAGCGGAATTTGATATGCAGATATGGCCTCCCAAACCACATAGTGTCTGATAATGGGGTACAATTTTTAGCAGAAACTAAGCAGATGCTTCAGATGTAACAACCCAAAAAGGGCATAGTCGAAATTTGCGTGATAAGTCAGGAATTTAAGGGCATTTCGGTAATTTGAGCAAGAGAAAATTTGGATAATAAGGACTTTATTGCAAAGAGTTTATTAAATAAGTTAAGAGGAGAAATTATATGGTGTACATGTGGTGTATGGATGTAGGGTATTACTAGTGGTTTAATCTAGTGGATTGTGTGTGTGGTGCCTTGGATGTGATTTTATTTAGAGATTATAGGGTGTGTATTGTGTAAAAGGATTAGTCAAGATTTGGACATGTGGGAGCATAGGAGTGTGACACATGGCTTTGGTGTGTGGGCATTAAATGAAAAGGATGAGAGAGGGAAGGGAAATGCATAAAAAGAGGAGAAGCTTCCCGTGGAAGCTGTTTTGCCTCTATTTCCTCACTTTCCCGTTCTCTCTACTCTCGCTTTTCTTCATTTTCTGCTCCCCATCCACTCTTGTGCACTTCCTTGAGTGTTTGAAGTTGGATTTCCGAAGGTTTGAGCTGAGTTTTAGAGGTAAGTAGCTTGGATTTTTGGGAATTTCTTTGGGTTCTTCTTCTCCTTCATCATTTCTGGTTTTGGTTGTGTAATGCATGGCTTAACTTGGGTGTGTTTTCGGCTGGGTTTTTATGCAAGAATCGGAAGATAAAAGAAAGAGCTAGGGAAAGGAAAAAGTGGTGTCTTGAAGAGTTGTTGATTGAAGCGTCCTTTTGAGGTTTGGGAGTTGTCTTTGCTCTTTTCTCAGTTTGGGATTAATTTCATGTGTGTGTATTAGTGTTTGATTTCTGGAAATTTTGAGTGTTTTTGTAACACCCCCTTCCCATACGTAGGCGATCCCATCCGTTAAGGAGTGAGACACCGTATGAGTAAAGGTGTCACCAAACAATCACATAGTGTATCATACATTCATACATATCATATATATAGAAATACAGAGTAATTAAAAACTTTACATGCAGAAAGCAAAAGCTGATCATGCATTACTATAATTAAACTATTACAATAATGATCTGATCAGCAAGCTGATACCAAAATAATATTACATACCCAAAATATAGTTACAAAAGCGGAAGCTGATACAGAGAGTTCTATACAAAAAGAATCAATAACTGATACAAAAATAGCCCTACACTAAAAACTCTTCTGTGTTGGCTTGATGACGGCGACTCTCTCAAAGCAAAACTCCTTCCGCACCTGCACGGGTAAACACACCGTGCTAAGCGATAAAACGCTTAGTGGGGAAACACACACATAACTTATGGACGGCCACTCACAGTGGTCGTCAAGGCATAACACATTCACAATGGCAGAATGCAAGGATTGTTGCAACCATCATATAAACATGCCCGTATTTAAATACCATACTTTCAGAATCTCATCATTAAATGCATTACAGAATAAATCAACATGTATTTCATCATTAAACTCATTCAAATATTCCATTCAAAGCCATAACAGATCAGAGCATTTCCATTAACATTTAAAGAATACCTGCTGACTCTAGACAGTGGATAACGAGTGTACTGAGGGTACCTTACGGGTACGAATCGAATACTGAGGGTACCTCACAGGTACAAGTCAAATATTATATCATTTATCAGAACATGTTATTTATATACTGAGGGAATCTTAAACAAGATTCTATACTGAAGGGTTCACGAGGAACCAAACGGGGACCTGATCGGGGTCCAAACTGAACTGAGGGCTGCAGCTAAAGACTCTATTAGGCATGCCTAACTATCCACTTACTTGACTCTAGCAGGTTATGCGTCAAACCGATCACATTTAAGGATATAGAGTATAACTCATCAGAAAATCATGCTATCACGCATATCGAAACATCAAACAGTAAGACATGCATCATACAACAGTAAAGTCAATTTCAGAAGAAATACCAAATGCATTTCTGAGTTAAAAACCAGGAAATTTCAGAAAAACGAGCTGAACGGAGAAACGGGCGAGATTGGCTAGTCACTGGGCGTGACTGGCCTTCTCAACAGGCAGGTCACGGCGTGAACTAGGGTCACGTCTCGTGACCTGCTTGTTTCTCGCCAAACGCGTTGCGTGATCCTCGTGGATCACGAAATGCTTATGCAGATCACGGCATGACCGAGGGTCACGCGACGTGACGCTGCTTCTCCCTCGCAGATCACGTTGCGTGATCTGCCACTGCCTCGCAGGTCACACGACGTGACCGAAGATCACGTCGCGTGACTTGCTTGCTCTTCAGCTGGTCACGCGACTGGCTTCTCAGCAGGCAGGTCACGTCGTGACCGAGGGTCACGCGACGTGACTTGCCTTCCTGCGTAGCGAGTCACGCAATGAAGAACAGTACCTAAATTTTCAGGATTTCCAAAATTTCAAGAATCGAGAATTCAACCTCAATTTGATTAAAAACCATTCAAACCTGATCTTACCTTCCAGAACTCATCTCAAACATCATAGACAAAAATTATACAACTCAATTCATCAACTAAATCACCCAATCAATTCAAGAACATATGCATTTAACTCACAAGAACATAAACCCTAGAAATTTACAGTAGAATCAAAATCACACAATTTCACAGTTGAACATTCCCAAACCTGAATTCTAACTTCTATCACTTAGCTCCACTTGGTCCAGCAACCTCTTTCCCCTTTGGATCACGTGGAGCCTCAGCTAGAACACAAACACAGTAAATTCAACCCTAGGTTAAACCTAAACTCAAGGAAGAAGATGAAGATGCAATTTACAGTAAAACAAAGACTAACAAAGACTAGATCTTGCACTTACCAAGCTAAGAAATGCAAGGAGAGGATTAACTTCACCAATAAGACCTTGAATCAAAATACACAGTACTTGGGAATAAAGAAAGTGAAGAAGAAGAGAGAGTGAGTGAGAAAAACGTGAATCTGTAAGTTTAGGTTCCTTTTCCCTCATTCCCTTTTCTTTTTCTTTTCTTTATTCTAAATATGTATCAGACTCCTATTGGTGACACTAATCACTCACACAAAAATAACCTACACTACACACACCTAAAACCCTCTTCACTTATGCATACCCTACCATGGTATGAACACATGCACACAAGTATATCTCATTAAATTAAACACACTAATGCCATGTATGCACCCACATAAAAATAAACCCCAAAATCATACATTTTATTGAAATACCCTTATGAAATACTGTACACATGCGAATGCTTACACATACAAACAGACAGACGAACAGACAGACAGGCTCATTCTACTAGGGGGCAAACGGGGTGTGACAACTCTCCCCTACTAATAAGAATTTCGTCCTCGAAATTCTCACCTGAACTGAATAACTGTGGATACTGAGCTCTCATCGACTCCTCTGGTTCCCAAGTCGCATCCTCGACCCCATGATGGATCCACAACACTTTAACCAAAGGAATCTGCTTATTTCTCAACTGCCTAACCTCACGGGCTAGAATAGCTCGCGGTTCCTCATCATAAGAGAAGTCTGGCTGAACCTGGATATCCTGAACCGACAGAACATGAGAAGGATCTGATCTGTACCGACGGAGCATCGAAACGTGAAACACATCATGTAACTTTGCTAAATCCATCGGTAGCGCTAATCTGTAGGCTACAGGTCCCACCTTAGCCAAAATCTCATAAGGTCCAATGAAACGAGGACTCAGCTTACCCTTCTTTCCAAATCGAAGCACTCTCCTCCAAGGAGAAACTTTAAGGAAAACCTTGTCCCCGATCTCAAAATGCACATCTTTTCTTTTCAAATTGGCGTAAGACTTCTGTCGATCCTTTGCTGCCTTCAAATTCCGCTGCACTACTCTGATTTTCTCTTCAGTATCTCTAACCAAGTCGGGTCCAATCATAGATCTCTCGGATAGCTCTGTCCAACAAATCGGAGTCCTACACTGACGACCATACAAAGCCTCATATGGTGCCATACCAATACTCGACTGAAAACTGTTGTTGTAGGCAAACTCCATCAATGATACATATCTGTCCCAACTGCCCGGAAAATCCAAAGTACAAGCCCTCATCATATCCTCCAGAATCTGAATAACTCGCTCTGACTGACCATCGGTCTGAGGATGAAACGCTGTACTGAAGTTCAACCTAGTGCCCAAAGCTCTCTGTAACTCCTTCCAAAACTTGGAAGTAAACCTCGG